>CM068955.1:175370761-175381327 GCA_035128595.1 Eptatretus atami | reverse complement strand
TGAGCCACCTTCCCCTCCCCCTCCCCCCAAAATGAAATACCACCCACAAGTCCACCTCCATCAAAATTTCCCATTTTACTTCTGTAATTATCCATCTTGTCCACCCCGTGCATCCTCACTGGTGGGACAGATTTTATTTGCTGAGTCTTTGCTGTCTTAAAAGCCATAAATTGTCGCTCATAATGTAATAACTGGGAATATTACCTTTTGTTTGCTTATTTAGCTTTCACGTCGCGGCTAATACATGCAGTCCCCGTTTTACGAACACCCGGCTTCCGACCATCCGTTCATATGAACATTATACCTGTCAAGGCTGGAGGGTCCAAAGGCACCGGACCTGGTAACACGTGCTGTTCCCCGGTCCAGTGCCATGCCTTGCTGACTCGTATGATCGAACAATTACATTTGGCCCCTTTTAACACTGAGGTTCTGACCTAACACGTTGCATTTTACTCATTATTTGTGTTTCCTTTTGGTTCGAAAGTAATACGATGTGTTTTTGTGTGGTATTGCAAAAGACACTTGTTTTTATAATTCATACATTATTGGGAGTTGTCTTTTTCTTCTTGCTTATGGCAGCTTGGCTGCTGGGTAGCCATCATTTTGTTGGGGCACGGCTGTGCCACTGATGCTGTGACATGATACTAGCACACTGGGACTCATTTCACCGACCTCAGAAGGATGACAGCTGGGTCAACCCCACCTGATATTCATTCAGCGGAAAACAGGGGTCAAACTCAGGACCAGAAGATCTCAAGCCAGCCACCCTCACCACCAAGCCAACACCAGGCTTCATTGGGAGTTGTAAATAAGCATTACATCTTTCATGACATTCAAGCAGGTGTGAAACGGGTGTTGAGAGTTTATGAAGGGATGTTGAATTGATGACTTTGAGAAAATATATTAGTTCTGACGTGATCAAGAATAAAATCCAAAACCAAATGGTATTTATCCTGTTCGAACTGTAACAAAACCCTGATGTATATTTTCATGGAATTATATGGTTAAAATAATATTACGTTTTTACCCCTAATTTAAGTGTGTATTGCTTTTTCTTACAGAGCAATCTGGCTTGAGTTTGGATCTGGACCCAGATATAAACTGCCACGCTGATGTTTTGTCTGCAGGGCGAAGCATCAATGTGGGACCTTCCTTCGGATGGACGTTAAACTGGGTGTCCTATCCAACGGTGCTCATCACAAAGAGTTGGTGACCTATGGACAACCTCATGAACGAGTTACAAATTCCACCCTGAACTTTGGTGAGCAATTGGTTTTTTAAATTTGTTTATTTATTTGTCTTTTGATACATAACCAAGGCTCGTGGAAGAGCGAGAACACAGAACCTATCAGGATGCAACAAAAGATTTTGGCAGTTTTTACGAGAAGAGGGTTGCTGGTGGAGCACATGCATCCTGCAGATGCCTGATGGGAGTGGGGGGGGGGGGGGGGGGTGAGATAGGACAGGACAAAGCAGGAAGAGGGCAGATGGTGTAAGACCAGAAAGGAGGCAGAAGAAAACAGAGAGACCACTGACCAGTTGGCGATGGCGAAGTGGTCGGCCCATCGACTCAGCTTCATCATGAGAGATTCCAATGATCTCGAAGGCCTTCGTATCCAGAGAGACAAGCTTTTTAAGATGTGAGGCAGGGCATCCAGCTCAGAGGGAAGAGCAGTACTCCATCAAGCTGTGGATGAAAGCCTTGTGGGTGGATAGGAGTTCAGGTGTGCTAAGGAAGGATTTTGTACGATGGAGGATACCCAATCAGCAGCTGATTTTGGAGGCCAACTTTGAAATGTGATTTATCTCAGAAACATCATGGCTCAGAGTGAGACCCAGGAGTTTGAATGACTGAACCTCCTTGAGAGGGTTTTTAAGAAAGTAGATGGGAGGGATTTCCAGACGGTCCTTTCGGAGAGAGATAGTGAGTGTGAGATTTGTCAGGATGGAAAGACATATTCCGAGTGTTTGACAAGCTTGTGATTATTTTTTTTTAAGGTCTGAAGAGAGGAAAGAGACTGCAGCCTGCCTGCATGAAAGATGAGGGGATGTCACGGCAGAGGGTGAAGCCATCAGCAAATAGAGAGGATTTTCCAGAGTTATTGAGATCACAAGGTCAGGTGAGAAAGGTAAAAGCTGTTTAATCCTTTGTTGAGTTTGCAATGATGAAAGTCCATCCATTGTAAAGAACGACAGACCAATTTCGTCAATCATTCTTGCTCATGTAGTCTTCTTCTCCTTTAATGGTCAAAATTCACAATTGAAAGCCACAATTGGTCACACATTCTTGGGGAGTTGGCCAGGGGAATGGTTTTAGCCCATCATTCACAAACCGGCTGACCAGACCTGATGCTCGACTGAGTAGTTAGGGCAGGAATTTGGACGTGGTCCCTGTGATAGCTTGCCCAACAAATATTTTCAAAAACCTCAGCATTTACATGTTCTCCACCTTTAGTTATTTTGACCAGTGTCTTGACATTATTCCGATTTGAAATCGTCCACCACACTGTCTGCCATCTATTTTACTCCCAAAGAAGTTCACCAATCTGAATATGAATGAGGAACGTGAAGCTCAATGACATTTGAGGTTCACTGAGCTGTGTACATGTGGATTGTTTTTCATGAAAAAAACCTCTGGCAAGCCTGTATTCCTGTTTGGGCTCAAGTGAGCACAACCGGAAAAAAACCGGTTGGTGAAAAATCCTCAATCATTTCTTCTGTTTGTGAGATGGAGATGGAAATCATAATGGCTGTTCATCACATTGACGGGCGGGGTTGGGGCCCGTCAAGTTTTTCCATTGGTTGACGTGTTTGTGGATGATTTAATTTCTCGCAGTTGATGAAGTTGCTGGAGGCATTATCTTTTCAGTTTGTCCGTCCGTCCGCACTTACATACGTCCGCACTTACGGACATACATCCATGGTAAATCTCGTTATATTTATGCCTCTGGTGACAAAGTCAATGGAAGCATGATGTTTTCAGGATGTGCGTCCGTTTGTACGCACTTATGTACATACGTTCTCATATACCAAGGTATATACATCACTACTTACGTACATATAAATGTAAGTCCTTGCTAAATCTCATTATTTTTATGCCTCTTGACAAAATGCAAAACCTCAACCTTTTCTACCCCTGTTAAACCACCCCAAACCCATCTCCTTCAAATTCCCTGCTTTCCTTCCTGAAAGTCCCTGTAATGTCCATGTTGTACACCCCATGTTCTCCACTCCATCCCTTTTCCTTCCACAGATCCCCAATGTCTCTATTCCCCACTGTTTTGTCCTTCTCTCTCTCGCCCCCCTCCCCCCCCTTGTCTCATGCCTCCCTTGCTCTGCGTTTTTTGTTCACTCTCATAGGAGCCTCGACAATGTATACAACAACAACAACAAAAATCCATTGAGGCTTTATCTTTTCAGTTTGGCTGTCCGTCCGTACTTACATACGTCCGTACTTGCGTACATACGTCCGTGCTAAATCTCGTTATATTTATGCCTCTGGTGACGAAGTCACTGGAAGTATGATGTTTTCGGGTTTTCCATCCTTCTGTATGTACTTAGTAATGTACATACGTATCTACGTATGTATGTCCGTCCGTGGTAAATCTCATTGTAGCGATATCTGACAAACCATGTCGCGGAGTTTGTTCAGTCTTGGGACGAATATGCATAATGATGTATTGATGAACTGTTTGGATTTTGAGGTCAATCGGTCAAAAGTCAGGGTTCAGAGGTCATGTCAGGTAAAAATTACGTCATCGTGCTGACTTCTGAAACAGTGATGGGATTTTGACCAATTTGGCAGAAGTATACAGTATGATGCAAAGATGAACTGATTAGAAAGTGGCGTCAAATGTCAAAGGTCAGAGTCCGTGATAGGTTTTCTCTCCGGGGATAACTTGAGAACGGCTGAAGGGTTCCTCGTCAAATTTGGTGCACGTATGTATCATGACGCATATATAAATTGATTCGATTTTGTCCTCAAGAG
This sequence comes from Eptatretus atami, assembly GCA_035128595.1. NCBI lineage: Eukaryota > Metazoa > Chordata > Myxini > Myxiniformes > Myxinidae > Eptatretus > Eptatretus atami. The sequence continues at coordinate 175,377,339 of CM068955.1, read as the reverse complement.
TTCAAAGGTCAAAGGTCATGTCAGGTAAAAATGAGATATTTCAGAACATCTGAAGGGATTTAAATCAAAGTTGGTCCAAGTATGCCTGGTGTTGGCATCATGGTTCGGGTGGTGGGCTTGGGATCCTAGGATCCTGAGTTCAAATCCACCTCTTCTGTTGAATTAATACCAGGTGGTGTTGACTGCCAGTCATCTTTCCGAGGTCAGCAGAAAGAGTGCCAGCTTGCTGGTATCCTGTGTCGGAGTGGCGACCCATCCAGGATTGTACCCACTAGCCAAGGAGACTGTTAAGGCAGCACCAACGCTCTGCACAGAGAATGGTCCCAATGGATGGATGGATGGATGGTACAAGTGCAATACGTATAATGGCGTAATATTGTGGGCAGAAGCGTCTCTGGTGACGTCGTGAAGTCAAAGCGTGCCCTTATAGTCCTTCATGTTTTCAATTCAACAAGAGATATTCTTTTTGTCTCCTTATTGTTTGAGGAAGTTTCCATTTTATTGTTGTCCTGTTTTTATGTCATTCAATAACAGTTGCATTTGATGAGAAACAGCATCCTGCGGCTCATGATATTTTGTTCCTCTATCTTTGTTGGTCGAAGTCACCTGATAGGTTTTTCAAACTTTGGTGTTGTGTTGAAGTTTGATCTTTCCAACATTCGATTAATAAGAGGGTCATCAGAGAATTCATTTTTATGTTGTAGAATAATTCTCAAAGTCATCAGTACAATTAGAACATTTATTTATTTTGCGTGCATAGGAGATTCTGAACAGACAATCTCATTCCAGATCTCTCAAATACAAATTGAGAATCTTAGTCTTTATATAGTTTTCAGTAAGACAGTTTTTATCATCTCTGGCACTGGCGTCAGCTTGTCTGGTCTTGACCTCTTCCAGGCGAAGCTTATCTTTGGGTCTCCAAACAGCCCCAGCTTGGCTTGGTTGAATGGTTGCAACATACATTTCAAATCCAGACATGTTAATCCTCTCCGAATACAGAAAAATGCACAGAATGCTAGAATGATGTCAAACACCAACTCTTATGGTCATTAAAAACAAGTTTCCATCACATATAGGTAAAAAGTCGGTCTGCTTCTCCCGAAACTGGGAAGATATATTATCTTGAAGCGACTCGAGCTTCGTGAATACATCTGGACACCTTCTTAAATCCACATTCCAACTTGTTTGTGTCTTTTCTAAAAAAATTCCTTCAAATAGCTTTTAAAATGATAGGCAATTCTTCTGATATGCAACTTACTGGAAAGTTCAACTTGACACAAGCTTTAATAGTCAAGTGATCTTTCCATACAAAGGAGAAATATAATTATGTTAATTCCAAATGGATACATACTTAAAAGAATCACATCACATTTGAGTACATTTTATTTCAGGTTTAACATTTTCATTTTTATACCAAGTTTTAAATGTCATCAATTTATTTATTTCATCACCTTCAAACCCATTATGATAAAAATGTATCCACAATGGGGTTTTGCATTTGAACTTTTCATTATTCTGTTTGGTTTTGAACTGATGGAAATTTGTTTATCCAAAATGCTTGATCAAAACTATTTTGGGGTTATCACGTGACCCTATTTTAGGTTTTACTTTTCGTTTTGTCTCGATGTCAATCATTGCAAAATGCCATTTTAAATTAATGCTCAATGCTCTTTATTTTTTGAAGAGAATTTAGTTTTTTCTCTTAAAATGGATTTGAAATTTTAAAGTTAACATGGACGTCCTTATTTCTGATTTATAATGTTGATGATTGTATTTTTTTTTTTAACCCATGGAAATGTGTTTTTACTAAGATGATTGAGTAAAGTTATGTTGGTTTTATTGTGGGATTCTATTGAAGTTGATGATTTGGCACTGCTTTGGTTTTGAAACAATGTGGTGTCCCATTTTTTAATCACTCTTCAAAATGCTGTGTTTGAAAGATATTTTCAATTTGAGACAAAAAGTGTTTTGTAATATTACAGGTAATATGGGCATGATGTTTTAAAAAAAACTCAGCATTTTCGTGTTCACCACCTTTAGTTTTTATGACCAGTGTCTTGACATTATTTTGATTTGCAATAGTCCACGACACTGTCTGCCATCTATTTTACTCCAAAAGAAGTTCACCAATCTGAATATGAATGAGGAATGTGAAGCTCAATGACAAATTTGAGGTTCACTGAGCTGTGTACATGAAGATTGTTTTTCATGGAAAAACCTCTGGCAAGCCTGTTTTCCTGCTTGGGCTCCGGTGAGCACAACTGGAAAAATATGTTTTATCACCTTTTTGGATCAAGGTTGGTGAAAAATCCTCAATCATTTCTTCTGTTGGTGAGATGGAGATGGAAACCACAATGGATGTTCATCACATTGAAAGGCGTGGTTGGGGCCCGACAAGTTTTTCCATTGGTTGACGTGTTTGTGGATGATTTTTTCTTCGCAGTTGACGAAGTTGCTCGAGGCATGATATTTTCGGGTAGTCCATCCATTCGTACGCCCTTACGTACATACATACTCACATACGTAGGTACATACATCCCTACTTACATACGTATAAATGTAGTCCTTGCGAATTCTCATTATTTTTATGCCTCTTGACAAAATCGCCGGATAGATTATCTATTCAGTTTGTCCGTCCATCCGTACTTGCATACTTCCGTACTTACGTGCATACATCCATGCAAAATCTCTTTATATTTTGCCTCTGGTGACAAAGTCACCGGAAGCATGATGTTTTAGGGTTTTCCGTCCGTCCGACCGTCCATACTTATGTATGTACATGAGTACACACGTATATGTGTCCATCCATTTTAAATCTCATTATCGCGATATCTAACAAAGCCTGTCGCGGAGTTTGTTCAATCTTGGGACGAATATGCACAATGATGTAATGTTGAAATGTTTGGATTTTGAGGTCAATCGGTTGAAAGTCAGGGTTCAGAGGTCATGCTAGGTAAAAATTACGTCAATGTGCTAACTTGTGAAACAGTGATGGGATAATGATCAATTTGGCATACGTATACAGTATGATACAAAGATGAACTGATTAGAAGGTGGCATCAAAGGTCAGAGTCTGTGATAGGTTTTCTGTCAGGGGATAACTTGAGAATGGCTGAAGGGTTCCTCATCAAACTTGGTCCAAGTATGTATCATGACGCACATATAAATTGATTCGATTTTGTTGTCAAGAGGTCAAATGTCATGTCAGGAAAAAATGAGATATTTCAGACCAGCTGAAAGGATTTAAATCAAACTTGGTCCAAGTATGCCTGGTGTTGGCATAATGGTTCAGGTGGTGTGCTTGGGATCCAAGGATCCTGAGTTCCAATCCCCCACTACTGTTGAATTAATACCAGGTGGGGTTGACTGCCTGTCAACCTGTTAAAATTATGCCTGTTAAAAGACTGCCTGTTAAAATTATGATATTTTCTATTAATCATGTTGGGGAGATGGGAGCTATGGGAGGTGTGAGGGCTGTTATAAATATATACTTTTGCTTGGTTCTGGAACCACAAGAAAGATTACACAAGGTTTTTGCATCTGTTGCTAAAAGTTGAAGCGTCCATGTGTGGTATATAATATATATATAATTTCTTCTTCTCTTCTTTCGGCTGCTCCCGTTAGGGGTCGCCACAGCGGATCATCCGTATGTCCGCATAGTGATTTGGCACATGTTTTACGCCGGATGCCCTTCCTGACGCAACCCTGGTCGCCTCTTACGACACAGGGATATGGTACACCTATTTTAACCGGGGTATACACCGGCCCAGTATACTGGTACTCATTTCGCCGACCTCGGAAGGATGACAGGCTGAGTCAACCCCCTGGTGTATTAATTCAGTGGCCGACGGGGCTTGAACTCAGGACCTTTTGGATCCCAAGCGCTGCCCTAACCACTGCGCACACCAAGGATATATATATATATATATATATATAATATATATATATATATAATATATATACATATATATATATATATATATATATATATTCACTGAGGCCACTAAATGTATCAACAGGAAATTATAGGAAATCAACACCTCTCAGTCTCATTCATGGATATTTCTCATATTCCTACCTTTCCATGAGTCCGATTTTCAATCAGGAACAGAACAATTATGGTTAACCATTGTGAAATTGCCACTCTTTCGTCTACATGTTGAAACATGTTAAAAAGACGATTTGAATCACACATTTAGTGCTAGCAATGGCAGGTTAAAGGTGCCCGTCAAGCATTACCGAGTCACTGAAAATACACACACAGCGTATGCAGGAAAGGCCTCATTTACCATCCATACATCATTTCGAAAGTCATATTGAGAGTTGCAGAAGAGAGCGCATTGTCTGGTTTAATGGACAAGTAGATCTGGGTATCTTCATGTAAGAAGTCAAGTGGATGGAGATAAAGAAAAACCAAGAACAGATCCCTGTATAGAGATTGAGTAATTGAGTACAGATAGTTTCCAGGAGATGTACAACCTGTAATATAAAATGTCAACCATTCAAGGGCGATCCAGAGTACGAAAAACAGGATTGAAGATGGTCAAGTTTTATATTTGGGTCATCTGTGTCAAAAACAATTTATAGGTCCAGAAGTACCGTATTTTCCGGTGTATAATCCGCACTTTTTTATCAGCAAAAAAGGTAAAAGTTGGGGTTGCGGTTAAGCCGTGCACCGAACCTCTCATTACTCACTCTCAGCTCCACCCCTTTTTGTCCCACCTCCATAAGAGGTCCCAGCACCTCCAGAGGAGACTGCTTAAGCAGCACCAACGCTCTTGCCAGAGTATGGGCCCAATCTCCTCCTCCTCCTCCTCCTCCTCCTCCTCCTCCATAAGAGGGAAAACACACCGGTTACGTTCGACGAGCGAAGAGATGCTATCCAGTCTCTGGAGGGAAAGGACCACTACAAGTCTAATATCGGAGCACCTGCCTCAAATAAGCTTGCACACAATGTGATGATGAACACGACTGGTTACAAGAAGGACCGATTCACTGTCATGTTCACCTGTACCGCAGACAGTGGCAAGCTTCTCATGTTTGTCATGTTGAAAAGGAAGACAATGCTCAAAGACAAGTTTCCAGCCGGCATCATTGTTCGTGCACAGCAGAAGGGGTGGATAGACGAGGGACTGGTCTAGGACTGGGTGCACACGGTTTGGAGTCGTAGGCCGGATGGCGGTCTCTCCGGACGACGGAGCATGCTAGGCCTGGATGCGTTCATTTGTCACAAGACCGATGACACCAAAGCGCTGCTACATCGGACCAACACCCATCTCGTCATTATCCCAGGCAGGATAACATCGTTCCTGCAGCCCCTCGATGTGTCCATCAACAAGCCATTCAAGGATTGGCTACGTCGCTGCTGGTCCGACTGGATAATGAATGGGGAGAAGACCTATACGAAGAGCGGGAGGATGAGAAAGGTCGACCTTCTGGATCGTCAAGGTGTGGGAGAAGATACCGTCTGCCATCATCAAGTGAGCATTTCTGAAATGCTGCATCTCCAACATGGACAGCACAGAGGACAACATCATTTGGGAGGAGGAGGCTGCAAATGATGGTGACAGTGACGTGGACAGCGACAGGGACTTGCTCAACTCTGATTCAGACAAACAGTTACATGCTATCTTCGACGAGAAAAGCATTGATGAGGATTTCGTCGGGTTTCGCTGAAAAGCTTCATCAAACCCAAATGGCCCTTTTCAGGGCCACAAATCCACAATAAATATGTACAAGTCTGGAGACGGTGATGGTTCACGAGCAATGTACACGGTTCGCCTTTTTTTACCCCTCAGCCCGAATTGGCTAAGGGGTATTGTCGTCATAGACGTTGTCCGGGCGGGCGTCCGTCCGTCTGTCAACTTTTAGTTTCCGTCAATTTCGAGCAGAACGCCTTGTCCGATTGAATCCATTTTTGCAGGGTGTGTTGGGGTTGAGTAGAGGAAGCTTTCCTTTCGAAAATGGGCGCGCTGCGATTTTCAATGTGCCTCCATGGCAGCCATCTTGTCCGGGCGGGCGTCCGTCCGTCTGTCAACTTTGGTTTCCGTCAATTTAGAGGAGAACGCCTTGTCCGATTAAATCCATTTTTGCAGCGTGCGTATGTTGGGTTGAGTAGAGGAAGGTTCCTTTCGAAATGGGCGCGCTGCGATTTTCAATGTGGCCTCCATGGCAGCCATCTTGAATTGGTTTCCGTCGATTTCGAGGAGAACGCCTTGTCCGATAAATCCATTTTTGCAGGGTATGTTGGGGTTGAGTAGTGGAAGGTTCTTTTCGAAATTGGGCGCGCTGCGATTTCAATGTGGCCTCCATGGCAGCCATCTTGAAATTGGTTTCCGTCTATTTCGAGGAGAACGCCTTGTCCGATTAAATCCATTTTTGCTGGGTGTGTTGGGGTTGAGTAGAGGAAGGTTCCTTTCGAAAATGGGCGTGCTGCGATTTTCAATATGGCCACCATCTTGAAATTGGTTTGCGTCAAGGGGCTGAGGGGTTACGCCCTCTTTGCGGTGCTATTTTTATTTTTTGACCTTCGAGGGGACGCCACTTGCAAACTGGCGGGAATCGGGAAAAACGTAAAT
>CM068955.1:175316490-175365394 GCA_035128595.1 Eptatretus atami | reverse complement strand
TCCTTCCATTGATTCAGCATTGTCCGAACCTAGATAGACTATGAGGTAATTACCAAACAAATTGACCTATCATAGTCTGCACGCTCCAGCGGTAAACGCTCGGCCGCCCTAATTAAGTTCTAATCAAGATAAGATTGGTGCTTTGCCAAGGGCGCTCCCCGTTCAGGAAACCACGTGACCTCTAGTTAAACGGCAAAATTTGACGGTGAACACTGGAACTCATGGTTAACTGATTGACATTCGTGGTTGTAAAGCAACCCACCGTACCACGAAGTTAATTGTGAGCGGTGGCCCCAGGTGCTGCTCTTCCGAGGAGAAACGGGGATTAACCCCCTCATAATACACTCGGTACCCATGGCCGTAACAATATTAATATTCGGTAGTTTCTGCAAGTGAAGAGGTATGTAGATAGCACACATGGATGTGGTAGAAATGGGAACAAATGACTCTCCCTGGGGTGTGTGCGTGCCTGTTCTTGGTTACGTGTGTGTGGTGCGTGGGTTTCACAGGCGTGCAATCTGAACTCGAAATTGGGCCCATGGTGTGTGGCACTGTGGAGGAGGTTATGTGACCGTCTCATGAACGATGCACTTCTGCAGCACCGAAGCCACGCAGGACGTGTCACCGTGCAGTACAGGTGTGGGGAAATCTGCATGTGTGCGAGTGAAAGGTTGAGTAAATCGCTTTTAGTATAGACGTTTATTGTTTATCGCGTGCACGTTTAATATAGACCCTGAGGAGGTTAGAGGAATGTGTGGAGGGGTCCGTCGGGAGGAAATGTGTGGAGGGACCGTGGGGAGGAATGTGTGGGGGGTGGGGGACCGTGGGGTGAATGTGTGAGGGGGATCGTGGGGATGAATGTGTGAGGGGGACCGTGCGGATGAATGTGTGAGGGGACCGTGAGGAGGAATGTGGGGGGGAATCATGGGGAGGAATGTGGGGGAGACTGCATGCAGGTAGCTTTCCCAAATAGCATTGGTATTGATTTTTATGTTACCGCATGGTTTATATAGAACACGGCGATTTGATGGAAAACACTGCTGTTTGGCCGTGTTTTATTGCCCCAGTGATGCCCTGGTACGCTGGCTTCCTATTACCTCCACTCCCATCGCCTTCCCATTCCTCCCCTTTCCTCCTGTCACCTTCCATTCCCTCCCCTTTCCTCCCATCACCTTCCCATCCCTCCCTCATGTCACCTTCCCATTCCCCCTCTAGTCACCTTCCCATCCCCTCCCCTCCCCTCAGGTTGTCTTCCCATTCGCTCCCTCCCCTCAAGTTGCCTTCCCATTCCTCCCTCCCCTCATGCCACCTTCCTATTTCCTCCTTCCCCTCGCGCTGCCTTCCCATTCTCTCCCTCATGCGGTTTCCTCTTCTCTCACGCTGCCTGCCCTCCCTGTGCTGCTCCCCTCCCCGTGCTGCTTCTCCCTCCCACCATGCTGCCCCCTGATATGCTGCCTCCCCCCTCCCCCACCGCACTGCCTTCCCCCCACGCCACGCTGCACCCTTCGTGCTGCCTTCTCCCCTCCTCTCGCACTACCTTCTCCACCCCTCGTGCTGCTTCTCCCCCCCACTCTTCCATCCTCCTTCCCCTCCCTCCCCCTCCTCCCTCTCCTCTTCCCTCTCCCCCTCCTCTCTCCCTTTTCCCTCCCCCCTTATATTCCCTCAGCAAAGCGACAGGTTGTATTTGTTAGTTAAAAAATAACAAAGAAAAATATAAACTTCTTGGTATCCTCTCCTCTCTCTTCAACTTCTTGAAATAGGAATATGACTGTCAGACAAAACTAAGTGGACATGGGAGTAAGCATGTTGATACCTCAGTCACTTTGTTCTGTACAAAGTTAATGTACAACCGTATTTAGATCTAGATCAGAAAATAAAATGATCAATATATTCATTTCTTTTGAGGGTGAAAAACAGGGGGGTGGTTAACACAACGGAAAAGTTTATTTTATTTTTTTATCCTTTTTTTATTTTTCAGGTTGAAAAACAGGGGTGCGGTTAATAAATGCCACAGTTTAGACACCAGAAAATACAGCATTAAAATTTTACCTGATCCCTGTCCACTTTGTGCAAAGCATCATTTGTGACCTTCGTTGGGGCAGTTTCGGTGCTATGTAAGTCATTGAAACCCCACTGGAAGGGTTCTTAAAAAGAATACTGGTGCAGGTATTCCAGATGAATGGCAATTACATATTCCATGAATGGTAAAACATTTTTTTAGTGATAAGTGGAGAGACAACTGAAAGTAATGAAACAACAAAAGATGGTGGAACTGCTTCACGGAAAGAAGTCGATTTCTTTGATTTGCTGATGTTTGCCCAGATTGCACATCTTGACTGACAAGAAGTTATCCGAACTGAAGGAAGTTTCTATCATGTGGAAATTGAGTACTTTTTCACTTCATAGACCACGTGCATCCTGCAGAAACCTGAGGGTGGGGATGGGGGACAATGCATGGAAAGAGCAGAGGGTGCAACACCAGAAAGGAGGCAGTAGAAGACAGAGAGATCACCGACCCTTCTATTGGAAGGTGATAGGCCCATAGTCTCAGCTTCATCAGAGGACATTCCTATAATCTTGAAAGCTTTGGTTTCCACAGCATCAAGCTGAGCAAGATGTGAGGCAGGGGATGCAGCCCAAAGAGGAGGGCAGTCCTCCATCAAGCTGCAGATGAAAAGCCGTGGAGGTGGATAGGAGTTCAGGTGTGTCAAGGAAGGACTTTTTACGACGCAGGATGCCCATTTGGTGACTGGTTTTGGAGGCAAACTTTGAAATGTGGTTTGCCAAAGAAAGATCATGGCTGATAATGAGACTTGGGAGTTTGAATGATTGAACTTCCTCAAGAGGATTGTTCAGAAGTATTTGGGGGTGGGGGTGGATCAGCAAATATATTGCTGATATATTTGGGAATTTTACAAATAGGGAATTTTACAGATAATCAGAGAGATCGTTGATGAAGATTCGGAATAGGACTAGGTCCAGAACACTGCCTTGTCGTACTCCAGCCTTGACAGGGAAAGGAGATTTAAGTATTCCGGTGAGAGCCACATGTTGGCTATGAGAGTAAAGGAAGTCAGAAACCCAAGAGTAGTGTTGGCCTTGGATACCATAGGCAGAGAGTTTGGAGAGCAATGCGGGGTGCCAGATGATCAAAAGGTCGGGATATGTCCAGAGAGACGGCCATGATCTCATGACTGTTCATGAGTACCTCCATCCATTGTTGGAAGAGTTGAAGTAGCATGTCCAAGATCGAGTAACCAGGTCTGAATCAGAATTGATGATCTGAGATAAGGCCACTGGAGAAAAGGAATGATCTTATGTCAACTGTGATGACAGATTCCATGACCTTGCTGTAGTTATGCAAATCGGCATTTGCACATTTTTTATGTAAAGCAGTGATGTTTGCTGATTTCCATGCTAATGGAAGATGACCAAGGGCAAATGATAGGATGAAAAGAGCAGAAAGATAATGTGCAAGAGCAGCAGAGCTGGTTTTGAAGACATGTGGGCTTATGCTGTCTGGTTCAGCTGCAGAATCAGAGTTGATGGTTGCCAGAAACGTCTCGTCTCAGCTGCAAGAGACACAGCGCCAGGAGCAATTGGGTGAGACTGGGCAGGGTGGGTACAGAGAGTGTGGGGTTGGGAACATAAGATTTGGAAGCAAACACAGAATTGAGGCATTTGGCCTTCTCACGAGCAGAGTCAGCTGTGGTGCCATTTGAAGAGAGGGAAGGGATGGAAGTGGAGCATACTCTGGAGACAGACTTAACAAGGTGCCGCCAGGTTTTAGAGGAAGGAGACAAGTTTGAAACTTTATTCTTGAGATTGGAGAGATGTTTTCTGGCACTCCTGAGAGTGGCACTCGTTGGGGTTTTGTGGAATGAGCTGAGATTGCCTTTGGTTGGGTTTGCTTTCCAGGAAGACATGGCAAGTTGTTTCAGAGCAACTGCCTCACCACAGGATTCAGTGTACTATGGGTGGGAAGAAGGGTAGAATAACTAAAGATGAGACAGGATGGTTCTCTGCATGAAAGAGCAGATTTCTGTGGATTCTAAAGTTATAACTAGATTTAATATTTTATCAATGACAAAAACAAACTTCTGGTGTTGGAAGAGCTGTTTACAATCAATATACGGTCATACAAAACTTTGGTTTTAGCAAGTGAATTGATGGAATTGATTGCCTTTTTTATATTCTCAGACACATTGCTGCTTGACAAATTCTCAGGCTTCAGTTCATGATCACCAGGTTATTTTGACACATCAGCTTTAGTTCAGTTTTTCCTTCCTGGAGTTTCAAAGAAACATGTGACCCTTATCTTAAGTGGATTGACACTTCATTAATGTTTTCAATTACGTCCCGTGGCACAATTTCTCCGGTTTCCTCTCCTTATGTCAGTGTATTTTCAAATACGGCCAGAAGGACCAGTGCTCTGACTCACAACTGTTTTGAAAGTCAGATAGTTTGCAAGTGTCTGGGATTTACTATATTTTCTTTTTAATAAACAACGTTATTTTGAGAGAATGCAAATCAGGAGTAAACCAGGGAGAGCACTTGACATTTTTAGGGAATTGAGCTGTAAGTGGAAGTGGAAGTGCAAGTGTAAGTGGAGCAAATTGATCGAGGGGATTTGAAAGTGTCTGGATATAAATTGAAACCAATTGTTCAGGGATCATCATGAAGGAAGCAATCAGAATTGAATTAGATAATTTTTGGTTGAAATGATGAATATTAATGGAGTTAATGTTATAGTATATCACAGCCTGCAATGGATGTGAAAATTTCAGTAAAGGAGAGATAAAAATGATAAATGAATGTTCAGAAAAAGAAAGTATCTTAAAATATATGTTCATGATGTTTCACACTGCTGACCGCAACCTCCTTCACAATCCTTAACATTTATGAAAATCGTAATCTCTTCCCTTGATCAACCATGCTGCACAGTGTGTAGAAAGTCAACACTGCAACGCCACTGTCGGAGTTAAAACATGGTAAAGTTACAATCAGTCTTTTGTTCCCATTATATCTCCTTGGATTTCATGGAGAATCAGTTTGAATGATCACGTTAGGTACGTCTTGTTTGCCTGAATGCAGAGATTTTACAGCTTTGTTTTATTGTGGGATCACAATCTAAAGTACGCGCAGTCCCAATAGTGGGGCAACTTAGCTAAATATAGCATAACAATTGTGCATTTTGTGAGGAAAGCACTAAATTTGGCACACGAGTAGCCTATCATATTATGAACAGATTTGGATATTGGGCCATCTCAAATTTTTTGATGGCAGTGGAAAATGGCTGCCACAGTCATCAGCGGCTGAATTTGAGATGGCCCAATATCCAAATCTGTTCATAATATGTTAGGCTACTAGTGTGCCAAATTTGGTGTTTTCCTCACAAAATGCACAATTGTTATGCTAAGTTGCCCCACTACAAGTATATTGAACATTTGTGCTTACAATATTCATGGAGCATTCCAAGAAAATATTTCACTCCTCTCTACAATTCTTCCTTTACGACTTTATTCTGATATCGCTTCATCTGTCTTCTACCATCAGTTTCATGAGTACACACATAATTAAATACAATCAGGGATATGTGTATATATACATACATATATATATCTACCACACACACACACACACACACACACACACAACACACAACACACACACACACACACACACACACCACACAAACCACACACACACATCACACATACACACACACACACTACACACACATCTTACTTGTAAATGTCAGTGTATGTATATGCGTGTGTGTTTGTGTGTCTATCCATAACTTCGTCAAAGAAGCGATGATCTGTGGCTGAAACATTGCATTCATACAAAGGAAACTCCAAGGTGGTGCATGAGTGAAAATTGGGTGTTTGGGTTAATTTAAACATCCCTTTTGAAGATAATTAATGGCTTACCTCCATGAAAGGCTTATCCTTGGTCAACCCAAGTTTGCTCTCGCAGGGTTTTTCGCCGCCATATTGATCCGGCCTAGTCAAACATGTGCCATGCCTTGGAAACATGATCTACTCTCACGGACTAATTTAAGTATATAATCAAAAGATTATATCTGATTTGAGAATTGGATCTCGTGGATTAAATAATTTTCGAAATCTGGAGTGAAATCTGAAAATTTTAACGAATTAGCGATTCTGATAACTCAGTGTATTTATTTAAGCAAAGCATTAAATTTAACTTTTTTTTTTACTGTTCGGACGATTATATTGAGTGAAGAAAATATTAAGGAATGTGTAGAAAGGACCTTCATGGAGTGCAACAAAAATAATTCACTAGCTCGATCAAAGCTACTTTTGCAAACCATGGCAATACGATCCGCAAGGGTCCTTTTTTTCCGGCAATTATGAACACAGTTTGTTTTTTTCACCTTTTTGCGTGATCTGCTTTCTTTATAAAATATTAATAGACATCTATTAATAGACCTATGAAACCTCATGTTCCAAATTCTGCCATGTTGGTTTAACGAAGCAAGGCATTGAATAACATTATGTGTGCTCTCTGTGGGAGTTGAATTTCACAAGTTTTTCACTTGAATTCCTCATTTAAAGAACTATGTATATTTATAAGTAAGTCTTTGTGGTTCTCCTTTATACTTTACCTGTGCAGAACTTCATACGGAACCTGTGAATCGAAACATTTTAAATCCCTTCTCTGATGGATTGGTGCATCGAATGGCACAGCATGTTGTCATTTTTAAATGAATGATGAGTAACTATGTGCTCATTTGATAAGCTATTGCTGGAGATAAAATGAAGCATTTCATACTTGGCGGGTCGTGTGAAAAACAAGTTTTATACAAAATACAGTACAGGGAGTCCCGGGTTCTGAACAATCATTCATACAGTCAGCAAATTGCAATTGGATGTGCTTTAGAAAGGTTATTTTGTTTCTCTTTTTTTATGAGTTTCAAAGCAAAATACATTTGTTACAGAGTCAAATTTTTCCTACCCATGATACGAGGATTGGCTGCTGTTTTTCAATAATAATGTTTATGCACATGTCTTTGAAATGTCTATAATTCAATGTTTGTTTGTTTTTCACTTATTTATTGAAATTCGCCCTAAACAAGGCTCAAAGCTACTCAAGGTGTTTGGGTTGTATACAGTACAGTTCTGTAATCGGTCATCGGCACTCACATGGACTCGAATTGGCTGATGCTGAGTACCGAAAAATTGCTGATTGCTGAGTCCAATATCGGGCCAGTATTAATCTATACTAATACATGTCAGTATTTATCCATCAGTCAGTCTGTTCGTCTGTCCGTCTCCTCCATAATTCCAAAACCATGAAACCTCACGGCCCAAACTTTGCAGGCACACTGAGGGAACTCCAAGGTAGTGCAAAAATAAAATTGGGTGTTTGGGTAAATGTAAACACCCCTTTTGAAGATAATTAATGACCTTATTTAATTATCCTTGATCAAGGCATTATCATTGGTCACCTTGCTGCTTGCTTGGGTCACCTTGCTGCTTGCTTGCTGCATTCGTCAATTTTTTTTGGCCTGCTCAACAATGCCTTGACTTGGAACAGACTGCAACGGTTTCTTAATGATCATTTTTTTTTAAAAACTTTCCTCACTCATATCATCAAATGCTTCATCACCATACCTATGGATCGCTGGATACATTGAAATGCTTATATATGCCTGGAGACACCAGCGTCTGTGGCTTTATTTCATTTCTGCACATGCCATAACCTCAAAAATCTCTTGATCTGAGCCAAATTTCATAATTTAAACTTCTTAATTGATCTCAGCAGCAATTCTGACTGATAAAAAAGTCTTCATTTGTCCAATTCAGACATTGCTTGACATTCAGAGCATCTCCGGGTGCATTGTGTTTATATGCCTGATCAGTAATTGCTAATCACTTGCCAAGCCAGCTATTCCTTATCAACCTTTTCGCCTAAGGCCTAAGTCACATTTTCTCTACGGCGAGGATACGGCGCCGTACGCCCTCTGAATTGACAGAAACGTGCGGCGGCCGCAGAGTTTCTGCGTGTGCCTCAGGGTGGCCCTACGCCGTCTGGCTATATTTTACAGGCTGTAGGGTCGCCGTGGAATTATAACGTGAGTTATAACTTTTTCATTTCTACGTTCGCCGTAGCAATTCGACAAGCAAACAAAGAACAGGTAAAAAAAAAAAAAAGAAACCCACTCGTTACCGTCCGTCTGGCCGCACGTTCGCCTTAGGGCCCCCCTGCGGTCCTCCTGCCGTCGCCTTGCGGGCACCTTGCATCTGCCTTGAAAAATTCTATGGCCGCCGCAGGACGCCCTAAGGTCACCGTGCGACATCAAATCAAAGACCGTACGGCACCCCCACATTTTCAGTCTCCACAATTTATAAATACGCCGTGCGGCCCCAAAAAAAAAAACATATGTGACTGCTACATTGTGTGACCGTGGAAATACTGCGGCCCCCTATAATTGCTAGTGGCCGTAGATTTAGACCCCACGGCCGCGTGGCAAATGTGACTTAGGCCTCAGTCACATTTGCTCTAGCGAGGATACGGCGGCCGTACGCCCTCTGAATTGACAGAAACTCTGCGGCCGCAGAGTTCTCACGGTGCCTCAGGGTGGCCCTATGCCATTTGCTATCTTTTACAGGCCGTAGGGGTCGCCGTGGAATATAACGTGGAGTTATAACTTTTCATTTCTACGTTCGCCGTAGCAATTCGACAAGCCGAAAAAAAAACTGGTATAAAAAAAAAAATTAACCCACTCGTTACCGTCCGTCTGCGCCGCGCGTCGCCTTAGGGCCCCCCTGCGTCGCTTTGCGGGCACCTTGAGGCTACCTTGGTCTGCCTTGAAAATTCTATGGCCCCGCAGGGACGCCCTAAGGTCACCGTGCGACACTCAAATCAAAGACCGTACGGCAACCCCACGTTTTCGGTCTCCACAATTTCTAAATACGCCGTGCGGCTCCCGAAAAATAAAAACATATGTGACTGCTACATTGTGTGACCGTGGAAATACTGCGGCCCGTTAAATTGCTAGTGCCGTAGATTTTGGAGACCCCACGGCCGCCGTGGCAATGTGACTTAGGCCTTAGTTGGAGCACTTGCTTGAGTGCTTCAGCTACTTGGTGAATGCTCTACAAGCGCATTGGTTATTCATTTCCAAGCCATGATCATACGCAGCAAAAGTATTCGCACTGTCGCTGAATATATTGATCGATGTGAACAAAGTTCAGGCCCCAATCACCTGCGTTTGACCCTGCATTCTGCGGTGCCTCGGGCAGTGGCTCACCCACTGAAAATGTGCAATTTTATTTTCCACCATGTTTCCCCTTTTTGTACAATCTTATTTCATTATACGACCCATCACTTCGACATAAATACATGAAAAAAATTAAACGTTTCGTTTTTGAAAATTTCTTCAAACGTTTTGTTGGAGTGCTTGCTTGAGTGCTGAAGCCACTTGGTGAGGGCTCTTCAAGCTTCGATCTCCACAAACTTCCATGGTGATACTGCAGCTCAGTTCTCCATGGGGACATCTCCGGAGTTGGGAAGGCAAAATAAATTGGATTATTACAATGAGAAAAAAATGTTTTCAGTTGTTACAAAGCAATGAATCACCACATCACAGCAGGATAGCTGAGAGGTACGCACGCTTCCAACGAGTGTGTACCTCTCATGTATAAAGAACATGAAAATTCAGATAAAGTACATGAAAAGGAGAACCACAAAGGCTTACCTTCAAATATAGTTCTTTAAATGTGGAATTCGAGTGAAAAATTCACAAAATTAAATTCCCACAGAGAGCACACAAAATGGCAGCCAATGCCTTGCTCAATCAAACCAACATGGCGGAATTTGGAACATGAGGTTTGATTCGACGTTCAATGCTTTACAGGTTGGAAGCATGGAAGTGTGTGTACTAAGCTGTCGAGCCTGGGTTTTAATCCTGACCAAGCTATAAAATGTCATCCCGGTGTTTCACAGGCAGAGTGATTAATCAATGTGTATGCCCTCTCTCATGTCAGCTAAAAGCTAGATGTTGTAAGCATCAGTAAATTCCTGTAAATGAATGATTAATATTGACGGTTATGTGTTATATGTTTTGTTTAGCATGGATCGGTAAATTGTACTATAAACTGCTTGATGTAGTGAGCTAATGTTGACTGTAGATGGCAATATTGTACTGTAAACTGCCAGGTGAGATTCGTGTTGATGCTGTAACATTCTCAGATGAAACTTCCAGTATGAACTAGAATCACATTTGCTGGAAGGCATGGGATTGTTCTGTGATACTATATAAAAGAGGGAGGGAGACGGGTGACATGCGATAAGAAGTGCGTTTTTATTGTCTTCGTGCTTGATTTAACTCCGATGACTGAACGAGGTGTTAATGTCCAGAGCGGTTATTATAAATTACTCAATCGGGTTGAATAAAATTCGTTAAGATTGTGTATCGGGAAAGAATTCCTTTGAGCTCTTGAAATCATCCTGGATGGGCCACTGTATGAGAGAGAACACTGCGACGGAAATTGAAGGTTCGACAGTTTTAAATGATGAAGTGAACATGCGTGAGTTGTGCCGGCAGGACTGGTACACTAGGCGGTGGAAACAACCCAACGCAGTAATCGGAGTTTGACATTGAATGTAACGGTGAACTTCCTCATTTGACATTTGTATCTGTTTATTTGAAATATAAGTTTCAAAAATGTTATGCGGTTGATGTGGACATTGTAACATCACTCAGAAGTCAGACATCAACTGACAAAGATCCATTCGAGTGGAAGCTTACCTGTATGTTCGTTCATGACCCTGGATTGCAATAATTTGAGATTGCGTTGGGTTCGGTACCACAAACAACATATGTACACCAAAGGGCAGGAGACCCCCAAGGTGAGTATACCACCCCATCCCCTGACCTCTCGGATGGCTGTTAAACTGGATGGCACATTTGCCGGAATCCCCTCCACCTCCCCTCCCTCTCCCCCCCCCATCACTCTCCACACCCCTCTCTCCTTTAATCTCTTCTTCTCTCAATCTCTCCCACCCTCTCCCTCTCCTCCCCTCTCCCTCTCCCACCACTCTCTACCCACCCCTCCCTATCACACCCCTCCCTCTCCCTCTCCCCTCTCTCTCCACCCCTCTCTCTCTCCCAACCCCTCTCCTCTCTCTCCAACCCCTCTCCCTCTCTCTCCAACCCTCTCCCTCCTTCTCAACCCTCTCCTCTCTCCTCCAACCCCTCTCCCTCTCTCTCTCCAACCCTCTCCTCTCTCTCTCCAACCCCTCTTCCCTCTCTCTCCAACCCTCTCCCTCTCTCTCCAACCCCTCCTCTCTCTCCCAACCGCTCTCCCTCTCCCCACCCCCTTTCCCTTCACCCCTCTCTCTCTCCCACCTTGTCCCTCTCACCCTCTCTCCCTCCCACCTCTGTCACTCTCCCACCCCTCTCCCTCTCTCTGTCCCTCTCCCTCTTTCCAAATCTGCCCTATCCTTCCTCCCCTCATTCTCACCTGACTCCCGCTCATAAAAACAAACGTGCATTCCCACATCGAAAAAATGGAATACTTAATGCTTTCCACTCCCCTATTTCCACTACTAAGGGGTGACGCTGCTCTCAGTGTCTGGCAAGGTCTTTACTTGGATAATTTTTGATTGGGTTTGCCACCATCTGTTTTGAGCATAAGCGCACAGAGCAGTCAGGCTCCACACCAGAAAGGTAAACGATTGACCGTATCCTTGCTCTCTGGGTCCTCACCGAACGCAGACGAGAGTTTCGGCAGGGGCTGCTTGCAGCCTACGTTGATCTCTGCAAAGCATTTGATTTGGTGAATTTGGCTGCCCTCTGGAGGATTCTTGGTCTTTGTGGGGTGCCACCAAAACTGATCCATCTGATGTCTGAACTCTACTCTTGTACTGAGAGTGCTGTGAGATGTGGTGGTACCATCTCTGACTTATTTCCAGTTGTTACTGGAGTTCGTCAGGGGTGTGAACTGGCCCCCACACTTTTCAGCACTTGTATGGACTGGATTCTAGGGAGGATGTCGGAGAGATCAAGCTGCGGTGCATTGTTGGAGAATGTCAAGATCTCTGACCTTGATTTTGCAAATGATGCAGTCATCTTTGCGGAGACTCTGGATATCCCTTTGAGGGCCCTCGAGGTGCTGAATGAGGAGTCGGAGGAGTCGGAATGGGATTATGGGTTTCCTGGGTCAAAACTAAGATCCAGGCTTTCAATTACATCTTGGATGCTGCTATCTTGTCTGTAGCTGTTTGTGGTGAGGATGTTGAGGTCACGGAGAGATTCACGTACATTGTCAGTGATATTCATGTCTCTGCTGGCTGTGATCCAGAGTTCAATAGATGTCTGGATCAGGCCTGGGGACTCATGGATTCACTGGATCATGGGGTGTGGCACTGTCGGTCCCTGTGCAGGAGGACGAAAGTCTGAGTCTTCAGGTCCTTTGTGTTTCCAGTCTTGCTCAACGTATGTGAGACTTGGACTCTGACCAGGGATCTGAGTTGTTGTTTGTCTTTCAGCTGCTCCCGTTAGGGTTGCCCAACGCGGATCATCCATTATGATCTGCATACTGATTTGGCACAGGTTTTACGCCGGATGCCCTTCCTGACGCAACCCTGTCGCCTCTTACGACACAGGGATAAGGTTTGGGTTTCGCCATGATTCTGGGCTGCCCTACACCCTCTCATAGCACGGCCCAGCGCAGCCCCGTCCTCAAGCGATCTTCCAACCAAGCCTCCGGCGAGTAGCCGGATTACAGGTGCACGCCACTACGCCGGTTCTGACCAGGGATCTGAGATGGAGACTTAATTCCTTTGGTACCAGGTCTCTTCAGAGAATCCTTGGCTATCACTGGTCGGACTTTGTGTCCGACGCGAAGTTGCTGAGAGAGACTCAAGTGAGATTTGTTACCTGCGTCATCCGTGAGCGTCAGCTGTGGCTGTATGGACATGTGGCTTGTTTTCCTGATGCTGATCCAGCTCACCAGAGTCTCTCAGTGAGGGAGCCATATGAGTGGAGGAAGCCAATGGGCCGACCACATTCCTCGTGGTTGCAGCAGGTTGATCGGCATCTCAAGGAGATGTGGATGGGCCAGGCATCTGCCTGGGGGATGGCCAGACAGAGGGTTATGTGGGAAATGTTCTGGCCTCACCCTGGATTGCAGCATTTATCAGGGAGAGGTGTTTGTTTTTCAGATGGGCGTTCGAACCAGCAATCCTTTGTCTATACACCACCCAGATAATAGTGGGCTCTCCACCCTTGGCCCATGATGGATTGACGATGGCGAATCCTCGAGTTTAAAGAAACATCGATAAACAATAACAGAGCATGCAGGTCGCCACTTTGACACAGGAGGTCAGGGCAGGAATTTGGAATTTAGCCAAGGTGCCAGCGATAACTCACATACTCTTCACAAAGGACACCGTGGGATATGTAACATCCACCAAGTAATGCCGACAGACAGGACGCCCAGCTTAATGTCCATTCGAGGGACGGGACACACATTGATGTATCACTCTGCCTGCAAAACACTGGGATGACAGTTTGTATCGCTTGGTTGAGATTCAAACCCAGGCTAGACAGCTTAGAGATGAGTGTGCATACATCTTGGCCATCTTGCCAGCCCTGCATACTACTCCTCTCTCAATTTTGTTCTAAGTACGAGCACTTCCTGTGCTTGTTCCTTGCACGTTACTCATGACCGCATTCTATATAACATGGACTCCCATGTTTCAAATTAATCTCTTTTTTATTATCTTTGGATAAGCACGTGTGAAATCCACCTGGCACGAAACTAAAGCCGACTATCTATACATTTTTACAATTTAGTTTGTTCAATATCAATTCCCTTTACATTCACTCATTCCAGCGAGTTCAAAAATAATTTAGATACGCATTGGCTTTTGACCTCCATCAGCAGCTCGGTGATGAGCATGGAATCAATTATAGACAAAGCAGATGATATCAGCCATTAAATTAGCACATTTTAAAGAGATATTTCTTGCAATTGAGGTGGTTCAAAAACTATATTGTGGAAAAACACATTCCTGTAAATCTCCACTTCTCTTTTTATATGACTCTTATATCATTAGTCGTGTTTCATAGGTCTTAATCCCATCGACCTTATCTCCTTAGGACAAGGGTGGCTCTTGGGTGGCTGCCCTCAAAGGATTGGGGTTGCTGAAAACTGATTCAATCTACTGAGCAATCTTCACACGAGACTTGATTTAAAAATTGCTCCAGATATTTTTTTTCAAATCGTTGCTGAGGAGTGAGTTTGAAATTTGCATGAGTTGTTTGGAAGGAAAATATTTCATATATTTAAATTTGTTACAGCCGTTCCATTTGACCATGCATACAGTATGTACTGAGGTTCTTTAAAGAGCAAAATAAATGAATAAATAGGATCAGATGTTTATATATATTATATAATATATATATATATATGTATATAAGACGGTAGTGAGACCAGCTATGTTGTATGGTTTGGAGGCGGTGGGCTAACAAAAAAGACAGGAAGCGGAGCTGGAGGTGGCAGAGTTAAAGATGCTGCGATTCTCGTTGGGAGTGATGAGGATGGACAGGAATAAGGAATGAGTATATTAGAGGGATAGCGCAGGTAGGACGGTTTGGAGACAAAGTGAGAGAGGCGAGATTGAGATGGTTTGGACAGTGTGCACAGGAGGGAAGCGGAGTATATCGGGAGAAGGATGCTGAGGATGGAGCTTCCAGCAGGATGAGAAGAGGAAGGCCAAAGAAGAGGTTCATGGATGCGGTGAGGGCGGACATGTGTGTGGTTGGAGTGTCAATGGAAGATGTGGAGGATAGAGCGAAATGGAGACGGTTGATCCGCTGTGGCGACCCTAATGGGAGCAGCCGAAAGAAGAAGAAGATATATATATATATATATATATATATATATATATATTATATAATATTATTATATATATATATTATATATATATATATATATTGTTGCGGTTGTGGAAATTCAGAAAACACCATTCAGGTTCCCCGAAGATCAGTTATTTCGATAAGTAAGTGTTTCAGGTTAGAATCTCCACCGATGTGTAAAGGACATTGTTTGTGTGCCGGGCTGCGAATCTTTGAGGTAGCCGTTATTCTTTCTCTGTCTTTAATTTTTAAACATCTGCAAAAACGACATCATCTCCAACAAACATCGCAACGCCATCATCTCCTACAAACATCGCAACGCCATCATCTCCTACAAAAACGCATCATCATCGACAAACAATGCTCCTCCGCACCAGCCGCCATTGTGCGCCTCGGCGAACCGATTTACATAATCGGATCAAACGAGGGTTTCCCCGACACCAACCCGTGACGTCAGACATGGGGTTCCCAGCGAGGCTTACCAGGGGTGAGAGGTCGGAGGTGAAAAGTGTGCGGAGCCGCCTCGGTGAGAGATCGAAGGGCGGCTCGCCCCGGCCAATATAAGGGCGGAGCTCGAACGAGTTCGGAGCGTATTCGCTGATTAATCGCTCTCTGGAGATGGGCAGTCTGGGAGAGGAAGGCACACGGAGCACGCATTCGGGGGAGGAGGCAGACGGTGGCGGCAGCGCAGAGAAGCGGGCACTCGGGATATTCGTCCTTCTCTGGAGTTGAGCAGCTGCGTCGTGGTCCGGGCGAATGGCCCTGAGACGGTCGAGCGACGCTGAGGTAGTGAATGGGCCCAAAGAGCATCAACTCTAAAAGAGCAAAAGACCGTTCACTCCTCCGAGCGCGTCGCCGCAGCAGGGCCGACCGACCAGGCCGCAGTGGAGGCCGGACGACGTGGGAACCGAGCATGCCGCTCGCCAAGCTGCTCAAGCCACCTAGCCGCTAAGCGACTGGCGCGTCTCGACACAAGGCCAAACAGGAACATCCGGGGTCACCGACCCGATGACCTTCGAGCCGTCACAAGGGGTGGTCAGGTAACCTGCCCGGCCTCTTGTGAGCCTTCGGTCACCCAGGCTCCGAGTTGGAATAAAGGCTCACGAGCCCGTTTCTTTTCTGGGGTTTGTATGAAAGTGTTCTGTGGCGCCTTGTCTTTATAAGTAGAATTGTTGGTTAAGTGCATGCCTGTACATAATAGACATCGGCTGTAGGCTTTTCTTGTGTCATGTCCCTTCCCCCATTGATTGCTGCCTGTTAAATAAATGCCCCATTGTTTGAATGTCAATCTGCTCGTTGCGTCATTTCCTCCCATTGACTTCCACGGCGCGTTCGGGAAATTAGCCGCTATTAAGCCAAATAAAAGTGGTCATTTGGTCTGACGGAACTTGGCGAATAAAACCGCTCGGCATCCCACAAGGAACGAGCGCGCTTAGCAGCTCGTTTCCGTCCAAGTCCGTCGAGGTATAAATTCTCAGTACTTCTGTCTGCGCGGATAATTAGGTATTTCGAGATTCGGCGATTAACCCTGTACCACGTGGACAGAATATTGACAGTTTATGGTGCATTAAGGCACCCGTACAGGTTTCCGGAGTTGGCCAGGAAGCTACGACTGAATTCTGGTTTTCAGCGGACGCGCGACTGCGGTTGGGCCTTAAGCGGTCGTGCGTAGTCCGTCCGACGCCTAATTCGTAACAATATATATATATATATATATATTATATATATATATATATATTGTTACGGCTGTGGAAATTCGCATTACACCATAAAGGTCCCGTAGGTGAGATATATTTCTTAAGTACATTGTAGTTAGCCAAACCCATTGTTTAGAGGGAATTAATGTGATTCATTCGGGCTGCGATCCTTTGAGTTAGGCGTTTTTCTGTTCTACCTTTGTTTTGAACCAACCACTACAACAACAACAACAACGCCAGCAGCCACAACCTACCTTCACCACTCGCTACCGCAAACCTCACATCACCGCCATTCCAAGCAGCTCCATGGCCATCGAACACCGCCGAAAACCCTCACCACCTTCTCCTACGGCCATTCCCGCACCACCTGTGGGCACGAGCGTCGGGCTATCTTCAGCGATACACGCGACCGCGAGTGCAGATGGCGGTTTTTTCGGAGGAGAATTCGGATCAGGAATGCTACACGCCCACATCTGATCCACCCAATCAGGAAGCGCGGGGCGGCTTGGCCCCGCCTCCAGACGCGCCTGACGAAAATCGGCATATGAAATTGAGGATCAGGAATGATACACGCCCTTTTTCTCCGTCCAATCGGCGAGCGTGGCTCCGCCCTGAGGTCGTTTTGGATCGAGAATTTGCATATGGTGGGTTCCTGAAGCCGATAAAAAGACGAGCGCAAGGCGAATCGTGGCAGATCGGTGGGGCAGAGTCGGGAGACTGAGCTCGAAGCAGGAGTGAGTCGAGTTGGCAGATCGGTGGGGCAGAGTCGGGAGACGGAGCTCGAAGCAGGAGTGAGTCGAGTTGGCAGATCGGTGGGGCAGAGTCGGGAGACGGAGCTCGAAGCAGGAGTGAGTCGAGTTGGCAAGATCGGTGGGCAGAGTCGCGGAGACGGAGCTCGAGCAGTGTCGGGGGCGGAGTCGGGAGACGGAGCTCGAAGCAGAGGTGGGGCAGACGGCTGCGGAGGCGAGCGGCTGCGGAGGAGATCGGCTGGGGAGGGCTCGGGTCCGGGACGAGGAGGTCGGCGACGAGGTCGCGTTGAGTCGCGCGTCGCGGACTCGAGCAAGCCAGCCATACTCCCTCCCCAGAGCATCAACAATTCCCCTTTCCCCGCGCTGAGAGAGTGCGACAAGGGGCCCCGTTCCCACTTACACCAGCAGGTGCCCACGAGACCGCCGTGCAGCGACATTCTGCGGCTCGCCACGAGGGCGCGGGTAGGACCCTTCGGTCTCGTGGACCTGGCCGCTCATCCAGGTTCCACGCGCATTAGGCCCACGGGCCCAGTCTGACTCCCTTGCCTTTGAGGGGGTCTTTCTTTGCTCGGTGTGAATGCGTGTTGTGGCGCCGTGTCTTGTAAGGTAGAAACTGTATAAGTGGTCCGTGTGTCGTGTAGTCGGTTTTAACTCCTTTTATATGTGCATTTCTTTTGTTCTATGTGATATATGTGCATTTGCTAATTGTGGCTGTAAATACGTACTATACGTGTGCTCCGTGTGCCGCGGAATAAATGTGCATTGTGTGAACTGTTTTCCCGTTTCGCTTCGTCTTTTCTTCATTGACCCTCATCCTGCTTCACGTAAAGGGTTCGTAGTGGGTGCAAAACGCCCGGTAAATAATCTGAACCGTCGCGAGGCCGACGATAACACGCTCGGTTATCCCGATAGTACGGAACGGGCCGCCCAAGCGGCTCGTGTCGGAGTCGACTGCGGCGAGGTACGATCGCCGGTTTACCATCCGCGTGGGTACTTAGGTAGGTCGAGTTTGGCGAACAACCCTATCCTAGCGCGGTGGCCGATTGGCCGATTGATGGTGAGGTCGAAAGCCCACCCGTGACTGGCTCCGGGCGATAGTTCCCGGAGGGTCACGACTGAATTGTCCGTCCGGTGGGCGACGTGCCGCGATCCGGGTTGCGTGGCCGTCCGCACGCGCACGGGCGCGAATTCGCAACACTGGTGTCAGAGAGCGGGAAAAATACCCTCCTGTCTCCACAGCTAAATTCAAAGGAATCGGTCAGGGTAGAGGAGCGACCCCCGATTCCTCCAAATTACGAGCGAGTTAAATTAACCCTTACGTGGAATAAGATGGCGTCTCAAGGCGAGCGGGAGCCGGGGGTAGTAGAGATGTATATGTGTGATAGTGATTTAGAATCCATGGCCCAGGATATAGACCCCGAGCAGGAAATGTTGGTTGTGCAGGAACAGTTTCCCCCCAAACGAATCCAGGGCCCGAAATGGGTGCGCGGCGGCAGAGCGCGCGTGTATAACACCTCCCTCCCCTCTCCACCAAAACCCCCCGATCCTGGCCGCATCGGCTCAGCTGAGTGCACCCGACATGGCCCGGCTATTCGCCATGCTGGCAGAAATGAACGAAAAAATGGATGGAAACGCACGCAAAATAAAGGAGTGAACAAGCAGATGAACAAACACAAACAAAATGGAAGGAATGAATAACGAAATGAACGGCAAAATGTATGGAATGAACGAAAAAATGGATGGAAACTCACTCGAAATGAAAAACGAAATAAAAGGCATAAACGAGAAATTGGAAACAAATGCGCAAGGAATGAAGGAAGAATAAAGAAATGCGGGTGAAACGCAGCAAATGGGCGGAGCCTGCAGGCGGGCATGAAGGCAACAACAGCGAAGTGCGTAATGGCGACGCCACGTGTGGGAGCGAACGAGCTGGAGGGTGCAACGGTTGTCAGGCCCGCGGTAAGAGCGGGTGAGAAAAAAATAATTCGGGAGACGTGTTGGGCGAGAAGTGTGGAGGTGACGGAAAAGTGACGGTAACCGAGAGGGAAAAATTAATTGGGGTGACGGAGTCGTGCACGAAGGAAATAAAAATAGTGGAGTGTGAGAAAAGACTTCAAGACATGACGAAGAGAGTTGATAAGCGGGGACGGGAGGTAAAACGGAGACAGAGGAACTGGGAAGACTGATAGACAACACAAGGGCAAGATGGAAGAACAGTTAGAAGCCAAAGCAAGGTCGGAGTGTGCGGAGATGAGAAAAGAATTGGAGAAGAAAACTGAGTTACAGAAACACCAGAACGAAGAGACGGAATTACAAAACGAGTTGAGGATGTGAGAGAGAGGAAAGAAGAGAACGGAGAATGAAACGTTAAGGAACCACGCTGTACAGATCCAACAGCTGGAAGCGAAGGCAATTAAAGAATGAGATGCAAGAAAGAGTAATGATGGAAGAACGAATGAGACAGAAGAAGGAAATCGATCAATGGAAGGAAACCACGAGATTGCAGAATGAGGAACAAGAAAGAGTACTGGAGAACAAGGAATGAGACAGGAGAAAGAAATCTGTCAGTGAAAGAAATAACGAGATTACAGAATGAGGAACAAGAAAGACGGATGAATAAGAAACTGAAAGAGTATGAATGTGAAACTGAACGACAAAAGGAAAAAATAAGTTGGAATACGAGGAGAAGTTGAAGGAGCAACGAATGAAGAGGAAGGAGAAATCAGGAGATTGAAGGACATAACGAGATTGGAGAGGGAAAAGAACGTGAGGAACAATGGGATAGAAACAAAAGGAACATGAAGCCGAGGTTGACCAATTGAAAGAAAAAGGCAAGGCTGGAGTGCGAAGAGGTAGACAAAGAACAAGCGAATGAAAGACAAAAAGGAATTAACCACATGAAGAAAACCATGAAACTGCAGAAGGAAAGACAGGAGAAGAAAACAAGGAAGAGTAATGAGACAGCAGCAACTGAAACACAAGAAGGAGATTAACCAAATGAAGCAAACCATGAAACTGGAGAAGGAAGGAAGGAGGAAGCAAGGAAGAAGGTAATGAGAGAACAGC
The DNA here is from genome assembly GCA_035128595.1 of Eptatretus atami. Classification (NCBI taxonomy): domain Eukaryota; kingdom Metazoa; phylum Chordata; class Myxini; order Myxiniformes; family Myxinidae; genus Eptatretus; species Eptatretus atami. The sequence goes on along the minus strand of CM068955.1, from coordinate 175,344,986 downwards.
GAATGAAAGCACAGGAAGGAAATGGGCCAATTGAAAGAAACGATGAGATTGGAAAGTGAGAAGCATGAGGAAAGAGTGGGAGAGAAAACAAAAACTATACGAGTTTGAAATTAATGAACTGAAGAGAGAGTAAAATTGAAATCCAGAGAGATGGAAAAACTCCAGAAAGAAACAGAAACTAATAGATGTATAGAGACAGGGAGATAGAGAAAATAGAGGAAGACTGCATGATAATGACGGGGTAAAGGAACAGAACACACACACACAAGAAGTAGTGGAGGATAATGGGGGTGACTCGCGGACTGGGTAGATACCCGGTGTGGCAGCTGGATGCCGCTCCAGGAACGAGGGAGGGAGTATGCCCCTTGAGGCGAATCACGACCAGGTGGGTTCGCGTCTGCAAGCGGAGTTGAAGGACGAGTGCTGTGGATAGGTGCACGTGTAGCTTGGGGGGTAAGAGGCCCCGGGAACCCTTGTGGGGACACGAATCCCCAGTGTGGTGGTGCAGGGTGTGCGTTTGCGAGTGTGCGGAGATGCGTGCTTCCGGCACGCAATGGTGTGAGAGAGACCCCCTGTGCAAGGGAAGGTGGGTGTGAGTGAGGGTCCGTGTGAGGGAGACCGTGTGCCGTGAGGTCTCTGTATGTGAGGGAGATGTCGGTCGGCATGCCGTGGAGCATGCAGCCGCGTCTTCCCGGTGTGAATGTGAGGTGTGATGAGTGGGTCTGTGCGTCGTTGACACGCAGGTGTGCGTGGGTGGAACGGAGACGACGGCGACAGAGGGACAGAAGCCGGGTAGCGGCCGTAGCTGTTGTGGGACCGTGGCGGGTTCACCAGCAGCGAGCGCGAGGTCTGTGCTGTGCAGCGCACGAGACCCCCACGTGCTCGCTTGCGGAGTTGAAGCCCGGTCCGGAAACGCCAGCGGTGGATTTGCCGATCCCGCGGACGGACAAAGTTTAGCAGGACGATGATTTGGACTTGGACGGTTCTCCACGCGAGCTTGTGTTAAGCTCCAACGGCAGAGCACATGATTGTTCGCGTGGGGAGCCCCTCGGAGTGCGAAGTTTGCTTTTGGGGGTGCGCAGGGTGACGTCATGGCTGCACGTAGGGTTGGAATCCGGCAGAGAGGGTGAATCCCTGCCGGGATGGTACCGTCCAAGAGGGACGAGGTACGCGTGCAGCTGCATACGTCACGGGCAAGGTGCAAAGTGCGCGAGCTGTGAGTTTGCGCGCTGGTGCTGCGCATAATTGGAAATACAAAATAACGAAAGCAAGCCTCGCTTTCGGTTGTGAACAGGATCCCGGTAAGGGTGAAAGATCCCCTTACCTGGCACAGGATGGAACTAGCTAGGGAAGGGTTAGTGTTAGTTAGACCGACTTCATGGGCAGGGGTAAGTCCTCATGGATCCGTTGGAATGGATTAGTTAGAAGGGGATTTAGTGAGATTTAGGTTGGAAATAATTTTGATGATTTGGAGACAGTGACGACTTTGAGTGTTGTAGAGGGGACGTAGCTTAGCTTGCGTAGTATTAAAATGGAACGTGCTGTAGTATAAGGACGACGTGGAGCACGAGTTACTTAGGGGAGGTAGTTTAGGAGGATGGCAGAGATCAGCGATGATGTGTTGAAGAGTTGGTGAGTTGTGTGGAACGTGTTGAGTGAGTGAGGCCAGCGGGTCTGTGTGAGTGAGCGAATGTGGAATGCATGGTGCGATGAGTGATTGGGGGAGGAGTGACTCCCGCCCAAGGGGACCCCGGGTCAGTGTAGAGTGAGTTAGCTGGGTTAGTCAAATTGATAAAAATGGAGGTCGTTTGTTGGTGTGGGAATGTAGGCTCGATTACCATTTGGAGGGTGCAGGGCCCTGTTGACGGGCTGGAGCGTGGCTGCGAACGGTGAGTATCGCTGAGTGGTTACCCCGGGCACCGGGCTAGTCGGCCGTGGTAGGCCAAGGGCCCATGGGGGCCGGGTTAGCGTAGTGGGCACGGGTGCGCCGCTTGGTGCGGGGGCCCGAGCGCCGTTAGCCGCATGGCAGTGTCGTGGGCACGGGTGACCCTCGGAAAGGGCCCGGGCGCCAGCCTGCCACGTGTTGCGTTTCAGGGGAGTTGCCATGGGGGGCACTCCCCGTGTTTAGGGAGCTGGTAGGCTCGGAGGCAGTGTAGTGCCCGGGGGTGCCATCGTAGGGATTCGCAGAGGGTCGTGCCTGCCAAAGGGAGCCACGCGTCCCAGCACGAAACCGTGCAAGGGCACGAGGGAAAATTCGGAGGGCGAGGCCCGAAACTGTAAGGACACCAACACAGGCGACGGGAATCTGGTTGTTAGAACCAATATGTTAAGCGCGAGCGCTTGTTGGAAGCCCCGGTAGTTTAAAGGTTAATGGTAGGGTAGATTAGGAAGTGTACCCCTCCGCACCATCCATCCCTTCGCTCTCGTTGTGGCCGCTGGACCCCACTTTGGTTAGCAATCGCTGAGATCTGGGGAGGCCATCTGAGGCCTTTGTTGGGCCTCGGCACAGGACGCTTAGCTCTCCCTTATTCCCTCCGGGAAGGGAACGTAGGGGTGGAGTAGGCTAGGAGACGATAGGTTAGCCGAACAAAGACGATAAAGGGGGTTAGGGGACGATTTCTAGTGGGTAAGTAAAAATAAAAACAACAACAAAAAAAAATAAGTTGGGGCTAATTGGTTTGCAAATTAAGGGTGTGGGTATGGACAGTACAGGCAAAGGCGATAGGTGGGAGGAGACAGTAGGGTAGGTCCGAGTCCACCTTCTGTGTGGCCAACACCACCGCACTCCCTCCACCAACCTCCACTGCAAGGCAAAGGCTGGCCAACTTCATCGTCTGCGGCTGTGGTGCTGCGGGGCCTTGTGCGCCACTTCATCGGCTGGTGTTTTCTGCAAGGCCTGTGCGGCCGGATCGTCTGCTGTGTTTTGCTGCAAGCCTGTGCCGGATCGTCCGACGGCTGTTTTTTTACTGCAAGGCCTGTGCCGGCCAGTTCGTCTGCCGGCTGTGTTTGCCTGCAACGGCCTTTTCTGCAGGCTATGTTGCCTTTACCTTTTGCCATGTCATGCCCACTGCCCTGTTCACCAGCCCCGTTCAATTTTGCTTTGCACCCCCCTGTTCATTTCATGCGCGCCAGGATCCGCAAGCAACAGTTTGCAAGCTGCAGGAATGCTCCTGTTGGCAGCTGCAAACACGGGCCTGCAGTGGCGGCCCGTGCACCGGTTTTCTGTTGACTCTTTTCTTTTCCCTGCAGAGAGTCCATTGATCCGGGCCATGGTTTAGTGTAAATTTATAAGGTAAGGTGTTAAGTTTGTGTATTGTAAATTTGAGTGCGCCCCCGGCATGTCTGTCTAGCGCCGGCAATTTTATTTAAGTCGTCCGTGTGAGTGAGTTTGTTAGTTATGTTACTCAGCCCTCAGGTTATTTATTTTGGGGACACGAATACCATGAATGTCGCATCAGGGATATCCGTAGGTAAAACGTACTAGGGGAGAACTACACATGATGCACACGAAATTGACGACTCGGGACGAGTCCTGTAAAAAAGGGGAGGGGTAGTGTTACGGCTGTGAAATTCGCATTACACCATAAAGTCCCGTAGGGAGATATATTCTTAAGTACATGTGTAGTTAGCCCAAACCCATTGTTTAGAGGGATATAATGTGATTCATTCGCGGCTGCGATCCTTTGAGTTAGGCGTTTTTCTGTCTACCTTTGTTTTGAACCAACCACTACAACAACAACAACAACGCCAGCAGCCACAACCTACCTCACCACTCGCTACCGCCAAACCTCACATCACGCCATTTCCAAGCAGCTCCATGGCCATCGAACACCGCCGAAAACCCTCCACCACCTTCTTCCTACGCCATTCCGCACCACCCTGTGGGCACCGAGCGTCGGGCTATTCTTCACGATACACGCGAGCCGCACGAGTGCAGAGGCCGTTTTTCGGAGGAGAATTCGGATCAGGAATGCTACACGCCCACATCTGATCCACCCAATCAGGAAGCGCGGGCGGCTTGGCCCCGCCTCCAGACGCGCCTGACGAAAATCGGCATATGCAAATTTAGGATCAGGAATATACACGCCCCTTTCTCCGTCCAATCGGCGACGTGGCCTCCCCTTGAGGTCGTTTGGATCCGAGAATTGCATATGGGGGTTCCTGAAGCGATAAAAAGACGAGCGCAAGGCGAATCGTGGCAGATCGTGGGGCAGAGTCGGGAGACGGAGCTCGAAGCAGGAGTGAGTCGAGTTGGCAGATCGGTGGGCAGAGTCGGAGACGGAGCTCGAAGCAGGAGTGATCGAGTTGGCAGATCGTGGGCAGAGTCGGAGACGGAGCTCGAAGCAGAGTGAGTCGAGTTGCAAGGATCGGTGGGGCAGAAGTCGGGAGACGGAGCTCGAGCAGTGTCGTGGGGCGGAGTCGGGAGACGGAGCTCGAAGCCAGAGGTGGGCAGACGGCTGCGAGGCGAGCGGCTGCGGAGGAGATCGGCTGGGGAGGGCTCGGTCCGGGACGAGGAGTCGGCGACGAGGTCGCGTTGAGTCGCGCGTCGCGGGACTCGAGCAAGCCAGCCATACTCCCTCCCCAGAGCATCAACAATTCCCCCTTTCCCCCGCGCTGAGAGAGTCGACAAGGGGGCCCCGTTCCCACTTACACCAGCAGGTGCCCACAGACCGCCGTGCAGCGACATTCTGCGGCTCGCCACAAGGGCGCTGGTAGGACCCTTCTGGTCTCGTGGACCTGGCCGCTCATCCAGGTTCCACGCGCATTAGGCCCACGGGCCAGTCTGACTCCCTTGCCTTTGAGGGGGTCTTTTCTTGCTTCGGTGTGAATGCGTGTTGTGGCGCCGTGTCTTGTAAGGTAGAAACTGTATAAGTGGTCCGTGTGTCGTGTAGTCGGTTTTTAACTCCTTTTATAGTGCATTTCTTTTGTTCTATGTGATATATGTGCATTTGCTAATGTGGCTGTAAATACGTGCTATATGTGTGCTCCGTGTTGCCGCGGAATAAATGTGCATTGTATGTGAACTGTTTTCCCGTTTCGCTTCGTCTTTCTTCATTGACCCTCCATCCTGCTTCACGTAAAGGGTTCGTAGTGGGTGCAAACGCCCGTAAATAATCTGAACCGTCGAAGCCGACGATAACACCGTCGGTTATCCCGATAGTACGGAACGGGCCGCCCAAGCGGCTCCTGGTCGGAGTCGACCTGCGGCGAGGTACGATCGCCCGGTTTTACCATCCGCGTGGGTACTTAGGTAGGTCGAGTTTGGCGAACAACCGTATCCTACGCGGGTGGCCGATTGGCACGATTGTGGTGAGGTCGAAAGGCCACCCGTGACTGGCTCCGGGCGATAGTTCCCGGAGGTTCACGACTGAATTCTGGTTTTCAGCGGACGCGCGACTGCGGTTGGGCCTTAAGCGGTCGTGCGTAGTCCGTCCGAACCGCCTAATTCGTAACAATATATATATATATATGTATATATACATGTTGAAAAATAAAATGCTTAGAGGAGTCTGAAATATCACACATCGATATGAGAGTCTTCCTGAAGTAGCAACGTGTCGTCACCTCGAGGGAGAGCAAGAGTGAACAAGAAGCGATTCCACAGATGTGAAGAAACACCAGAAATGAATGTGTGAACATGAGCACAGGATGATGATGATGATGATGTGATCCAAAGGGGTGAGATGCGGTCAGAATGCAAAAAGCAAAGGGGGTGAGAACAGAAAGAACTTAAAAAAATAAACACCAACCTGTTTATTGGTATAAAGGTAGTTTGGATAGTTTTAAAGGCAAGAAGAAAAAAATGTGTCTGTGTGTTTAGAGATAAATATCACGTGACAAATCACAATATGTAATGTTTAAGTGTCATGTACATGACACACGACACTTAATCATTAAATGTTTAATCACTAATTATTTATTCCTTCCTGCACAAAAGATGGTGGGCCCTCTGACAGAGAGTCTAGTTTCAGATAAACAACCTCCTCTGGAAGATGGCTTCCAATAGGGATGTTGGCTGGCAGGAAAGATCATGTGTGTGTATGTGTGTGTCGGTAATGCTCAATACCAAACCAATGTTCCGAGATGGGAGAACAATGATTTGATAAAACACACACACACACACACGGTACGACAATGTAATTCAAAGGTAGAGACCTTATCATTTAAAGTTTTATTACACAATGCACCTAGAATGACACTATTTTATTGTTGCTGCATGTTTGCTAAACACCCAAGGAAACACAGGTTCGGCTCAGGCTACTAAAATGAACTTTCATGAAACTTTTTGTGCTTCAAAGTTCACATAAACCACAAAAAACATGCTGCAGCTGATATGATGCTATGGTCAGAAGCGACTGAAAGCTGAAGTTTGATTGGTTAATACATTGCACTGTATCAGTGATTGTCGGAGACTGCCGCACACTACGTGATGCATGAATGTCGCAGATAACTCATCAGAAAAGTTGAACATGTTCGACATTTACGATTATTGTTGACACACCTGAAAAACTAGTTGACAACAATCAACCACAACACCTTACACCATTATCAAAAACTGTTGCCCACTAAGCTGTCACCGACAGTCTTGTTGCATTGTGTCGGCTAGTGTGCGGTAGCCCTTAGTTCAACCTTTGCTGTTAGTTCAACAAACAAACTTGTCCATTACACAAGACCTTTCTTGTATTTATCGAGTATCTAAAGTCAACAGCAGTGTGCTAAACAAATGAAGAACCATTTACTCAAATGATGAATAAAATCGAGTGTATTCATTGTTCGTTTTAAAATCTATCGTGGAATATCAAGAGATGTGGAGAATCCAGCAAAATTGGACACCGGACTGGTATTTCAGAAGTTGTGGGTTCAAGTATATAGTTTAAGGTAGCAGTAATACAAATTTGGATTCGGAGGTTCTGGAAACCATCTCAGTTTCAGGCAGTTTCATAGATCCAAGATTTTCATTCAGGTCCGCCCATCATCCAACAATGGCAGCTGGAAACAGTTTGAAGATGGCAAGCTTGTCAAAACAGTCCAATAAATTTTCACAAGCTTCTTGCCAGATAAACAAATGATGACACAGGTTACTGAATGTCACCAAAGGTGTTCTTGGCTGATAAATACCGACATTTATGTTCCATTGACTCGATTGAATGTATCTTCGTGATTCAATGGAAACACAAGATTCCACATTTTTATCTTTCAGAATGAAATAAAGTTCTTAATAATCCCCAGAGTATACTGTACTTGTTATCCACATCACATAGACCCCAGAGCATTATTTTCCCATGATTATCGACAACTCCCTTCTGTTTGTTGACAAAACGGGGTTTTCGTGTGTTTACATTCGGCCACATGACCTTATGGACATATCTGACTGGCACGATTGGAGTGTTGGATCTACAGGTTACCGTATTGCTGTTTGATTGTGAATTTACGTTCAGCTGGCTCCTTAATGTCCTTCAGAGAAGGGCTCACCTGCAAGTGCTGCCTCCTTTGCTCTGTAAACGGTTTCAGCTAGTCCAGATAACTTGGGATAAGGATTATAATGCCTATAAAAGACAATGCTGTCCACATCACTCTCTATCTGTGAAAAATCATATGATAATTTGAGGTGTTCGTGTTTGTTTGTTTGATTCTATGCACTCATGAATAGCTGGACGGAATGAGTTGAACACTAGGTGATTGTACTCATGGTGTGCACGGGAATATTTCAAATGGTAAAAAAAACAATCATAGTCCTGGGGGTTTAGGGGAGGACCTCAATTCTCTCGATGTAACTACCCCGCACACGCAAAGCGAAAAGCGGAGTGAAGCAATTGGTTCACTTCTATCTGTTTAGGCCGAGGTCACATTTGCTCTGCGGCGAGGATACAGCGGCCATACGCCCTCTGAATTGACAGAAACGTGCGGTGGCCGCAGAGAAACTGAGGTGGCCTCAGGGAGGCCCTACGCCGTTTGGCTATTTTACAGGCCGTAGGGGCGCCGTGGAATTATAGCGCGGAGTTATAACTTTTTTTCAATTCTACGTTCGCCGTAGCAATTCGACAAGCCAAGCTATGACGTAGATGTGTTCCACGTCGACCGACATAGGCGTACGGTGGCTTGGCGTATTTGTGCGGCTGCCGTAAGCTCTTCTCAATGAAAAATGAATTTTCCCAATCCCCAAAAATTACGGCGGCCGCACTATTTCCACGGTTGCCGTACGGTGGCCCTGCGGTCTGTGTGACTACCTGCGGGCAACGCAGGGTCGACGCACGGTTCCCCTACGCCCGCCGTGCACCTACGTACGGCCTCCGTGGCAGTCTGCATCGACCGTGCATCCACCATGCGCTACCGCTAGAGATCGGAGTATAGGTGTTTGCCTATACACAGTGGTGCCCCCAGAACCCAATTTAATTCGTTCCAGGAGGCTGTTCGGAATGCAAAAATTCGGATTCCAAAAATATTTCCCAATAAGAAATAATGGAGTGAATTAATCCGTTCTTGGACCCAAAGAAAACCCACTTTCAAGACACTTTAAACTGAAATTCCCCATGTTTAAGGTAAAATAAGATGAGTAAATGACCTTCGGTGGCGGTGTATTGTATGTAAACTGGTGCAATCACCAATCCAAAGGTCCACACAGGCTCGAGCTCCGTCCTGGGTTCCGATCGCTCGCGCACTCTGCGAGAGCGCTGCCCCAGGGCAGCTCATCAAACTGATGCCCCCAGAACCACAATCACTTTCATTAAACGCATCGGGCTGACGTAATCATGGATATTCCAAATTACAACTGGTTTTGCTGTGAAATTCAATCCTTGCCCGACAGTCCATCACACCACGTGATCGGATTGCTTTTTTTGTTATTGATTAAAATACAAGATGAGTAAAAAAACAAACATTACAAATGAAGGTGAAAACACGAGGTAAGGCCTAAGTCACATTTGGCTCCGCGCCGGAGGGTCTACAAAATGTACGGGCACTAGCAATTATAAAGCGGCCGCATTATTTCCACGGTCACACAATGTAGCAGTCACATATGTTTTTATTTTTCGGGAGCTGCACGGTGTGTTTATAAATTGTGGAGACCGAAAACGTGGGGGTGCCGTACGGTCTTTGATTGATGTCGCACGGTGACCTTAGGGCGTTCCTGCAGCGGCCATAGAATTTTCAAGGCAGACGCCCGCAAGGCGACCGCAGGGGACCCTAAGCCGAACGTGCGGCCAGACGGACGGTAATGAATGGGTAAATATTTTTATTTTTTTTTTACCAGTTCTTTTGTTTCGGCTTGTCGAATTTCTACGGCGAACGTAGAAATGAAAAAAGTTTATAACTCCGCGTTATAATTCCACGGCGACCTTACGGCCTGTAAAATATAGCCATACAGCGTAGGGCCACCCTGAGGCCACCTCAGTTTCTCTGCGGCCGCCGCACGTTTCTGTCAATTCAGAGGGTGTACGGCCGCCGTATCCTCGCCGTAGAGCAAATGTGACTGAGGCCTAAAGTATCGATCGACACACGAGAGATGCTTTCACGAGGACTTCCACCAACGAACTGAATGAACAAAGCGCGACGATGCGGCTTGAACAGGTGGGGGAGACACGTGAACAAACATGAACGCCATGTTGTGTTCGGTTTTTTTAAATGTATTAGGTTTTATGGCAAAATTTTCTCGAAAAAATTGTTCGGATTCCAATTTGTTCAAACAATGGGGTGTTCGGATTCTGGGGCACCACGGTATATTATAGTTATAGTATATTCAGTTATATATACTGGATATTTTTATTTCAGTAAAAAGAACTGGTATATATACCCACTTGTTACCGTCCGTCTGGCCGCACGTTCGCCTTAGGGTCCCCCTGCGGTCGCCCTGCGGTCGCCCTGCGGCACCTTGCGTCTGCCTTGAAAATTCTATGGCCGCCGCAGCGACGCCCTAAGGTCACCGTGCGACATCAAATCAAAGACCGTATGGCACCCCCACGTTTTCGGTCTCCACAATTTATAAATACGCCGTGCGGCTCCCCGAAAATAAAAACATATGTGACTGCTACATTGTGTGACCGTGGAAATACTGCGGCCGCCGTATAATTGCTCGTGGCCGCAGATTTTGGAGACCCCACGGCCGCCGTGGCAAATGTGACCTAGGCCTTAGAAGCATCAATTTATGATCGAAGAGCAACTTAATTTGAGTTGAATGTTCTATTTTGAACAAGAATCGGAAAACGAACCTGGAGTTTAGTAATTTGGCTCTGAATTCATCCCGATCGTGCGTGCTCAGAGAGGAATGAGATAATTTTTTTTACTCTGTCTGCCCGTCTGCAGTCAAACAAAATGATTGCAAACTGAAACTTAATGTTTGAGGACGTCATAGAGGACACAAACAACAGGTATGAATCACTAATGTGACGTGTGAACCGGGTGGTGAAATAGACAGTGGTAAATGGCAGTGAATTCTGGAATTTATTTATTTATATGACCTTTACAATCTTTATTTTATTTCAAATTCCCCCTCTTCCCTAATCCTCTTCACTAATTACTCTGCCCCCCCTTTCCTAATCTTAAAAAAAAAAGGTCTCTTGAATGTTTCGACTTCCTCTCTCTCTCTCTCTCTGCTATGCTCTTCTTCTTCTTCTTCTTCTTCTTCCCTTATTCTTCTTCAAAGACCTGAGTATTTTCGACCATTCTTTCATCCCGTGTCGAAAAATTCCATCTGTTACAACACTTGCTTCATTCATTCTCTCATTATTCTGAAGTCCATCCATCCTCCAATGTATTAAAATAAATCTCTGACCTACAAATTTTACAAATCCCATTTTGCAATGCTTGTTTGTCTTCCAATCGTTATTTTTTTTCCAACTTCAGTGCAAACTCATCCCACCTCCTCAAATCTACCTCCTCCTAACGCCTTCCCTGCTACATCCCCTCCTTACTCCTGCCATCTTGCCCCTCTCTTCGATCCTCTTCATTGCCCTCGCTTTATTAACAGCTCCCCCTCTGGTATCCGAAAAACTGTATGGTTTTCAAACATCCGTGGACTCCGTTCCAACCAAACAAGTATCTCACTCTCTCATTCAGCACACCTCCTCAATATCTCAAACATGCTCTCTCTTTCTCTCATCACATCTCCCTCTCTTCCACAAACCCCTCCCCCCACCTCAAATCTTGTTCTTTCCTCCACTCGCTCCCAGCTTTACCATACCTCTACCCAGTCTCATCCTTCCCCTCTCCCCACCCCTCCCTTCTCCCTCCTCCCCCATGACCGTGCCTGCTCTCATCATCTCTGCTCCCTCTCAAAGCTACCTTCTCACCCCTCCCTCTTAAATCAGCTACATACTCCCTCTTCAAAGCAATTTCCTCTCTCTCTCTCCCCCCTCCAAGCTTCTCCCTCACCCTTCTCAAAAGCCCCCACCTGACCCATCTCCATAAATTCTCCCTCCCTGACCCTTCTTCCTCAATTCTCCCACCTCCCTTCAAATCTCTCCCCTCTCTCCCCCTCCGCAAAGCTGCTTCCCCCCCCCCCTCCACATATCCACAAACATTCCTCCTTCCCCACCCACTCTCTTCCAACTCATTCCCCCACCGGACCCAATCTCCTACCTCCCTTTCCCCCCTCTCTTATTTCTCCCCACTGCGACTCATCCCTTCACCACCGAGCACATTGTCCTCTTCCCCATCCGGCCCTCTCCCCTAGCTATTCTACAATCTCCTATACACTGTAAACAACTCTCCATACCTCCACCTTTCCTCTCTCATCCTACCCTACCCCTCCCCTCTCCTGCACACAAAGCCTCCTCCCCTCCCTCTTACTTAACAGTGTGGTCCTCAAACATCCAAGGCCTTTGCTCTAACTTGACTGGTCTCTCCATACAGGTTGCCACTGACAAACCAAACATAATCTGCTTAACAGAAAACTTTCTGACTCCTGAGTTTCTCTCCCGAGTTACTCCCTCCTCCGGTATGATAGACTTGAGCCTTGTCCTGGCGGCGGAGTTGCTCTCTTTATCAAAACTATTCCTCACTCTCCATGCACCACCCTCACTCCTCCATACCCCCAGGAATACCTCTTGCTCTGGCTTCTCCTCTGCTCCCACCTCATGTTTATGTGTGTTGTATCGTTCAGCAAACAGTGACGACTCCATTTAACACTCACTCACCGAAAACATGGACCAATCTCTCATCCTCTCATCCCAACTCTCTCTTCCTCATATGTGGTGACTTCAATTGCCATCATGCCAGTTGGCGTGGTGTGGGTACCTCTCTCACCTGACATGGTACTTCAGAAAATGATTTCTGCGACTCATTGGGACTGACACGATCTGTGAACTTCCTGACCTGGAACTCCATCTCTACTGGATTTGATTTTGACCAATTTCCCAGGAAATGTCTGCTGTTCTTCTGCTGCTCCAATCGGTTCATCTGAACATATGCTTGTTAAAGAGGACATCTCTCTGTCTGTTATGAGAGAACCACCTCAGCGCCGACTAATCTGGCATTTCACTCAAGCCGACTGGCAGGATCTTCGAGCAGCCATCCAACTTCTAGACTGGTCTCCCATTTCTACTTTCTCCAACATCAACTCATCCTGGGAATTCTTTCAGAGAAACTTGCTCTCTCTCATGCACAGATTTATCCCATCTTATCTTCAGTTGTCCTACCCTTCCTCCCATCCATGGTGAACTGAAGCTTGTGGCAAGGCAGTTGTCCTAAAACAACTTGCCTTCACCTCATGGATGGCAAGTCCTACTAAAGGCACTCTCAGTTCCTTCCAGCAAGCCAGAACAAGTGTGTGTTTACCCTCAGGAGAGCCAGGAAACGACATCTTTCGCATCTCAAGTCTGAACTCTCAAACCTCTCTCCCTCCTCCAAATCCTGGTGGCATCTAATCAAATCTCTGGCGTATGTCCCCCCTCCATCCCCTCCCTTACCTCAAATGGCCACACAGCTGAGACCACACGTGAAAAGGCTGAATGCCGAAACTCCATGTTTTCTTCTAAATCTTGTGTCCCAAACCCATCGCTTTCTGCACCCACCTTACCCAGTCGCACCCAGCTGTTCCTGGACTCTGTGTCCTTTTCTCCTGACAAGTTGGAGAGCTTGCTGTCAAACCTCGACGAGAGACACTAAAATACACCATTCCTGGGGAAATTAACCCGTCTGTAATGCTAGGGAAATTCACCCATCCATAAGGACGGGGTTCTTCGCTGGTATTGTAAATACTCCCAACCTTTCAATTCCCTTGATATGTTCTCATCTGAGCACTATTAAAATCAGACAGGCAAACCTACAGACAGACAAACACAGGGATGAAAACATAACCTCCATCCACCTTCTTTGGCGGAGGTAAATTTATGTTATCTTACTATCTATACCACATGAGAGCCGTTTGTTTGTCTGTCTGTCTGTGTGTGTGTTGCCATTTTTCTCAGACATGGCCAAACGGATCTTCGTCAAAATTCAGAGGTTCATTAGTGAGTGCCAGGGAGTGTTTTAGGCAAAAAAGATTTAAAAAAAAGATATATATTTTTAAATCGCTCCATAGTGCTGAAGCCTTTGTATGTGAAAGGTAACATTAAATGATCCCTGACCCCATTCCTTCGTGGGTGTTGGGAAGTGTTTTAGGCCCACACAAAAAAAAAAATAGAAAAAAAAATTCTTCAAAATGTCAACAGGATAAGAACAGCACCGGGCGACGCTGGGTACCACCACTAGTATTAAATAAGGCAACTGGAAGAGCACTTATTAGAGAGCAGAGCATACTTCAGCCAGGCTTCTAAATCTTGGGTCCATTTGGGTTAATCCACCCCAAATCCATTGGGGTGGATTAACCACAGCGTACTGTCACCTAACCAACTCGCCCACCAAGTTTCGTTTGAATCCGTCCCTAACTTTTTTGAAATATCGTGCGATATATCATTTTAGCTCTGTCACTCAATGGTGAAGAATCGCTTAAAAAAACTTCTCAGATCCAGGTCTGGATTCGGATCTTCACCAAAATCGAATCATTTTGTCCTTGTCACACACCAAAGCTCTCCACAAAATTTCGTTCAAATCCGTCCACAACTTTTTGAGATATTTTATTCACAAACAACCAAATAAACCAATGTCACCCGCAGGGTGACCCATACTTGCCAAAAGGTGACCACGTGTGACTTCTTTAAGGTCACACTGAGGTGAACAGAGCTGCTATGCCACCAGGAAGCGACTCCTTGAGGAATATCTGCCTACGAGAGATTCCGATGAGAATCGTTCTACAGAGTAACCATGAAAATATGTGTTTGCCTCATAACGTCACAATGACGTCAAATTGTCTCAAGCTTGACATATCTAGAAAGCACTCATCGAGGTGTTCAATTTGAGGTACGACACGACATGGTTCCTAAAACTTGAAAATTTGACCTTGGGTCAAAATATGTTTGACCTCAGGCACTAACCATGAAGGTCATGGCCAATCGCCACCAAAAACTAATCAGCTGAGCGCCCGACATATACTACATTCCATAAAGTTTGGAGACGATCGATTAAAATTACTCAAAAAATAAGGGTTTCGTCGACTCCCCTGATTGCGACAAAGTGACCTTGACCTTTGACCTTTGACCTTGACCTTCAAAATTTTATGCGCTGAAAGGGACCTCTATAGGCCTCGATGATGCGAAGTTACAAAAATTTCCAATGAATAACTGTGCTCTGCAGAGTGATTTATACGTGATTACAGACAAAAAAAAAACAAACAAACATATGAAGGTCAAGGCCAATCGCCACCAAAAATTAATCAGCTGAGCGCCAGACCATGAACTATATTCCCATGAAGTTGAAGACGATCCGATCAAAATTACTCAAAAATAAGGGTTTCGTCGACTCCCCTGATTGCGACAAGTGACCTTGACCTTGACCTTGACCTTCAAAATTTTGTGCCGCTGAAAGGGACCTCCATAGGCCTCTGATATGCGAAGTTACAAAAATTTCCAATGAAAACTGTGCTCTGCAGAGTGATTTATACGTGATTACAGACAAACAAAAAAAAAACAACAAACAAAAAAAAAACATACAAGCTGACTAATATCTTGCAAAAACTTCGTTTTGGCAAGATAACAAATGAAAAATCACTCATAGAGCGACGCTAGGCGAAACGGAACGACACTCGGTAGAGAACATACCTCCGCCAAGCCGAACAGTTTAAATTTTGTTTCCCACTTGATGGGTCGGATCTGAATCCGGACCTTAACCAAAATGGAATCGGCTTGTTCTTGTCACCCTAACCAACTCTTCCATTTCATTTTCTCACAAGTCGTCCACAACTTTTTGAGATATCATGCTATACTAGTTTTTGGCCCCATCTCTCAATGGTGAAGAATCAGTTTTAAAATTGTCGTATCCAAACCCGGATTCAAATCTTCACCAACATTGAATCAATTCGTCCTTTTCACATACCCAACCACTCCATAAAGTTTCTGCAGAATCCACCCATAACCTTTTGAGATATTGTGCTATATATCGTTTTGGCCTTATTTCTTAATGATGAAGAATCACTTGAAAAATTCTCGAATCCGGATTCGGATCTTTACCAAAATCGAATGAATTAGTCCTTCTCACACATCTAATCTGTCCACAACGTTTCATCCAAATCCATCAACAACTTTTTGAGATATCATGCAATATCGTTTTTAGCCCCATCTCTCAATGGTAAAGACTCAGTTAAAAGTTAAATAATTCTCGTATCCGGATCTGGATTCAGATATTCACCAAAATTGAAACAATTCTTTCTCGTGGCATTCCAAACCTGCTCACCAAGTTTCATGTGAATCCATCCATAATTTTTTTGAGATATCGAGCTATATATCGTTTTTGGCCCGATCTCTCAATGGTGAAGAATCACTTAAAAAATTCTCAGATCCGGATCTGGGTTCGTATCTTCCTGAAAATTTAGCGTCGCTCTCCATGGCCCATCACCTACACACACAAAATTCAGAACGATTGCTTGAAAACTGTGGCCAAAAATCGTGCGACAAACGGGCAAATGCTACAGGCCAACATACTCTGTAAATAATTATTTTTCGCCAAGTAACAAACAGGCAGACAGACAGGGGTAAAAATATAACCTCCATCCACCTTCGGTGGTGGAGGTAATTATATGTATGTATGTATGTATGTACAGGGTGGCCATAAAGTCTGGAAACATAGGAATGTTGAGGGAATGGTTGGATGATAATTTCCCTAACTGGATTGGCCAACGTGGCCCTGTGGAGTGGGCTGCATCTGAACCCCCCTTGCTTACTTCTTCTGGGGTATGCTGAAGGCGCAGGTTTATTCAGTGAAAATAAGACACGAATCATCTGAAGCAACGCATCACGGATGCACGTGCAGGGATTGATGGAAATGCTGCATCAATGCACCGCGTTCATTGCAATTTTGCACAGCGCATTGAACTGTGCAATTCTCATGAGGGACAACTCATTGAACATGTCATGTAATGTCATTGAACATATCATGTATTGTAATGTATAATTCGCCTTTGTTTCCAGACTTTATGGCCACCCTGTGTATCTGAAAATCAATGAAAAAAACATGGCTGGCCCGATCTACACCAAATTTTGTATGTGTTGCATAGTTGTGTGGGAATGTAAAGTAAAGGAATTGTTAATGATCCAGAAATTGTTGGCTTTTGAAATATGAGTTTAATTTTACATTAACCCCCACCTCATTGTGCCTCCATCCACAAATTGTGTCATCACATTCAAAGTTTTATGGGTATCTTCAAGTTACATGGTTTAATAAATTTCGAGAATATAAGATGTTCTTATTTTTTATTGATTTTAAATTAACAAGTATTACTTATGGGATATTTCTACCTTTTTAAAGTAAAAGTTCCTATCTGGAACTTTTAAAAACAGATATTTAAAGTTCCGAGCGAATCATCGATATACAGAACTTTTTTTTATATACATAAAAGGAGTCCAGTTTCTCTCTCCGTAACACTTTATTATTCGAAAGTCTTTCTACTGTGGCACAGTAATACTGATTGTACTGAGGGAAAGGTATCAATCGATTTAGTTGCTTTGAAATCTAATAATCGATTTACTTGGAACAAAAATTTGATCCTTTAATAATTACATACCTGCCTCATTTGAAAGCCTCTTTCTGAATTTGTTTTTATTTTTTATTTTTGTTTCCACTGTCGAGG
The DNA here is from genome assembly GCA_035128595.1 of Eptatretus atami. Taxonomy (NCBI): domain Eukaryota; kingdom Metazoa; phylum Chordata; class Myxini; order Myxiniformes; family Myxinidae; genus Eptatretus; species Eptatretus atami. The sequence goes on along the minus strand of CM068955.1, from coordinate 175,327,831 downwards.
ATCGCATGAGAGCTAACACACAGAATGTACAACAAGGGGAGCAGGACACAAGAAGGGCAGGAGAGGGAAGGACAAAACAGTTGGGAACAGAGACATAAGGAGATCTGTGGTAGGGAGTGGGATGGGGCGGGGAACACACGGGGTATACAAGATGGACATTACAGGGACTTTCAGGTCCTTAAACAACAGGGACATTCAGGAAGGAAAGCAGGGAATTTGAAGGAGGTGGGTTTGGGGTGGATTAACGAGGGTAGAAAAGTTCATGATATTTCAATGGGGGAAGATAAGAGTGTGTGGTGAACAGCTGTTTTGAACACCTGGACGGAAAAGTGTGATTGAAGAGAGTGTGAGAGTTTCTCCAAAGGTGGGGAAAAAGAGGAATGAAAGCATGAAGATGAGCAGTGCAGTGGATTCTTGATTTTGGTAGTTTTACTGGAAGGGGTTCTGGCGGACCTTGAGCGCGTCCTGCGGAAATATGGAGGGGACATATCTCAGACAGAGCCGGTGGGGGGGGGGGGGGAGACCAGAGAGGAGACAGCAGAGAACAGACAGACCACCACCCTGCCTGTAGTGAGAGAGTGAGAGACCCAAAGACTCAGCCTCATCGCTGGAGATACCAATATCCTAAATGCCTTGATTTCCTACAGCGTGAAGCTGAGAAAGGTGAGAGGCGGAGCACCAGCCCAGAGCGGAGAGCAGTACTCCATCAGGCTGTGATGAAAGCCTTGTATGTGGTCAGGAGATCAGGTGTTGCCAAGGAAGGTGTGTCAAAGGAAGGTGTGTCAACGGAAGGTGTGAATTTGAAGAAGTGCTGACGGTTTCTCCACACAGAAGATCAAACAAAAACAGTTATTATTCCACCAAAGCACCAGCAACCCTTTAGACGAGTGATCTTCACTATTATTTAGAGGGGGGCCACTTTTGCCGATAATAAATCAGTGTGAGAGCCACCACACCACCTGCAGGACTCAATAATGGCTGCTATTAGGCCCCGCATCCACACACTCATCTTCATTGTGGTTAACTGGGCTGCATACTCTTCCAAGGTCTCAAAGCTGTTCACACACAAGGTGTTTTTTGTTTTTTTTGGTACACCTCTCCTTCCCAATTGCACATCGATGTATGATGTCATCGCTGGGCGCTGAAGGAAGGGAGTCCTCTATTTTTACTCCATCTGTTTTCTTGCTTTGTTTTTGTACACCGCTCCTTCTCAATTCCATATCCAGGTGATGCATGACGTCTTCGCTGGGTGCCGAAGGAAGGGATGATGGTTAGAGCATCCTTTCTGAGTCTGGGAGGTTGGCGGGTCACTGCCCGGCCAAGTCATATCGAAGACTTCAAAAATGGTACGTGCTGCTTCTTTGCTTGATGTTCAGCATTTAAAAGGACAGAGGATGGACAAACAACCATAAGTTGGTCATAATAACGCAGGCTTTGATGGGCCTAATGGCCTCCTCGTGCGTCAAAGTTCCTTGTAAGGAATCTCATTATTTATTTCAATTTACTGCCTGTTTTGAAGAGCAATGTGCGTCTGTTTATTCATAAAGATGCCTGGTTTGAAAGCCTGTGTTCACTGATTGATGAAGACGAAGCGGGACCAGGAGCTTAAACACAGCGGTTTCAACAGTAACATTTATTATTATATGATGGCAGGAAAATTGTAGGAGCATAGAAAAGGAAATATATTTATACATCTCAAAGTAACAGAAATATGTATATATATAAATATAGATACACTGTATATACATTTATATGCACATGGAAGGACCACAACAACAACAACAGGCATGACAACAAAAATGATGTTTTAAAAAGATCCGTTGTCGTGGGTTTTATTTCATTTTACATCCTTACATTGACGCTCGAAGATTGAAGGCAATATGTTTGTGAGTGAAGTACGACATGCTGTCATTTTGATTAAATCCTAACAGCGAAGCAACAGGAGGCATTCCTTCATATGGTACAACTAAATTACACATCCGGCAGAAGTATAAGAAAACATCACAGTATATTCACCAAGTATGAGGAGGAGGGGAGATTGGGACCATACTCTGTGCAGAGCGTTGGTGCTGCTTAAGCAGTCTCCTTGGCTATTGGTCACAATCCTGGACGGGTCGCCACTCCGACACAGGATACCAGCATGCTGGCACTCATTTTGCCGACCTCGGAAGGATTACAGGCCGAGTTAACCCCACCTGGTATTAATTCAACAGCTGAGCAGAATTTGAACTCAGGACCCAAGGATCCAAAGCCCACCACCCGAACCATAAAGCCAACACCAGGCAAGTACGAGCTGCAAATAAATGAATAGAAAATGGGAAAGCACCATAGTATACATGATGTCCATCACGCTTGTTAATAAGAATAACGATAAAATATTGTGGAGCCTTTGCAAATCTCCATTACGAACAAACTCCTCAGCTTTCATCCTTCACATGTAAAGTTAAACCGAGCTGTGTTATCTGTACATGCACTGTAATCATTTGACGGGTTACAATCTGAAAAGTTCTGGGCAATATAAATAACGATCACTGAACTACCGAGGGGATAACTAGCAGTGACATATTAACGACAAGGATGACACAAGTTCAATAAAAAATCATCAGATCAGTCGACTTCATTGTACGACACTTACAGGATGTTAGCGTCACTCAACTCGTGTTGAGGGCCTTTAGGCATACTCGCCATGTTTGTCAAGTACACGTTGGCCAGAGCCGGGGCAACAAATTGGATTTAGACAGGGTGCTGGAAATAACTTGCCAGATCTTCTCGAAAGATATTGTGAGATCTTTCATGCACATCATCGAATGTAAGCAGATAGGACACCCAGCTTAACGTCTTATCGGGTGGGACATTTCACTCATTCATACAACGACCTACTTGTGAAACACCAATCTTTTATAGTCGGGTCAAGAATCTAACCTGGGCCAGACAGTTTAGAGGCAAGTGCCCTCCACACCATCTTGTTGGATAACAAAAAAATAACAAACTTCATGACGAGAGTTTCAATTTCCAAAGTGATTGCTTATTTCATCTTTTTTTTTTTGCAGGAAAACAGCAGACAAGCATTGTCTGGAGAAATTTATGTTCACAAATACCAATATTAATCATCTGAGGAAAGGCGGAGTGACTTTCGAGTAAGTGCTCAGAAAATTGCTTTCAGTACTCAAGCCCAGGTAGCACGAGCAGCAAATGAAAGAGCTTTTATGGATTAACAGATTGCACCTTTTCAGTAACAAAAAGTTATGACCTTCTAGAATGGGAAATTGTGCAGTTAGGGTTTCGGCTGTACATTTTAAAGGTTTGGTTGTTTTCTTCATGCAACTCACTGCCGTCCCGCCCGGTTATCATTCTTGGCTCTTACTTGTTGCTGCAGATTCAAGTATGCCACGAATGGTTATACATATGATGTCGATAATTAGTCCGGATTCTCCTCTGCTCACCTGGCAGATTCTGAGTTCCGGGTATCATCCATTCACCAATTTTATTAACTTGTTTTGAAATTGTCTCGGGCTTATGGAGGAGCTAGTACATAACGTATGTGCAAGACGAAGGCATTTGCATACACCAATGTACTTTTGCAGACCATTAATAAACGATCCACAAACATACAGTAAACCCTTTGATATCGTGGGGGTTACGTTCCTGAAAAATGCCACAAAATCCAAAAACCCTGAAAGTTGATACTTAAACCTCATGGGAAAAATGGGGTTAGATTCCTGGATTTAGAGAAAATGTCGAGGAAGGGGGGTGGCAGCCAAAAATAAACATATCACAATTCAAATAAACATGTGAAATAAATATAAAAAACATACAAGACTTTTACCTTCAAATGTTAAAAACAAACAAACAAACAAAAAACTACAGTCCTGTATGGACAGACAGGAAGGTACAGGATCTTATTCCAGAATAATTCCATCTAGTCGGCATTAAAGACCTGCTTCAGCCTAAATCCCTTCTCCTCGATCGGTTTCATGGGCTTCGGTGGGTAGTTCTCAGTAGCATGGTCTGCTGATGCTGCTTCCCCGGCCCACTTGATGCTATGGAAGCCGAATCTTCTTCCCGGATGCCTCGTGGAAAATGTTCGTAGATGTCGAATGCTTTCTCCCGTGTCCCTTCAAAGGCACTTTATCCTGCATTTGGTCCTCAATCCAAACATTCAGGGCTTTTTTTATCATTCAATATTAGGATAACAGGAATGGAATGACACCTAGCACTTTGGGGATGCGAGCAATAACACGCAAATCGGCTCAAAAACCGTGAATGGTCAAAATTATGCCCTCAACAACTAAATGGGTATACAAGAAGTTAGTTGTCCATTATTGGTCCAAACCACAAAATTAATCAAACCCGTGATATTTAACGGGTTTACTGTATTGTATGCAGGACTTATGCCTGGTGTTAGCTTAAAGGTCCCATGACACCCAAAAGTACTGAAATGCATATATATATATATATATATGTCCTATAGGAGTTTTTCAACGTGATTTAAGATCTGACAATGTTTTTTCACAATACTCGTTCTGTAAAATGTAAAATTAAAAAAACAAACCTCTTTGGGAATGCCCATAAAAATTCTGCCGAAATCTACTGAACGGGGCATAACCCACATGATGTCGTCTCCAGGACGACAAAGGCTGCACGTAAATTACTCGGGTTGGTGGTCTACGTGATTCTATTGGCTTCCTGTGTGTTTCCACATTTGATTGGTCGACTCAAACGCTTCGTTCATTTCTGCTTTAAAAAAATCAAACATTTGGTTTTGAATAATGGATGACATGGACTTTGATTTGTCTGGTAGTGACAGTGAGTGTGAGAGAAATGAAGGATTTTGGTCTGAATGAGATGGAGAATTGTCGGATAACATAGTCGCGGGAGGTGAAGTTCAGGCAGCTGGAAATGGCATACGGCCTTAGCAGTTCGAGCCCGAAGCAGGACAAGCAGAGGAAACTGGCGATGAAATTCCCGGCGTTCATGATGATCGGGAGGACATCAAAGGAAGACTTGGCAATAACAACTGGTTAGACTAAATCCTATTCGTAATTCAATAATGTAAATTCGACTTGCAATACTGCTCGATATCAGAAATATTTTAGTGAGGTGACGTGACCAGCGCAGCAGAGCGGACATGTTGCTCCGCGGCGAATGAATCGAAAGCAAGGCCAGCCCATGTCATCGGCCGTATCTCTCCGCGCATAAAACGAAGCAATCTCGCTGTCCGGATGAGGGAATAAGGAGAGCTACCGTCCTGTGTCGAGGCCCAACCAAGCCTCAAGATGGCCTCCCTGGTCTCAGCGATCTAACCCAAAGTGGGTCCAGCGGCCCACAACGAAAGCGAAGGGATGGATGGTGCGGAGGGGTACACTTCCTAATCTACCCTATCCATTAACCTTTAAACTACCCGGGCTTCCAACAAGCGCCTCGCGCTTACACTATTGGTTCTAACAACCCAGATTCCCGTCGCCTGTGTTGGTCCTTACAGTTTCGGGCCTCGCCCTCGAATTTTCCCTCGTGCCCTTGCACGGTCTCATGGCTGGACGCGTGGCTCCCTTTGGCAGGCACGACCCTCTGCCGAATCCCTACAATGGCACCCCCGGGCACTACACTGCCTCCGAGCCTACCAGCTCCCTAAACACCGGGGAGTGCCCCATGGCAACTCCCCTGAAACGCACACGTGGCAGGCTGGCGCCCCGGGCCCTTTCCGAGGGTCACCCGTGCCCACGACACTGCCCACGCGGCTAACGGCGCTCCGGGCCCCGCACCAAGCGGGCGCACCCGTGCCCACTACGCTAACCCGGCCCCCATGGGCCCTTGGTCTACCACGGCCGACTAGCCGGTGCCGGGTACCCAATCAGCGATACTCACCTTTCGCAGCCACGCTCCCAGCCCGTCAACAGGGCTCCTGCACCCTCCAAATTGGTATCGAGCCTACACTCCCACCAACAACAAAACGACCTCCATTTTGTCAATTTAACTAACCCACTAACTCACTCTACACTGACCCGGGGTCCCTTGGGCGGGAGTCACTCCTCCCCCAATCACTCATCGCACCATGCATTCCACATTCGCTCACTCACAAGACCCGCTGGCCTCACTCACTCAACACGTTTCCACACAACTCACCAACTCTTCAACACACTCATCGCTGATCTCTGCCATCCATCTATCTACCTCCCCTAACTAACTCGTGCTCCCACGTTATCCTTAAACTACAGCACGTTCTTTTAACACTACGTAGCTAAGCTACGTCCCCTCTACACACTCACAGTCTGTCACTGTCCTCCAAATCCTCAAATCATTTTCCAACCTAAATCTCAACTAAAACCTCTACCTAATCCATTCACGGACTCCATGAGGACTTACCCTGCCCCATGAAGTCGGTCTAGCTAAGCTAACCCTTCCCCTAACTAGTTCCATCCTGTGCCCAGGTAAGGGGATCTTTCACCCTTACCTGGGAATCCTGTTCACCCGAAAGCGAGGCCTGCTTTTGTAAATTTTGTATTGCCAATTACGCGCAGCACCAGCGCGGCAACTCACAGCTCGCGCACTTTGCACCTTGCCCGTGACGTCATGCAGCTGCACGCGTACCTCGTCCCTCTTGGACGTACCATCCGGCAGGGATTCACCCTCCTGCCGGATTCCAACCCCACGTGCAGCCATGACGTCACCCTGCGCACCCCCAAACCAAACCTCGCACTCCGAGGGGCTCCCCACGCGAACACATGTGCTCTGCCCGTTGGAGCTTAACACAAGCTCGCGTGGAGAACCATCCGGTCCAAATCCGTCTACCTGCCTAGACTTTGTCCGTCCGCGGGATCGGCAACATCCACCGCTGCGTTTCCGGACCGGGCTTCACTCCCGCAAGCGAGCACGTGGGGGTCTCGTGCGTTGCACGGCACGGACGCGCGCTCGCTGCTGGTGAACCCGGCGCGGTCCCCACAACAGCTACGGCCGCTACCCGGTTGTGTCTCTGTCGCCATTCGACCCTCCACGCACACTGCGTGTTACGACGCACAGACTCCACTCCATTACACTCACATCGGGGAGACGCGGCTGCATGCTCCCGCATGCCGACCGTCATCTCCCTCACATACAGAGACCTTACACACCGTGCTTCGCACACGCGTGCCGTTTCTGGCGCACACGCCGCTCCACCCACCCGTGGTCTTTCACCCGCACCCGTGGCTCCTCCACACACGGTGCCTCATCCACCTGCGGTGCCCCTTTCACACACGGCACGCTGGAAGCACGCACTCCGGCACACATGCCACCACACCACTCACACACGGGTCGCTTCCACACACGGGGACACACTCACACCTTGCGTGCCGCAAAGCACGCATCTCCGCACACCCGCAAACACACACCCCTGCACAACCACACTGGGGATTCGTGTCCCCACAAGGGTTCCCGGGGCCTCTATACCCCCAAGCTGCACGTGCACCTATCCACAAGCACTCGTCCCTTCAACTCCGCTTGGCACGACCGAACCCACCTGGTCGTGATTCGCCTCAAGGGGGCATACTTCCTCCCTCGTTCCTGAGGCAGCCATCCCGCTGCTCGCACCGGGTCTCTACCCAGTCGCGAGCTCGCCCCCATTAAGCCTCGCTAACTCTGTGTGTGTGTGTTCTGTTCCTTTAACCCCGTCTTTATCGTGCAGTCTCTCCTCTACTTTCTCTACCTCCCGCGTCTCTGTACATTGTTAGTTTTCTGTTGTCTCCTCGTGTCTATTAGACTCTGCTTCTTTTCTGGCGTCTTTCCCTTATCTTTACATAGGTCAACCTTGCTTTCTCCTTAAGTCGCTCCCGTCCTTCCCTCTGTTTCACTCCTTGCTCTTTCAGGATCTCCGCGTACCTCATCCTTGCTTTCCGTCTTAATGTTCTTTTCCTCCCTCCAATTCCTTTCACCTCGTGTCTTAACATTTATTAGTTTCTGTTGTCTCCTCGTGTCTATTAGACTCTGCTTCTTTCTGGCGTCTTTCCCTTATCTTTACATAGGTCAACCTTGCTTTCTCCTTAAGTCGCTCCCGTCCTTCCCTCTGTTTCACTCCTGCTCTTTCAGGATCTCCGCGTACCTCACCTTGCTTTCCGTCTAATTGTTTCTTTCTCTCCCTCCCAATTCCTTTCACCTCGTGTCTTATCTCCTGTGTCTCTGGCAATACTTCTACCTCCTTCAGTTCATTAATTTCAAACTCGTTTTTTTTTGTTTTCTCTCCCACAGTTTCTCCTGCTCTTCATTTTCCAATCTCATCGTTTCTTTCAATTGGCCCATTTCCTTCCTGTGTTTCATTCGCTGTTCTTTGTCTATCTCCTCACACTCCAGCCTCGCCTTTTCTTCAATTGGTCAACCTCAGCTTCATGTTCTTTTTTTTTTATCCCATTGTTCCTCTCGTTCTTCCCTCTCCAATCTCCTCATTTCTCCTTCCTGCTTCATTCGTTGCTCCTTCAACTTCTCCTCGTATTCCAACTTATTTTTTTCCTTTTGTCGTTCAATTTCAAATTCATACTCTTTCAGTTTTCTATTCCACTGTCTTCTTGTTCCTCATTCTGCAATCTCATTATTTCTTTCAACTGACAGATTTCTTTCTCCTGTCTCATTCCTTGTTCTTTGTATTTCCTATTCCACTGTCTTTCTTGTTCTCATTCTGCAATCTCGTGGTTTCCTTCCATTGATCGATTTCCTTCTTCTGTCTCATTCGTTCTTCCATCATTACTCTTTCTTGCATCTCATTCTTTAATCTGGCCTTTGCTTCCAGCTGTTCGATCTTTACCGTGTGGTTCCTTAACGTTTCATTCTCTGCTTGTCGTTCTTTCTTCTCTCACCATCCTCAACTCGTTTTGTAATTCCGTCTCTTCGTTCTGGTGTTTCTGTAACTCAGAAGTTTTGTTTCCAATTCCTCCCTCAATTTGCATGCTTCTTCACTCATTTCATCTCTTCTTTCCACTGCTTCCCTCCTCAATTCGTCCCTTTTTTTGCTGGATTTCTTTAGTTTTCTGCCATCCTTTCCAATTCTTATCTCCCCTTCCAGGATTTCTATTCAAAGTGACTTTCCCTTACCTCTTGCTTCAGTAGTTCCAATTCCTCATCTTGTTTGCGTTTTTCCTTTCTAGCTTTGTTTTCCTTTCTCCTTCCTCCCTCAATTCTCCCTGCAGTTCTTTGAACTGTTCAGACTTTTCCAGCAATTCTTCCGTCCTTTCCTCCAGCTGTCTCTCTCCTCTTTTTATCTTCCATTCTAGGCTTTCCCTTTCCTGTTCTTATCTCTTCCTTCAATTGTTCCAATCCCCATCATGTTCACATTTTTTCTCTTCCAACTGTTTTTGAAGCCCGCTAATGTCCGCCTGCTTCACCTGCCATAACCACGTGGCTTGAAGCGATGGCTGCTGGGAGCGCTCGCTTCGTGTTGCGCCATTCGCAGAGCCATAATTAGCCGCTCGCTCCGTCTGCGCTGAGGGGCGATCGCGCCGCCATTATGCGACCCAGTTTGCCGGCAAAGTCCGTGCTCAGAGTATGAGGGTGAGCTCCCTCGTGATTCAACATTACAACAAGTAGTACCATCCCGGGCCATGGATCCTACATTACTACACATATACATTTCTACCCCCGGCACCCGCTCGCCTTGAGACGCCATCTTATTCCACGTAAGGGATTAATTTAGCTCGCTCGTAATTTAGAGGGAATCGGGGGTCGCTCCTCTCACCCCTGGACCGATTCCCTATGAATTTAGCTTGGAGACGGGAGGATTAGAATCACACTCCTGTACACCAGTGTTGCGAATTCGCGCCCGTCGGCGTCGATCGGCCACGTGACTCGAATCGCGACCGCCCGCCCACCGGACGGACAATTCAGTCGTGACCCTCCGGCTAACGCCGGGATCCAGTCACGGGTGGACCTTTTGGCCTCACCACAACCCAGTCCGCATTCTACCCGCGCGGAATAGGGTGAATCGCCGAAAGTCGATATACCTAAGTACCGCGCGGGTAACCTACCGAGGGATGTACCTCGCCACAGGCCGACTTCGGACACGATCCGCTTAAGCGGCTCGTTCCGGGCTAACGGGATAACCGAGCGTGTTATCGTCGGCCTTGACGGTTCAGATTAATTATCGGGCGTCTCGCGCCCACTCAAACCCTTTACGTGAAACAAGATGGAGACCCAACGAAGGAAGGACGCAGCGACACGGGGGAAGAATTCAACAAGGACGCATTTTATTTACAACACGACACATAGAGCACACATAAAACAACAAGAATTCACAGCAACAATTATAATAAAGAAATGCACATATATCACATAGAACAAAAGACGCAGAGCTACAACCGACTAACGCGACACACGGACCACTTACACAATTCTACTTCACGAGACACGGGCCACACACGTTCACACGAACCCAAAAGAAATGGAAGTCGACTTCCCTTAGGTGTTGAGTCCTCGGCGACCGTCCTCTGCCGTGACTCCCCGCTCGAGCGTGGTCGGCGAGGCCTCTCCGGCGCGCCTCGCGCCTGCTCGTGCTGGCCTCTCGACGCCTTGGACCGAGCACCGACCGACAGCACACGCCGAACCCAGAGAGCCAGAACGCCGAACTCAGAGAAGCGAGCAGAGAAGAAAGAACCTCCAAGCAGAAGACGACGAAGAGAGGAGAGCAGAAGCATCGACGACGAAGAGGAGAGAGCTCAGCCTCAGCCGCCTCCGCGTCTTATACGCCCGGCGCCCCGCCCCGTTCTCGGCTCCACCCTCCTTCGAGGCGCTTCGAGAAGGGGGCGTTCCCTCTCGTTCCCTCCCACCTGCGTCTTGTGGGGGGCGAGGCGAAGCCGTTCGACGGCCTTCAACGCGCAAACCGTCGTACGTAGACCGCTGAGGATGGCGTTCGTTGGTGTAGGGAGCGTGGTTGAGATGGTGGCGTGGTTGTGAGGGTGGCGGGGCTGGCGTGGTTAGCGTTGTGGTTGTTGGTTGGCGTTGTTGACGTTGAAGAGTGGTTGGTTCGAAAATAAAGCAGAACAGAAAAACGCCTAACTCAAGGATCGCAGCCCGAATGAATCACATTAATTCCCTCTAAACAATGGGTTTGGGCTAACTACACATGTACTTAAGAAATATATCTCACCTACGGACCTTTATGGTGTTTGCGAATTTCCAGAGCCGTAACAGTACTTTATACGGCGCGCGACGTCTAATCAATCCACTCTGTGCGAGTCGCATTCTGGAGATGACGTGAACGCTTGGTTCGCTGAAGTCAACTTTTTTGAGGGGCGGGCATAGCAAGTTGTGAAAAGCACTAGAAATGTTCGAAATATTGGTCTAATTATCCCATTTTTATTTTTAAAAAGAAACATGGGTGATT
>CM068955.1:175298364-175316465 GCA_035128595.1 Eptatretus atami | reverse complement strand
ACGATGAAAACTTGTGTGCAGAACACACCTTGTGACACAATTGTCAAGAGTAGTCTGATAAATCTGACGTCTGTTGCATTTTTATTTATTTTATTCCTACTGTCGTCATGTAGCACAGTAGAAAACAATGAAGAAAAGAGAATAATAAAAGAAAGCTACACACGTCAGATTTATCGGACTAGTCGACGGACGACGGATTTATCGGACTAGTCGACGGACGACGGATTTATCGGATCTAGTCTAGAGTCTAGAGTTGACAAGTAACTTGTATTAGCATGCACACAATGTACAAGTCAATGCGTAAGAGTCCGAGGATATGAGGCCATGTAATAGGACAGATAAATTTGTCTTTCATAGTTGTGCCAACATATTTTTCCCTGTTCATTTATTACAGCATTTTGGCTAATTGTTAATGAATAGCAAGCTAATGGAATCAGTACCTTCACTTTAGAATAAACCCATGTATGTCGAGTGCAGCCATACCTGGCTTGCATGTATGTGGAAGTACCTATCCAGCAGGCTGGTTTCAACGAACAATTCAATAAGCTGCAAAATGTTGGTGCAGGTATTTCGCATTGTTTGATTTAAAATTATCTCCTTGCGCCTTGAAATGATGCAATATTAATCTTTAGTATTTTACTTGTATGTCCCTGTAAGTTTCTTTTTAATGGAAACGTTCAACAGTCACATTTTATATTTTGGGACATGGTCTAGCCCTTTATTGTGCATACATGTATTGGATTTGTACACGACTACGACAAGGTAGTAAAGGGATAAATAATTGCTTGTGATTGTTGTGCATACACGGCTCAGAAGCAGATTTCTTTTCCACGAAACAATCACAGGAATTAAGACGATCAGTGAGATAGCAAACACATGTGCACAATGCATTTGTACGTACTGTTGCGAATTCGCGCCGTCGGCGTGCGATCGGGCCACGTGACTCGAATCGCGACCGCCTCGCCCACCGACGGACAATCAGTCGTGACCTCCCGGCTAACGCCGGATCCAGTCACGGGTGGACCTTTTGGCCTCACCACAACCCAGTCCGCATTCTACCCGCGCGGAATAGGGTGAATCGCCGAAAGTCGATATACCTAAGTACCCGCGCGGTAACCTACCGAGGGATTGTACCTCGCCACAGCGACTTCGGACACGATCCGCTTAAGCGGCTCGTTCCGGGCTAACGGGATAACCGAGCGGTGTTATCGTCGGCCTTGACGGTTCAGATTAATTATCGGGCGTCTCGCGCCCACGACGAACCTTTACGTGAAACAAGATGGAGACCCAACGAAGGAAGGACGCAGCGACACGGGGGAAGAATTCAACAAGGACGCATTTTATTACAACACGACACATAGAGCACACATAAAACAACAAGAATTCACAGCAACAATTATAATAAAAGAAATGCACATATATCACATAGACAAAAAGACGCAGAGCTACAACCGACTAACGCGACACACGGACCATTACACAATTCTACTCACGAGACACGGCGCCACACACACGTTCACACAGAACCAAGAAATTGGAAGTCGACTTCCTTAGGTGTTGAGCCTCGGCGACCGTCCTCTGCCGTGACTCCCCGCTCGAGCGTGGTCGGCGAGGCCTCTCCGGCGCGCCTCGCGCCTGCTCGTGCTGGCCTCTCGACGCCTTGGACCGAGCACCGACCGACAGCACACGCCGACCCAGAGAGCCAGAACGCCGAACTCAGAGAAGCGAGCGAGAAGAAAAGAACTCCAAGCAGAAGACGACGAAGAGAGGAGAGGCAGAAGCATCGACGACGAAGAGGAGAGAGCTCAGCCTCAGCCGCCTCGCTCTTATACGCCCGGCGCCCCGCCCCGTTCTCGGCTCCACCCTCCTTCGAGGCGCTTCGAGAAGGGGGGCGTTCCTCTCGTTCCCTCCCACCTGCGTCTTGTGGGGGGCGAGGCGAAGCCGTTCGACGGCCTTCAACGCGCAAACCGTCGTACGTAGACCGCTGAGGATGGCGTTCGTTGGTGTAGGTAGCGTGGTTGAGAGGTGGCGTGGTTGTGAGGGTGGCGGGGCTGGCGTGGTTAGCGTTGTGGTTGTTGGTTGGCGTTGTTGACGTTGAAGAGTGTTGGTTCGAAAATAAGCAGAACAGAAAAACGCCTAACTCAAAGGATCGCAGCCCGAATGAATCACATTAATTCCCTCTAAACAATGGGTTTTGGGCTAACTACACATGTACTTAAGAAATATATCTCACCTACGGGACCTTTATGGTGTTTGCGAATTTCCAGAGCCGTAACACTACCCCCTCCCTTTTACAGACTCGTCCCGAGTCGTCAAATTATCGTGTGCCATCATGTGTAGTTCTCCCCTAGTACGTTTTACCTAGGATCCCTGAGTGCGACATTCATGGTATTCGTGTCCCAAAATAAATAACCTGAGGGCTGAGTAATAACTAAACAAACTCACTCATTCAGACGACTTAAATAAAATTGCCGGCCTAGACAGACATGCCGGGGGCGCACTCAAATTTACAATACAATACTTAACACCTTAACTTAAATTTACACTAACCATGGCCCAGGATCAATGGACTCTGCAGGAAAAGAAAAACAGTCAACAGAGAACCGGTGCACGGGCGCCACTGCAGGCCGTGTTGCAGCTGCCACAGGACAGTTCCTGCAGCTTGCAAACTGTTGCTACGACGATCCTGGCGCACATGGCAATGAACAAGGGGGGACAAAGCAAATTGGACAGAACGGGGGCAAACTGATGATGTGGGCAGTGGGCATGGCATGGCAAAGATAGCAGGCAAACACAGCCTGCAGAACAAGGCGCTGCAGGCGAACACAGCCGGCAGACGACTGGCGGCACAGCCTTGAGAAAACAGCCGCAGACGATTCGACCGGCACAGGCCTTGCAGCAAAACAAAGCTGCGATGAAGTTGGCCGGCACAGGCCTTGCAGTACAGGTTGGTGAGGGAGTGCGGTGGTGCTGGCCACTCGCAGAAGGCGGGCTCGGACCTACCTACGGTCTCCTCCCACCTATCGCCTTTGCCTGTCACTGTCCATACCCCCCCTTAATTTGTCAAAACCAATTTAGCCCAACTAATTTTTTTTTTTGTTTGTTTTTATTTTCATCCCTACTTCCCACTATATTCGTCCCTAACCCTTTATCGTCCTTGTTTCGGCTAACTATTCTGTCACCTAGCTACTCCAACCCTACGTTCCTTCCCGAGGGGAATAAGGGAGAGCTACCGTCCTGTGTCGAGGCCCAACCAAGCCTCAAGATGGCCTCCCTGGTCTCAGCGATCTAACCCAAAGTGGGTCCAGCGCCCACAACGAAAGCGAAGGGATGGATGGTGCGGAGGGGTACACTTCCTAATCTACCCTATCCATTAACCTTTAAACTACCCCGGGGCTTCCAACAAGCGCCTCGCGCTTACACTATTGGTTCTAACAACCCAGATTCCCGTCGCCTGTGTTGGTGTCCTTACAGTTTCGGGCCTCGCCCTCGAATTTTCCCTCGTGCCCTTGCACGGTCTCATGGCTGGACGCGTGGCTCCCTTTGGCAGGCACGACCCTCTGCCGAATCCCCTACAATGGCACCCCCGGCACTACACTGCCTCCGAGCCTACCAGCTCCCTAAACACCGGGGAGTCCCCCATGGCAACTCCCCTGAAACGCACACGTGGCAGGCTGGCGCCCCGGGCCCTTTCCGAGGGTCACCCGTGCCCACGACACTGCCCACGCGGCTAACGGCGCTCCGGCCCCGCACCAAGCGGCGCACCCGTGCCCACTACGCTAACCGGCCCCCATGGGCCCTTGGTCTACCACGGCCGACTAGCCGGTCCGGGTACCCAATCAGCGATACTCACCTTTCGCAGCCACGCTCCCAGCCGTCAACAGGGCTCCTGCACCCTCCAAATTGTATCGAGCCTACACTCCCACCAACAACAAAACGACCTCCATTTTGTCAATTTAACTAACCCACTAACTCACTCTACACTGACCCGGGTCCCTTGGGCGGGAGTCACTCCTCCCCCAATCACTCATCGCACCATGCATTCACATTCGCTCCACTCACACAGACCCGCTGGCCTCACTCACTCAACACGTTTCCACAACACTCACCAACTCTTCAACACACTCATCGCTGATCTCTGCCATCCATCTATCTACCTCCCTAACTAACTCGTGCTCCCACGTTATCCTTAAACTACAGCACGTTCTTTTAACACTACGTAGCTAAGCTACGTCCCCTCTACACACTCACAGTCTGTCACTGTCCTCCAAATCCTCAATCATTTTCCAACCTAAATCTCAACTAAAACCCTCTACCTAATCCATTCACGGACTCCATGAGGACTACCCTGCCCCATGAAGTCGGTCTAGCTAAGCTAACCCTTCCCCTAACTAGTCTCTCTGTGCCCAGGTAAGGGGATCTTTCACCCTTACCTGGGAATCCTGTTCACCCGAAAGCGAGGCCTGCTTTTGTAAATTTTGTATGCCAATTACGCGCAGCACCAGCGCGGCAACTCACAGCTCTGCGCACTTTGCACCTTGCCCGTGACGTCATGCAGCTGCACGCGTACCTCGTCCCTCTTGGACGGTACCATCCGGCAGGGATTCACCTCCTGCCGGATCAACCCCACGTGCAGCCATGACGTCACCCTGCGCACCCCCAAACGCAAACCTCGCACTCCGAGGGGCTCCCCACGCGAACACATGTGCTCTGCCGTGGAGCTTAACACAAGCTCGCGTGGAGAACCATCCGGTCCAAATCCGTCTACCTGCCTAGACTTTGTCCGTCGCGCGGATCGGCAACATCCACCGCTGGCGTTTCCGGACCGGGCTTCACTCCGCAAGCGAGCACGTGGGGTCTCGTGCGTTGCACGGCACGGACCGCGCGCTCGCTGCTGGTGAACCCGGCGCGGTCCCACAACAAGCTACGGCGCTACCCGGCTTGTGTCTCTCTGTCGCCATTCGACCCTCCACGCACACCTGCTGTTACGACGCACAGACTCCACTCCATTACACTCACATCGGGAGACGCGGCTGCATGCTCCCGCATGCCGACCGTCATCTCCCTCACATACAGAGACCTTACACACCGTGCTTCGCACACGCGTGCCGTTTCTGGCGCACACGCGCTCCACCCACCCGTGGTCTTTCACCCGCACCCGTGGCTCCTCACACACGGTGCCTCATCCACCTGCGGTGCCCCTTTCACACACGGCACGCTGGAAGCACGCACTCCGGCACACATGCCACCACACCACTCACACACGGGGTCGCTTCCACACACGGGGACACACTCACACCTTGCGTGCCGCAAAGCACGCATCTCCGCACACCCGCAAACACACACCCCTGCACAACCACACTGGGATTCGTGTCCCCACAAGGGTTCCCGGGGCCTCTATACCCCCAAGCTGCACGTGCACCTATCCACAGCACTCGTCCCTTCAACTCCGCTTGGCACGACCGAACCCACCTGGTCGTGATTCGCCTCAAGGGGCATACTTCCTCCCTCGTTCCTGGAGGCAGCCATCCCGCTGCTCGCACCGGGTCTCTACCCAGTCCGCGAGCTCGCCCCATTAAGCCTCGCTAACTCTGTGTGTGTGTGTTCTGTTCCTTTAACCCCGTCTTTATCGTGCAGTCTCTCCTCTACTTTCTCTACCTCCCGGTCTCTGTACATTGTTAGTTTCTGTTGTCTCCTCGTGTCTATTAGACTCTGCTTCTTTCTGGCGTCTTTCCCTTATCTTTACATAGGTCAACCTTGCTTTCTCCTTAAGTCGCTCCCGTCCTTCCCTCTGTTTCACTCCTTGCTCTTTCAGGATCTCCGCGTACCTCATCCTTGCTTTCCGTTTTAATTGTTCTTTTCTCTCCCTCCAATTCCTTTCACCTCGTGTCTTATACATTTATTAGTTTCTGTTTTCTCCTCGTGTCTATTAGACTCTGCTTCTTTCTGGCGTCTTTCCCTTATCTTTACATAGGTCAACCTTGCTTTCTCCTTAAGTCGCTCCGTCCTTCCCTCTGTTTCACTCCTTGCTCTTTCAGGATCTCCGCGTACCTCATCCTTGCTTTCCGTCTTAATTGTTCTTTTCTCTCCCTCCCAATCCTTTCACCCGTGTCTTATCTCCTGTGTCTCTGGCAATACTTCTACCTCCTTCAGTTCATTAATTTCAAACTCGTTTTGTTTGTTTTCTCTCCCACAGTTTCTCCTGCTCTCATTTTCCAATCTCATCGTTTCTTTCAATTGGCCCATTTCCTTCCTGTGTTTCATTCGCTGTTCTTTGTCTATCTCCTCACACTCCAGCCTCGCCTTTTCTTCAATTGGTCAACCTCAGCTTCATGTTCTTTTTGTTTCTATCCCATTGTTCCTCTCGTTCTCCCTCTCCAATCTCCTCATTTCTCCTTCCTGCTTCATTCGTTGCTCCTTCAACTTCTCCTCGTATTCCAACTTATTTTTTTCCTTTTGTCGTTCAATTTCAAATTCATACTCTTTCAGTTTTCTATTCCACTGCTCTCTTGTTCCTCATTCTGCAATCTCATTATTTCTTTCAACTGACAGATTTCTTTCTCCTGTCTCATTCCTTGTTTTTTGTATTTCCTATTCCACTGTCTTTCTTGTTCCTCATTCTGCAATCTCGTGGTTTCCTTCCATTGATCGATTTCCTTCTTCTGTCTCATTCGTCTTCCATCATTACTCTTTCTTGCATCTCATTCTTTAATCTGGCCTTTGCTTCCAGCTGTTCGATCTTTACCGTGTGGTTCCTTAACGTTTCATTCTCTGCTGTCGTTCTTTCTTCTCTCACCATCCTCAACTCGTTTTGTAATTCCGTCTCTTCGTTCTGGTGTTTCTGTAACTCAGAAGTTTTGTTTCCAATTCCTCCCTCAATTTGCATGCTTCTTCACTCATTTCATCTCTTCTTTCCACTGCTTCCCTCCTCAATTCGTCCCTTTTTTTGCTGTATTTCTTTAGTTTTTCTGCCATTCCTTTCCAATTCTTATCTCCCCTTCCAGGATTCTATTTCAAAGTGACTTTCCCTTACCTCTTGCTTCAGTAGTTCCAATTCCTCATCTTGTTTGCGTTTTTCCTTTTCTAGCTTTGTTTTCCTTTCTCCTTCCTCCCTCAATTCTCCCTGCAGTTCTTTGAACTGTTCAGACTTTTCCAGCAATTCTTCCGTCCTTTCCTCCAGCTGTCTCTCTCCTCTTTTTATCTTCCATTCTAGGCTTTCCCTTTCCTGTTCTTATCTCTTCCTTCAATTGTTCCAACTCCCCATCATGTTCACATTTTTTCTCTTCCAACTGTTTTTGAAGCCGCTAATGTCCGCCTGCTTCACCTGCCATAACCACGTGGCTTGAAGCGATGGCTGCTGGGAGCGCTCGCTTCGTGTTGCGCCATTCGCAGAGCCATAATTAGCCGCTCGCTCCGTGCTGCGCTGAGGGGCGATCGCGCCGCCATTATGCGACCCAGTTTGCCGGCAAAGTCCGTGCTCAGAGTATGAGGGTGAGCTCCCTCGTGATTCAACATTACAACAAGTAGTACCATCCCGGGCCATGGATCCTACATTACTACACATATACATTTCTACCCCCGGCACCCGCTCGCCTTGAGACGCCATCTTATTCCACGTAAGGGATTAATTTACTCGCTCGTAATTTAGAGGGAATCGGGGGTCGCTCCTCTCACCCTGGACCGATTCCTATGAATTTAGCTTGGAGACGGGAGGGATTAGAATCACACTCCTGTACACCAGTGTTGCGAATTCGCGCCCGTCGGCGTGCGATCGGCCACGTGACTCGAATCGCGACCGCCTCGCCCACCGGACGGACAATTCAGTCGTGACCCTCCCGGCTAACGCCGGGATCCAGTCACGGTGACCTTTGGCCTCACCACAACCCAGTCCGCATTCTACCGCGCGGAATAGGGTGAATCGCCGAAGTCGATATACCTAAGTACCCGCGCGGGTAACCTACCGAGGGATTGTACCTCGCCACAGGCCGACTTCGGACACGATCCGCTTAAGCGGCTCGTTCCGGGCTAACGGGATAACCGAGCGTGTTATCGTCGGCCTTGACGGTTCAGATTAATTATCGGGCGTCTCGCGCCCACTCAAACCCTTTACGTGAAACAAGATGGAGACCCAACGAAGGAAGGACGCAGCGACACGGGGGAAGAATTCAACAAGGACGCATTTTATTTACAACACGACACATAGAGCACACATAAACAACAAGAATTCACAGCAACAATTATAATAAAAGAAATGCACATATATCACATAGAACAAAAGACGCAGAGCTACAACCGACTAACGCGACACACGGACCACTTACACAATTCTACTTCACGAGACACGGCGCCACACACACGTTCACACAGAACCCAAAAGAAATTGGAAGTCGACTTCCCTTAGGTGTTGAGTCCTCGGCGACCGTCCTCTGCCGTGACTCCCCGCGAGCGTGGTCGGCGAGGCCTCTCCGGCGCGCCTCGCGCCTGCTCGTGCTGGCCTCTCGACGCCTTGGACCGAGCACCGACCGACAGCACACGCCGAACCCAGAGAGCCAGAACGCCGAACTCAGAGAAGCGAGCAGAGAAGAAAAGAACTCCAAGCAGAAGACGACGAAGAGAGGAGAGGCAGAAGCATCGACGACGAAGAGGAGAGAGCTCAGCCTCAGCCGCCTCCGCGTCTATACGCCCGGCGCCCCGCCCCGTTCTCGGCTCCACCCTCCTTCGAGGCGCTTCGAGAAGGGGGCGTTCCCTCTCGTTCCCTCCCACCTGCGTCTTGTGGGGGGCGAGCGAAGCCGTTCGACGGCCTTCAACGCGCAAACCGTCGTACGTAGACCGCTGAGGATGGCGTTCGTTGGTGTAGGTAGCCGGTTGAGATGGTGGCGTGGTTGTGAGGGTGGCGGGGCTGGCGTGGTTAGCGTTGTGTTGTTGGTTGGCGTTGTTGACGTTGAAGAGTGGTTGGTTCGAAAATAAAGCAGAACAGAAAAACGCCTAACTCAAAGGATCGCAGCCCGAATGAATCACATTAATTCCCTCTAAACAATGGGTTTGGGCTAACTACACATGTACTTAAGAAATATATCTCACCTAGCGGACCTTTATGGTGTTTGCGAATTTCCAGAGCCGTAACAGTACTTTATACGGCGCGCGACGTCTAATCAATCCACTCTGTGCGAGTCGCATTCTGGAGATGACGTGAACGCTGTGGTTCGCTGAAGTCAACTTTTTTGAGGGGCGGGCATAGCAAGTTTGTAAAAGCACTAGAAATGTTCGAAATATTGGTCTAATTATCCCATTTTTATTTTTAAAAAGAAACATGGGTGATTTCTTCACTAGGAAGGTCAAGTTAATATATAAATAACCAGAAAGTTTTGAGTGTCATGGGACCTTTAATGGTTGAGGTGGTGGGCTTGGGATCTTGGATCTTGAGTTCAAATCCCACTCGGATGTTGAATTAATACCAGGTGGGGTTCACTCTGCCTGTCATCCTTCCGAGGTCAGCAAAAAGAGTGCCAGCTTGCTGGTATCCTGTGTCAGAGTGGTGACCTGTCCAGGATTGTACCCACTAGTCAAGGAGACTGCTTCGGCAGCACCAACGCTCTCCACAGAGAATGGCCCAATGGATGGATACAGGACTTGACCCTGCATTTCCTACATCATGAGCTATGGATTCAGAAGGAAACACCAACAGGCCATTTCAAAATATTTCTGCAAGATTAATGGAAAAGTTCAGGAAGAAAACCATACAAGAAGAAAAAGTTTTTGGAGAGAGTGGGAGTAAAATGGAATATTGATAGACACTGGAGCAATCTTGTTTGGGAACAGGGTACGCAAATTTCCCAGGCTGCTTTTGAAAGTGAATTATGCATTAAAGAGACAATGTTGACAGGCACGAATATATAGTTCAGGTTATATCTACTACAAAGGGACATCCATGAGCTATTTTCTAAAATTCTGGGTAAAGAGATTTTGATTTTTTTTTTTCAATCAAACTAGTTTCATATCAAACAGTGGCTCCTAAATTTAAATGATCATTGTTTCACGTATGCGTTTCAATGACGTCAGTGGTGCTTTGATTATTTATCTTTAATAAGAATATGACATATTTCAGCCTGAAAATTGTTAGATTAAATAATCATAATAATAATACCATTCCTTTTGTGCTCATATAGGTGCATAGGGCTGCAAAGGCAGTATAATTGGCAAGGTGTACAGTCCTGGACAGGTCACCACTCCAACACAGGTTACCTTAAATTGATATTACCCCAGTATGCTGGTACTCATTTCACCAACCTCAGAAGAATGACAGGCTGAGTCAACCCCACCTGATGTTAATTCAATGGATAAAAAGGGGCTTGAACTTAGGACCCACTCAGGACCCTAATGCCCAAGTCAGCCACCTTAACCACTAAGCCAACACCAGGCTCAGGTAATGATGTATATTTGATGAAATGTAGAAAACCCAGGTTCAGGATTTGAACCTGGGTCTCCTACATCATGAGCTGAACATTATTCAAGGCCTTTTTCTTTTGCATGTCATATTGCCTTCTGCACCTCCAAGTTCCACCACCACTGCTCTTCTAATTGTTAGTCTCACCTCCTCTAGTTTTACCATAGTCCTCAGCTGCTGCCCTTAACAAGGCCTCCTTCATGTTGCTCCACTTCCCATCCCCCTTTCCTCTGTATCCTGACATCTTCTCATCTATCAATCTCTGATCCTTCTATCCGACTGCTTTTGGCACCGTGTATGCTTCCACACTGATGTTTTCCCGACCTTCTCTTTCTGCTGTGTCCCATTCTTGACCAGCTTCAAATCTAACACTAATACCCCGACTGCTTAGTAGAGGGCCCCTGGAATCACCTTACAGTTACAACCCAAGACCTTACATCGACCTAATTGCCTCACGAAGCTGGCTCCTTTAGCCAATTTGAAATTATTTGCAATTCCACATTTGTAATTCTCATTAAGTGTTGATATTTATCATGAATATTTTTTGAACTTTTTCACGTTGAACAAGTGGATGAAACCAAGAAACATTTGTTAGACAACACCTTTAAAATTACTCTTCCTCCAATCATCAAAAATTGTATTTTTCATTTTATCAAGACAAGTACCACATATATTCTCGAAGCAAAAATGTGGAGTGGGCTGTCGGTGGGAATAGTTGAAAAGAAATGGAGAGATGAAGAATATGTATTTAGCGTGTTGTGAAGAGTCGAGAGAAAATCTTATGAGCAACAAAGGAGAAAAGAGAAAGGAGTTTGGTGGAGAAAGGAGAAGGAGAATTAGCTGAAGCCTCCATGGGAACTTGCTTGATAAGTGGAGTGGAGAAAATATTTTATAATTGTGGCATGATGACCTCAAAAGTATATTCATGATTCAATTCACAGCGAAAAGTCCGCTTGTCTGAAGTTCACCTTCAAGGGCACAGAGCATTTATTGTGTGTGTGTGTGTGTGTACATGTATGTTGTATATAATTATATATATGTATATATATATATATATATGTGATGGATGACGAGTCGTTTTTGACTATGTCGATTGGTTCAATCGCCGATGGATGCGACTGTGGGCAATGAGACCAGCTTTGTTTGCACAAGGTCGGTCACAGACACCACAACGGAAACCGTTTCCGCGCCTTGGATGGATCCTTCCGCCGCAGTCGCTTTTGCACAATCTCATGCTCCCGAACTTCTCAAACTTTGCACCCGGTGTGTACTCTTCCCCTCCACTGCGAACGATTCTTGGCAAGTTCTTCCCATAATGACTCGGGATATCACACTTCCGCATTGTATCGGCCAACATGTCCTTGAAACGTTTCCTTGGTTACCCAACTTTCTGGACCCATTTCTTAGCTCACCATAAAAGATTGACTTAGGTAAACGCAAGTCATTCATTCTGACTAAATGACCAGACCATTGCAGATGACGCTTTCGGATGATGCTTCGATGCTACAGCACTTTGTTTTTGCCAAAATTTCGATATTCGGAACTTTTTCTTCGCAATTTGTTTTCAGGATGCTTCTCAGCATCTATGCTGAAAAGCTTCAAGCTGTCGGATGTGTCTACTGTATACCGTATCTCTCTCTTCTTCACTAGGAAGGTCAAGTTAATATATAAATAACCAGAAAGTTTTGAGTGTCATGGGACCTTTAATGGTTGAGGTGGTGGGCTTGGGATCCTTGGATCTTGAGTTCAAATCCCACTCGGATGTTGAATTAATACCAGGTGGGGTTCACTCTGCCTGTCATCCTTCCGAGGTCAGCAAAAAGAGTGCCAGCTTGCTGGTATCCTGTGTCAGAGTGGTGACCTGTCCAGGATTGTACCCACTAGTCAAGGAGACTGCTTCGGCAGCACCAACGCTCTCCACAGAGAATGGTCCCAATGGATGGATACAGGACTTGACCCTGCATTTCCTACATCATGAGCTATGGATTCAGAAGGAAACACCAACAGGCCATTTCAAAATATTTCTGCAAGATTAATGGAAAAGTTCAGGAAGAAAACCATACAAGAAGAAAAAAGTTTTTGGAGAGAGTGGGAGTAAAATGGAATATTGATAGACACTGGAGCAATCTTGTTTGGGAACAGGGTACGCAAATTTCCCAGGCTGCTTTTGAAAGTGAATTATGCATTAAAGAGACAATGTTGACAGGCACGAATATATAGTTCAGGTTATATCTACTACAAAGGGACATCCATGAGCTATTTTCTAAAATTCTGGGTAAAGAGATTTTGATTTTTTTTTTTCAATCAAACTAGTTTCATATCAAACAGTGGCTCCTAAATTTAAATGATCATTGTTTCACGTATGCGTTTCAATGACGTCAGTGGTGCTTTGATTATTTATCTTTAATAAGAATATGACATATTTCAGCCTGAAAAATTGTTAGATTAAATAATCATAATAATAATACCATTCCTTTTGTGCCATATAGGTGCATAGGGCTGCAAAGGCAGTATAATTGGCAAGGTGTACAGTCCTGGACAGGTCACCACTCCAACACAGGTTACCTTAAATTGATATTACCCCAGTATGCTGGTACTCATTTCACCAACCTCAGAAGAATGACAGGCTGAGTCAACCCCACCTGATGTTAATTCAATGGATAAAAAGGGGCTTGAACTTAGGACCCACTCAGGACCCTAATGTCCCAAGTCAGCCACCTTAACCACTAAGCCAACACCAGGCTCAGGTAATGATGTATATTTGATGAAATGTAGAGAACCCAGGTTCAGGATTTGAACCTGGGTCTCCTACATCATGAGCTGAACATTATTCAAGGCCTTTTTCTTTTGCATGTCATATTGCCTTCTGCACCTCCAAGTTCCACCACCACTGCTCTTCTATATTGTAGTCTCACCTCCTCTAGTTTTACCATAGTCCTCAGCTGCTGCCCTTAACAAGGCCTCCTTCATGTTGCTCCACTTCCCATCCACCCTTTCCTCTGTATCCTGACATCTTCTCATCTTATCAATCTCTGATCCTTCCATCCGACTGCTTTGGCACCGTGTATGCTTCCACACTGATGTTTTCCCGACCTTCTCTTTCTGCTGTGTCCCATTCTTGACCAGCTTCCAATCTAACACTAATACCCCCGACTGCTTACTAGAGGGCCCCTGGAATCACCTTACAGTTACAACCCAAGACCTTACATCGACCTAATTTCCTCACGAAGCTGGCTCCTTTAGCCAATTTGAAATTATTTGCAATTCCACATTTGTAATTCTCATTAAGTGTTGATATTTATCCTGAATAATTTTTGAACTTTTTCACATTAAACAAGTGGATGAAAACCAAGAACATTTGTTAGACAACACCTTTAAAATTACCTCTTCCTCCAATCATCAAAAATAGTATTTTTCATTTTATCAAGACAAGTACCACATATATTCTCGAAGCAAAAATGTGGAGTGGGCTGTCGGTGGGGAATAGTTGAAAAGAAATGGAGAGATGAAGAATATGTATTTAGCGTGTTGTGAAGAGTCGAGAGAAAATCTTATGAGCAACAAAGGAGAAAAGAGAAAGGAGTTTGGTGGAGAAAGGAGAAAGGAGAATTAGCTGAAGCCCTCCATGGGACTTGCTTGATAGGGGGAGTGGAGAAAATATTTTATTAATTGTGTGCATGATGACCCTCAAAAGTATATTCATGATTCAATTCACAGCGAAAAGTCCGCTTGTCTGAAGTTCACCTTCAAGGGCACAGAGCATTTTATTGTGTGTGTGTGTGTGTGTACATGTATGTTTGTATATATATATATATATATGTATATATATATATATATATGTGATGGATGACGAGTCGTTTTTGACTATGTCGATTGGTTCAATCGCCGATGGATGCGACTGTGGGCAATGAGACCAGCTTTGTTTGCACAAGGTCGGTCACAGACACCACAACGGAAACCGGTTTCCGCTGCCTTGGATGGATCCTTCCGCCGCAGTCGCTTTTGCACAATCTCATGCTCCCGAACTTTCTCAAACCTTTGCACCCCGGTGTGTACTCTTCCCCTCCACTGCGAACGATTCTTGGCAAGTTCTTCCCATAATGACTCGGGGATATCACACTTCCGCATTGTATCGGCCAACATGTCCTTGAAACGTTTCCTTGGTTTACCCAACTTTCTGGACCCATTTCTTAGCTCACCATAAAAGATTGACTTAGGTAAACGCAAGTCATTCATTCTGACTAAATGACCAGACCATTGCAGATGACGCTTTCGGATGATGCTTTCGATGCTACAGCACTTTGTTTTTGCCAAAATTTCGATATTCGGAACTTTTTCTTCGCAATTTGTTTTCAGGATGCTTCTCAAGCATCTATGCTGAAAAGCTTCAAGCTGTCGGATGTGTCTACTGTATACCGTCCACGTCTCCGCTCCATATAGCATGTGCTAATAACTACTGCCCGATAGACTGCTATTTTGGTAGCAAGTTTATTGTCATGGCTATTCCAAACCCGTTCTCGGAGCTGCCAAAAGAGGAGCTGGCTTTGGAGATTCTGCTGACAATTTCATAGATCAAGCTGTCCATCATCAGACAAGATACTTCGAGATAAGGGAAGTTTGGTAGTCTTCAACTCTTCTCCATTGACAAGGATGTGGGCGAGTGATGTGTAACACTGGGGTGGTGATACATGACTTCCGTTTTCTTTGTGCTGATCGTTAGACTGAAATTAAAGATGCGACTGCGAAAGCATTCATGAGCGATTGTAAGCCCTCCTCGGTATGGAATAATCCGCAATCATCGCAAACAGGAGATCTCGAACAAGCAGGTCAATTGTTTGGTTTTAGCCGGAGTCGACGAGATTGAAAATGCACCATCCGTTCTAAATTTATGTGACACCGTTGTCATTTGTTTTCAAGGCTCCTTGAGCATGGTGCAAAGAACAGCACAAATAGATAGGCGCCAACACATCTTGCTTCACCCGTTGCGATTTGAACGCCTCGAGAACTTACCATCAGCACACACTCTAGCTTGCATTCCATCATGTAGCTGTTGTAGCTCTTAAATTTCTGTGGGCGGCCAATTTTGAGAAAATTTGCCATAGGCAACACGTGAGACGGTATCGAAAGCTTTAGTTAGGTCAACAAAACCAATATAACCCAATATTCTGTCATCATGCACTTCTCTGAGTTGGCAAGCTGAAACACCATATCCTTGTACCACGGTAACTCGAAAACCACACTGCGACTCCGAAACATTTTCGTCTAGAATTGAATTTACGAGAACTATGAAGAATTTAGTTAGTATTTTGGAGCATGAATTAGGAGGGAAATTCCTCTATGATTTCCACATTCTGACGCTGCCCTTCCGTTTGAATAGTAACAATGAGAGCATCCTTCAGTTGTTTGGGCACTTCTTCTCTTCGCAAATATGACAATAGGGCTGTGCAGACGTGTGATTAGAATTCGCCACCATGTTGAAAATCTCAGCTGGAATCCATCCTCGCCAGGTGACTTGCCGTTTGATAAAATTGATACCTTACGAACTTTCTGTTCAGTGGTTTTTCGCAAGATGTGAAACAGGTTTTGAGGCAGTGGTCATGTCGTTGAGTGTTGATCAACATGCGATGGTCTTTGGAGGAGCTCGTTAAAATGTTGCTGCCAGCGACATGTATCTCTGCCTGGTTGGTTAACAATTTTCTGCGCTTGGATAGCAGGGGGGCACCACCATGTGAAGAAGGCCATACAGTTCTTTATGGCATCATAGAAATTCTTCGAATCATTTCGGTCCACAATTGTTTTTTCCTGGGCTTTTCAGGACTAGGACAGCCACTGGTCTTTCAACTTGCGCGTTTCATTTTGCAGCCGCCTTTGACAAAGTTGGAGCTTCAATTTCGATGATGGTGTGTTACTGGATAGCCATGCTCTAATGCTTCGTTTTTGTTGTCAATTATCCTCTGAATATTACCGAATTACCTGAGAACCAGTCAGGTTGTTTCCTGGTTTTCAGTCCAAGCATCATCTTAGATGTGTTGTAGACCGTGGCACGCAAGATATTCCATTCGTTGGTCACTGTGCCATTTGGATCTATTGGGTTTGCAGTAAGCTCACCATTTATCTTTTCGGCCAGCTGTGTCGGGTTTCTGCTGACCTTAGAGTCGAAACATTCAACTTCCTTACTGCCTTAAAACTGGACTTTTTGATCTTTGGGTGAATGACCATCTTTAATTTCATTTGAATATTCTGTGATCGGTCTGACACTCAGCACACGCATAACTTTTGTGATAGTCACATATTTGCGATCACGACTTCGTAGATTGCATAGTGATCATGTGCCAATGTTTTGCTCGAGGATGCATCCAGGTTGTTTTGTTGCTGTCGGTAGCTGAAACATAGTATTGGTAATAGTCAGCCCCATATCTTTACATTTTGATATGTAGTAATAGACCGTTGGAATTTAGCTTGCAATTCCGTGCCGACCAAGCGTTTCAGGCCATGCTGCGTGGTTTGTTCCAACCCGAGCGTTGAAATCACCAAGGAGGACAATTTTTTCATCCTTTGGGATTTGACGCAGCAATTCATCGAGTTGATTATAAAAAGCTTCCTTCGTGACATCATCATTTGTCATGGTGGGGGCATACGCACTATGATAGTTCACTTCTGTTTTTGCTGATTGGGAGTCTGACAGACCATACGAAGACCGATCACTTATTGCTTTCGGTACGCTTGACAGGTTCTTCACAATCGTAGATCTTATGGCAAAAGCGACCCCGTACATCCGTTTTTCTGTTGAGGGCAAACCGCTCCAGTAAGAAGTATAACCGGATGTATTTTCACATATTTGACCAGTGTCTGCAAGTCGGGTTTCACTCAGTGCTGCAATCGATACCATATCTATCAAGTTCCATTCCGATAATGGCAGTTCTCCGTTCCACAGTTCGTTCGCTTTGGAGATTCGAATATTCCAAGCTGCAAAAGTCACCGTTTAGTTTTTATTTTCCTTGTATTTCGACCGCAATAAGAGATAACCCATCAGCCGCGGTTTGCTAACTCGTGTTGTTGGTAAAATTATGCTTTTGTTGATTTGGTCCTTTTATGCATCATGATTGTGAACTATCCATCGAAGAAAGAGAGCACGCTGTGTGTTGTAACGTAATTTGACCATTGCTAAGTGCACAAGAGATCCTGAGTTCTTATCCTATACTATAAAGGTTTAATTATTTATTTTTAATCAAAATCTGAACATGAATCATAAAGATTCTGAAATGATAAACAATGAAATAACCTCTCTCTGCTCGGCAAAATTATATTTTTCATTGCGATGTAAATTTTTTCGTCCCCCCCCCTAACCTAAAATCCTGGATCTGCCCCCTGCTGCCTCTGTTTTTCCCGGTTACAACAAGGAATATTTATACACTGAAATTATCTTTCGCGGAAATTACTTGATAGCAAAAAGAGCAAAAGATAAGTCCTCTTCAGTGTTGTGAAAACTAATTAAACTCAGGAGAAATTTGCAATGATAAAATATCCGTGTATACATTGCGGTATTTCCACCAATCGGCAATGCTACAGGTTTCATTCAGTATGAATTAGTTTTTGCATTTTTGTTCTGATAAATCAATGATATTTTTATTGTATTTCTTACAGCAGATCAGTTAAT
>CM068955.1:175281853-175298354 GCA_035128595.1 Eptatretus atami | reverse complement strand
AAAAAAAAAAAAAAACGACAGCAAAGTCAATGGCGCACCATCGCAAATCGCCACGCTTCCCAATGAAAGCAAAGTTGAAAGATGGCAAAAAGTTCCATCAGGAATGACCCAATATCAAATTTTTAGTTTTTTTTTCAATTTTCACCCCAGTGACCCTAAGTTCCCACCCAACTAAGTGGGGCATGAACCGTGGGTCGACTCTAAAAACTCGTTACGTATTTCATGTGTCCCGCAATGTTTGCATGGACAAAGCTTGATCGCTGGTCTTGCCTTCGGAAAATGCCATATTTCAGTTGTCTTGTAAATATTTTCAAGTATGTGTTTTTTGTGTGTTTGGACGTTATTATTCTTTTATGGCCGAACCATAGCACCAAGAGGCCCAAAATTTGGGTGGACGTGCTTTAGAATATGGGCGAGGTTTTAAGCTACCCCTCCCACCACAGAATTCCCCCACCCCCCAAACAAAATTCTGTGTCTGCATGTTTGTGTAGGTCTGAAAATCATAGAAAAAAGTGGCTGGGCCAATCCCCAGATTTTGCAAATGTTCTGGGGGTACCGAGGGCCAGGTCATGGCCACAATCCACCCCCCCATCCCACGCAAGATAACTAACTCTGTATGTATGTGTCTTTGCCCTTAATTTTGGTTGGGGGTGGCATTGCCTTCAAGAAGATTTATTTTTCCATAATTCCTGGAATAGAGGCCAGTTTTGAAGGCTTCTTCTTCAAATTGAAGGCTGGACGTAACGCTGACCAAAGTAGGACGCTGCCTTTTTTCCCCAAGTGAGCTTCACTTTGGCTGTCCAAAACCTCGAAAGCATGGAATCCTTTGGAAGCCCATGAAGGCTAAGTCCTTTGATTGTATTGTTACAGCCAGCAATGAGGCACCAAGTTGGCATATTCCAGATTACCGATGAAAAACATAGAATTGTTTTGTCTTTTCTGAAAGAACATACATGTTGTGCTGATTCTATCTTTTGTGAATTCTATCAGAAGGCCAGCAGTGTGAATTTGCTTTTGGAAAGAGAAAGGAAGGTTGATATGCTGGATATGCTTTTGTGTGCATTTATAGAATACCAAGTATATTTTGTTTCATTTTCATTCTGTACCCCTTGCAGTGGCTTTGCATTTATTATAATCTTTCTGAGTAAAGGGGGATAATGATTGCAGTGTAATTACAGCTGTTTGGTTCAGTGGTTAAGGTGGCTGGCTTGGGACCTCAGGGTCCTGAGTTCAAGCCCCTGCTGATTGTTGTATTAATACCAGGCAGGGTTGACTCAGTCTGTCATCCTTCTAAGGTCGACGAAATGAGTACCAGTGTATTGGGGTAATAATATTCGTGGTAACCTGCGTTGGAGTAGCAACCTGTCCAGGGTTGCACTCTTTGCCAATGAAACTGCCTCGGCAGCCCCATGTGACTTTACAGCACAAAAGGTATGGTATTATATTTTTATTATAATTACAGCTGTAGAAAAGGTGTTTGGGGGGATTGGAAGATAATTTGCAATTGGAAGGAACGGGGGTGTAATATAATGCAGCAAAAGCAATAATACAGGAAAGAAACCAATATCAACCTGGCAAAGTAAGGTGGACTATAATTTGCACTTCTGCAGGTAGAATAAATAATTTAAACATTCACAGACTGTAATGGTTAAAGTTGTTCTGGGAAGTCGTTGGCAGGGTGCCTTCCTGGTAAAACAAGCTATGGGAAAAAGAAAACGATGGGGAATTTGATAAGCCTGGTGTTGGCTTAGCTGTTGGGGTGGCTGGCTTGGGATCTTAGGGTCCTGAGTTTGAGCGCCATGTCGGCCGTTGAATTAACACCAGGTGGGTTTGACTCAGGGTGTCATCCTTTGAGGTCAGCGAAATGAGTACCAGTGTACTGGTAATAGTGGCATTGCATCAGCGGCACAGCCGCACACTCAGCCAATGATGCTTCTTGCAGCTTTGTGCTGCATATGAAGTCGGAGGAGGAGGAGGAGGGAATTTGGGCAGGGAATGGAAGGTGGGATGAATCGATGCGGAGGTTGGGTGGGTGGAAGGAGTCACAGGAACAATGACTGAGCATTCTGAGCTGCAGTGAAAATCTGGAAACTTTAATTA
Source organism: Eptatretus atami (assembly GCA_035128595.1). Classification (NCBI taxonomy): domain Eukaryota; kingdom Metazoa; phylum Chordata; class Myxini; order Myxiniformes; family Myxinidae; genus Eptatretus; species Eptatretus atami. The sequence goes on along the minus strand of CM068955.1, from coordinate 175,296,254 downwards.
AATGTATAGGAAACATCAATGCCTGTGATCGAGATGATGTGTTCAAACCACCAAGAAACAGAGACAGAAATTCAGTCCAGGCTAGAATCCGAGAGTAGACAGTCAGGTCAGTCAGGTATGGGACATGTGCCAGAACAGCGCGTCGCTGCGTCCACTTCCGCTGGTACTCCAGGGGCCTCCGTCTGGCATCCCCAGGCAGATGTCAGGGCCCATCCCATCTCCTTGAGATGCCGGTCAACCTGCTGCAACCACGAGGCACGTGGTCGGCCCATTGGCCTCCTCCACTCACGAGACTCCTCGCGAGAGAATCTGGTGAGCAGGATCAGCGTCAGGAAAACGAGCCATATGTCCATACAGCCGCAACTGACGCTCACGACCATGCAGGTAACAAATCTCATCCGAGTCTCTCTCAGCAACTGCTCGTTGGACACAAAATCTGACCAGCGATAGCCAAGGATTCCCCGAAGAGACGTGGTACCAAAGGAATTAAGTCTCCTTCTTAGATCTTGGTCAGAGTCCAAGTCTCGCATCCATAGAGAAGACTGGAAGCACCAAGGACCTGAAGACTCGACTTTCGTCCTCCCGCACAGGTACCGCAGCGCCACACCCCATGATCCAGTGAATCCATGACTCCCAGGCCGCCGACCAGACGCCTATTGACCTCTGACTCACAGCAGCAGAGACATGAATATCACTGCCAAGGTAAGTGAATCTCTCCACGACCTCAACATCCTCACCACAAACAGACACAGACAGGACAGCAGCATGCAAGATGTCATTGAAAGCCTGGATCTTAGTTTTGACCAAGAAACCCGTAATCCCAGCGCTCAGACTCCTCATTCAGCACCTCGAGGGCCCCCAAAAGGATATCTAAAGTCTCCGCAAAGATGATTGCATCATCTGCGAAATCAAGGTCCGAGAACTTGACATTCCCAAACAATGCACCGCAGCTTGATCTTTCCGACATCCTCCCTAAAATCCAGTCCATACAAGTGCTGAAAAGTGTGGGGGCCAGTACACACCCTGACGAACTCCAGTACCAACTGGAAATAAGTCAGAGATGGTACCACACAACTTCACAGCACTCTCAGTACCAGAGTAAAGTTCAGACATCAGATCGATCAGTTTTGGTGGCACCCCACGAAGACCAAGAATCCTCCAGAGGGCATCCCGATTCACTGAATCAAACGTTTTACAGAGATCAACATAGGCTGCAAGCAGCCCCTGCCGAAACTCTCGTCTGCGTTCGGTGAGGACACCAAGAGCAAGGATACGGTCAATCGTTGACCTCTTTGGTATAAAGCCTGACTGCTCTGGACACTGGTGCTCAAGCAGATGGTGGCGAACCCTATCAAGAATTATCTGAGCAAAGACCTTGCCGCACTGAGAGCAGCGTCTCCCTCGGTAGTTGTTGCAGTCTTGGCGATCACCCTTCCCTTTCCAGAGAGGGACAACAAGGCCCCTCTTCCAATCAGTTGGGATGATGCCTGTGTTCAGGCAGAGCACAAAACCGCATGCACTGACACGAGTGCAGCATTTCCACCAGCCTTGAGAAGTTCAGCATGGATGCCACACATCCCTGGAGCTTTACTCCGTTTCAACTGGTTCACCGCAGCCCGTGTTTCACAAGCGAAGGTGGACCACAGTTGATTGGAGGGTCAGCAACAGGGATTGTACAACCCCTGACGTCCAACTCGACAGCTGGTGGATCAGCCTGGTACAACCGCTCAAAGTAACCGACCCAGCGGCCTTCACTTCAGACTCCTTGTCAAGAGCCTACCACCCTCTGCTCTAACTGCAGTGCTCGCAGGGATGGGCTTGGAAACGCAATGCGCGAATTCCCCTGTAAGCGGAACGAGATAACCTGTCCACAGGTGACTCTCTACCCCTCACAGATTCCTCGCACATAGGCCTCCTTGTCCACCTTAGTGCACGTACAGTTTTACGCCTCAGCTCCCTGAACAGCTCAGCTCTGCCATTCACCCTGGCCCTGCGACTCTGGTCAATGGTATCCAGTGTCCCTTGAGAGAAAAAAATTCTTCTTTGCCAATGTGGAGTTCAAGACATCCACCGCAACATCAAGAACGGTGGTCTTGAAGGCACTCCACAACTCTTCAGGACTCCCAAAGCACCCAGACACCCCAAATGTCCACTCAGCCTGTTCGCAATCTCCTCAGCTACTCTCTCATCCTTGAGCTTGCCAACATCCAGCCGAGGCTGGGATGGTACCATTCTCCAGGATTTAAGGTGCAGCTTTAGATTGCTACAAAAGCCGGTGGTCAGTATTGAGGAACTGAGCACTCCGGTAGACCCTGCAGTTCTGGATCATCCTCCAGCGACCGTCAACGGAGACATGGTCAATCTCCTTTGCCACACCACCAGCGTTGGAACACCAAGTCCAGCGATGAGCTTGTGGGCGCTGATACCATGAACCGGCCACCCTAAATCCATGACTTCTTGCAAAGTCAAGGAACTTAGTGCTATTCTGGTTCATAGTTCCTGACCCATGGGGACCAACACATGTCTCATAACCATCCCTATCAGTTCCGTCGATGCATTGAAATCCCCCAGACGAGAAGTGTATCTCGTCTGGGGCATTGATCAACCACAGACTCGAGCGTGGCGTAGAATGTGTCCTTCACCGTGAGGTCACTCGCCTCAGTCGGAGCATAGACAGAGACCAGGGAAATGACACCTAAGGAGTGACGAATCCTTCTCTCATAATACGCCTCTTTGACTGGTGTTACCTCAATTATCATTGGGTCAGCTTATTGGACACAGCTACAGCAACTCCTTGAGTATGGTAACAAGCGAGAGCGACAGACCAATAGTAGGTGTAACCACCCACCATTATCTCGCCGCAATCCGGTCTCCGAACCTCAGAGAGTGCTGCAATACCGATGGCCAAACTCTTGAGCTCAGATGATAACAGAGACAGGTGATCATCCTCTCTTAGGGATAGGACATTCCAGGCACACCACCGAAGGGACCGCCTCAGGTTAACCCAAGGAGACCGCCGTCTGGTGGACGACACCTCAGCACCACTCCGACACACTCTCCCAATCTGACCCAGGGATGTTACCCCATGGTTTCCCTCCTATCTCAAAGATTGTGGGTCCCGAAGGCTTTGCCCCAATCCCGTTCTCGGTGAGCTGCCTGCGAAGGGAAGCTGCACAGGAGGTACCCCACGGAGTGGGTTTTCAGATTTTTTTGCGTTTTTGTGTTTTGGCGAATGAAGTGTTTTACGGTGGCCGGAGTGCAAATCCTGCCACCAACCTCCTAATAAAAAGTAACCCACACTGCAGGAGGACGTCCGCAGACACAGTTGGGCACTAGATATGGATGGCCGTTGGCTCACAAGGAGCTCCTCCGCCCTTTGACAGGTTTTGTTTTTAATCCTGCTGGGTGTCCATATCCAAACACCCTCCTCACCAGAAAACCTGGTGGGGAGACTGTTTAGTCGCCGACACGCGACCATGGAACAGGTGAGTACAGGTTTACATGTACCTGTAGCGGTCACAGATCTAACCTGACCTGACTATAAAGTAGACAGGTCCAGGCTAGAAACCTAGAGTAGACAGGGTTTCAGGTTATATTACTGACAAAATGAACAAGCCACATCTAATTATTGGTTGTGCCCCTTGTAGGTTAGAGAAGGAATTTGTAATTATTTTCAGGGTATCACAAAAGCTCGTCTTCTATTCCAGAAAGCCATCGTGTGATCTGTAACGTCCACCAAATATTGCTGGCAGACGGGACACCAGTTAATTGTCAATCAGGGGGGAAACACACAAACACACACACACACACACACACACACACACCCATGGATTTAAAAAGATGGTGGAATTGAGCCAGACCGATAAGTGTATGTTTGCAATACAGAAACAGAAAGTACTAGTCACCTGCTTCTGGGATGCAAATAACTCTTATCAGAACAAGTTTACACACAACGGCACAATAAATTATGCAAAGTGATTCATTGGCATATGTGCAAAAATTTCACATCTCAATTTCAGAAAACTCATGAAACATGAACAAGGAGATGCGAGCCATGAGTGGAGATGGCCTTGGATACCATAGGAAGAGAGTTCAGTGAGCAGGGAGGGTGCCAGACCAGTGTCAAAAGCACGCAATATGTCGAGGGATATGGCTCTGATTTCATGTCCGGCACTGAGTACCTCCATCCATTGTTGGGAGAGCAGAAAGCAGCATATCCAGGGTAGAGTGACCTGGTCTGAAACAAAATTGATCGGAAATCAAGCCATTGGAGAAGGAAGGATTTAATGTCTGAAGCGGTGATGGATTCCTAACCTTGCTGATGATTGGGAGAAGGCTGATTGTTCTGTAGTTGCAGGGATCTGTTTTTGCACCTTTTTATCCAGGGTGGTAATGTTTGCTGATTTCCAAGCAGATGACATTGAGCAAATGAGAGGGAGAATAGAACAGAGGAGGGTGAGAAAGAGCAGAGGAGGCAGGTTTTTAGGACACGTGGGCTGATGCCGTCTGGTCCGGTTGCAGAATCTGAGGCGAGGTTTGACAGCAAGGTTTTGAGGTTTAACGAGGTTCCACTTTGTCAGAAGAAAAGGATAGAGTCCAGGGACAGTTGGGTGTGACTGGAAGGTGGGTACAGAAAGCGTTGGGTTTGGGACACAAGATTTCAATCTAAACACGCGAGTTTATGCATTCAGCTTTCACGTGCGGCTATCAGCAGTGCGGCCATTTGAGGTAAGGGAGGGGATGGAGGGGGAACATACACCAGAAACAGATTTGATTAACACCACCAGGATGTTGAGGAGGGAGAGAGGTTTGAGAGTTCAGACTTGAGATTAGAAAGATGTTGTTTTCTGGCTCTCCTGAGGGTAGATACACACTTGTTCTGAGCTTTATGGAAGAAACTGGTAAGAAACTTTAAAACTAAATAATTCTCCTATCCAGATCCGATTCGTATCTTCACCAAAATCGAATCAATTTGTCCTTGTCAAACACTCAATCGTCCACAAGTTTCATCCAAATCCATCACAACTCTTTGAAGAAATTGTGATATACGGTATTCAGTTTAACCCCATCTCTCAATGGTTCAGAATCACTTAAATAATTATTGGATCCGGATCCGGATTCGGATCTTATTCTTGAATCAATTCAAAAATGGATCCGAAATGAAACAATTCTTCCTTGTCATACACCACCTGTCTACCAATTTCATCCGGAATATCCATAACTTTTGGGATATCCTGTGCACGCAAACAGACAGAGAGGGGTGAAAACATAACTTTCTTCACCTTCGGTGGTGGAGGTAATAATGCATAAATCAAGAAAATCACCAAATACCAGGACCTTAAAAATGAGATTCAAGAGATCTTGAAAGCTGAAGAGCATCAAAATTGCACAAGTGATAATTGGGCAGTGATAGATGGAGCAACAGTACTAACTAGAAGGTACTCGGTAGAGAGCATACCTCCACCACGTAATGTCTGATCCACGAGAACATATCAGGCCGATTACCTTTTTGAAACATCATGCTATATCGTTTTTGGCCGTCTCTCAATGTTGAAGAATCACTTTAAAATGTCAATAATTCTCGTCCAGATCCGGATTCGGATCTTCACTAAAATCGAATCAATTCGTCCTTGTCACACCACCAACCTCTCCACCAAGTTTCATCCGATTCTGTCTGTAAATTTTTGAGATAACCATATATCGGTTTAGCCCAATCTCTCAATTGTGAGAATCACTTAAAAATAATTATCGATCCGGATTTGGATCTTCGCTGAAATTGAATCAATTCTTCCTTATCACACAGCCAACATGTCCACCAAGTTTCATCCGAATCCTCCAACAACTTTTTGAGATATTGTTGTGGTGCCGGGTTCCGTGGCGATAACGACCGCTAGACGGAGCAATAGGGCCTTCTCCCACCGAACACCCGGAATTGAAGGTCGTAACCCTTGGATAACTCAAAGGTCACGGGTCCTTAGCGGACCGTGGACGCCAATATTTCGATGGCGTGGGGTAGGGTAATTGTCCAATTCCAATATACCTAAGTACCCACATCGTCTAACTACCCGGGAAACCACACGCTCGCCGACTCTGTCCGAACCGAGTCGCATTTACCGACTCGGGTCCGGCATAACCGAGCGGGAATTACCAGAGCCGCGCCGGTCCAAATGACAACTTACGGCACAAACGGCCTCACGAATTCTCAAGCCCAAACCATGCTGGGTCAATGATGGAAACGACAGGCCACTGACTGTTACATTTAACAGATATTTATTTATAATAATAAGACACAGTGCAGACTTATTCCGAATAAAATGCAATGTACAATGAGCAATCAACACTTATACAAATTTCTACTTATCAGACTGGCCACAGAACAGACACACACACCCAAAAAAATGGGGCCGGCGCCTTTATTCGGACCTCCAGCCCGGGAGGATAGGTGAACTGGAGGGTCAGAGTTCTGCTGGTACCTGGCCGCGTTCGCACGGCTTGCCGACCTGCCCTTGTGGAGCTCGGATTCTTGTGGAAGGCTTGGGAAGATCGGACGCTCCAACCACCACGGTGGGACTCAACCCACACGGACAAACCTCGCACAAGCGCCAAGGAACCAAGACAAAGCGGCAGATGCCAGCCAGCATCAAGGCGGAAGATGGCCAGCAGACCAGACGAGACGACCAACGGATCGCACCGACAATTATTCACCCTCCTGCGAGGTGGGAGGGATCCGTCCAGAAGTAACTCTGCCTCCCATTGGACGGGTGGCGTGTCGGTGCCCCCCCGAAGAGGCTCTGTAGTTTCTGACCTTCTGGCTTCCATTGGCTGGAGCGCCTCGGCTTTGCTCGCTCTTCGTCCATTTGCTGGAGGAAACACTCCCTGCCCTTCTTCGGAGTGGAGCCTCAATCTGAGGCGATGGAGGCTCTGCCCACACCTTCAGCCAAAAACACGTGGATAATGGAGTTGGTGTGCGAAGGTTGGTTGGTTGGCGGAACGAAGCAGGATGTTGTTTGTGTTGGGGAATAAAAAATAAAAAAAACTTCAAAATAACTCGCAGCACACACATGAAATTCCCGTTAGACACAGGGATGGATTCTAACTATACACATATACTTAACAAAATAACAAACTTTTGGGACTGCTGACTGTCTGTGTACAAGAGGCTTCCAAATCCGTAACAATATCATGCTATATATCGTTTTTGGCCCAATCTCTCAATGGTGAAGAATCACTTATACAATTGTAGTAGTTGGATCCAGATCCGGATCTTCACCAAAATCTAATCACTTCGTGCATGTCACACACCGAACCTGTCCACAAAATTTCATCCGGATCCGTCGAAAACTTTTTGAGATATCCTGTACATAGACAAACAAACAGACAGAAAGGGGTGAAAACATAACCTCCTTCACCTTCGGTGGCAGAGGTAATAAGGAAGAACATCACTGACATTTTGAAAACCATCCCCGGGAATATTACAGCAAACGAACTACAATTGGAGGCAGTCCGGTGTTCGGTGACGATCCTGAAAAGAGCCCTCGGAACAAAACTCTGAGAACAACAAAGTGGAACAGCTTGGTCTATGAACTGTGATCCCTTACCGAAGCGGAGGTGGATACTTTGAGTCCTGAGAGGGCTTCATTCCGTCTCCTCAAACCCACAAATGGAGATAACAACCAACGACACATGTACACGCACACTCACCCACACACCGATACCTCGCTCAACCTGCGAAACACCAGGATGTCAGTTGATAGCTGAGTCAATATTCAAACCCAGGCTAGCCAGCTCAAAAGTGAGTGTGCACACCTCAGGCCATCCTGCCAGCCCTATTGGTTGGTTTAACATGTACAACCAACAACACAAAAATGGTCAGAAAATAAAAACAACTATGTGGGCTTTTGGAAAACAAAGGTCATATAGGAGGTTTGTATCTCATTTCAAACAAAATAATCACTTGCAGATGGAACATTAACATTTTGATCCACAAATTAGTTTTCATATTTTGAATTGTGCCCAGTGTTGTTTTTATTTTTAATTGTGCGTGCGTGCGCGTGCGTGCGCACGCCTTGTATGCCTTCAATTGTTGGCTTTTAGTATTTGGATATCTTGTTTGGAATTGTGGACTCCACCCTCACGATTTGTACGGCTTATCAATAGCACAACAAATTAAAAGAATTTATTAACTGAAAAATGTAAACCTGAGATGGAACTGAGAGACACCACACATATCCCATCGAAAATTGGAATGAATGAATAAGGTTGTATGAACCTGTACACGAGGTTGTATGAAACGCCGCACCAAACGGGGCAAATTCGTTAACTTATAAGGTTTTAAGCTTTCTCCAGCCGAAATCGAGGTGCAGCGAAAAACAATCTCGTGTATCGACAATGAAAGCTTCACAAATGGCGTGTATAGCCAATCACAATTACCAAGGGGATTGTCAACTTAGTAGTGAGAAAATTGGATCGGTTTCATCTCATTTTCTGAAAAGGTTTTGTTGTATCATCCGGTTCTCATCATTTTGATCCTGTAAGTGTCTTCGTCAATGTTTTTTTTTAAACGATACATCATTATGTAATTACGTGTGAATGGGAATGTGACGGTTTGGTCCAGGTGTAAATGTCATGAAAATCCAAGATAAGTTTGTCGTGTTCCTGAAAAGAGTCCATCATGCCATTCCAGGGGTGATTAGGATGAACATACTAATTGGTGTGCTATTTCACTTCGATTCTCGATGCACGATGTAATTTCGTTTACAGTAGTCATCAATCGATGTGTGACGCAGTTTCATGACAACAAATCAGAGAAACAGATTTTGGATTGGTCCAGGATGGGGACCCCGCAGGGTCTCAGATGCGGTGCCCTGCAGCTGCTAGATGCAGCTGCATCCAAAATCTGGGTGCTTGTTACCTCCGCCACCGAAGGTGAAGGAGGTTATGTTTTCACCCCTCTCTGTCTGTTTGTCTGTTTATTTCTTCGATTTTGCAAGTAACTTTTTTCAAGTGTATTGGTCAGTCAATTTTGTTATTGTTGGGTCGCCGAAATAGGTGACCCTTATTGTCAGTAATTCTGTCTGTTTGTTTGGATGTTTGTTCGTTTGTCATCAGCATAATTGGTAGTAAACGTGGGCGGATTTTGACCAAACTCGGGTGGTAGGTACATCTTATGACCTAGTGCTTTGGAAATTGTGATGGTTGCTAGGGACGCTTTGGTTCCCTAGCAACAACCGAAAAAAACCTTCAAAATCGGTACTGTTCACGCGAAATCAATTCCGAAAGCCATTATCCCACGTAGGGTTATGAAATTTGGCAGGAATGATCGACAGTTGATGCTCTATCAAATATATTCCGTTTTTTGTGATATATGGAATACTTTACCCACAGCGCCCCCTACAATTAGGGTATGTGCGAAAATTGGTGAAAATTGAAGGCCCCCTCGCGACCAGGTGAATGCATCGATACGAATGAAACTTTGCAGGTTCATTGTACTCAATGAGTACTACAACTTTGCCTCAGGACATATTGACACGATTTCGCTTAGGTCAGGGGTCAAAGGTCAATTAGTGCAAAAATCGATACTATGCGAGAGCTGGAGGTGCCTTCGCGCCAAATGCTACTCCTCTAGGGTTATGGTCGAATGGTCATGAAAATTCACACTAATCGGCTGGAATACATTGTGCACAAAGGATCGAGCCGGATTTTCGATTTAGACCTTTTGTTCACCCACAGCACCCCCTCGAACTTTGGGGATTTCCGATTTCAAACCGCATTTTCGGTACTTTTCATTCAAATGGATATCGAGTAGTTATCAGTAGATGGAACTGGATGAGATTTGATATACATAATCTTAAGGTGATTCCCTATCCGCTATATGACATCCATTTTGCTCTATATCTTATAGTTTCCATGCTCGACGACCCATCGCTGCCTACCGGCTTGTCCTGTCTGTCTGTCTGTCTGTCTGTTTATTGCCTACAGGTCACAATTCTAAACCTATCATCATGAAACTTTACCAAGTTGTTGAGGTAGTCTCAACTGAGAAGCCTATTGATTTTGAGATCAAAGCTCAAAGGTCATCTTGGGGTCAAATTTCTAAAATCATCAATTTTCAACTGAAAAATCGTCAATTTACATCCTATTAACTTGGAAGTTGAAGAGGATTTGCATAGTCTGTCACTGATATTGGAAACCAACTATTTTTGAGGTCAAAAGGTCAAAGGTCAACTCAAGGTCAAACTTCTAAAATCAATTTCAATCTGAAAAATAATTTTCATCCGATTGACCTGAGCTTTGATGAAGAATGTCGATTTTAATCTTAATCGAAATGGACATTTTGATGTATCCATGGCAACCTTTGGAGAGGGGGTAGATTTTCCAAGTATCGTCCTCTGCACGACGTCTTTTCTTGTTTGTTTATTTGTCCGTTTGTTTGTTTGTGTGTAGGATATCTGAAAAAGCTTGGATGGATTCGGATGAAATTTTGTGGGCAGGTTGGGTGTGTGGTAAGGACGAACTGATTACATTTTGGTGAAGATATTAATCTGGATCCGGACACGAGAATTATTTAAGTTTTAAAGTGATTCTTCACCATTGAGAGGTCGGGCCAAAAATGATATCTCGCACGATATTTCAAATTATTGGGTTTGCTTTATTCCACTGGATCAGGCATTGTATGGCAGAGGTATGTGCTCTACTGAGTGCCTTTCTAGTTGTCAATATATATCTCTATCTACCTATCTGTCTATCAATCTTTCTCTCTGTCTCTCTGTCTCTCTGTCTCTCTGTCTCTCTGTCTCTCTGTCTCTCTGTCTCTCTATCTCTCATCTCTCTGTCTCTGTCTCTCTGTCTCTCTGTCTCTCTGTCTCTCTGTCTCTCTGTCTCTCTTATTCTCTCTCTCTGTCTCTGTCTCTCTGTCTCTCTGTCTCTCTGTCTCTCTGTCTCTCTTTTGTCTCTCTCTGTCTCTCTGTCTCTCTGTCTCTCTGTCTCTGTCTCTCTGTCTCTCTGTCTCTCGTCTCTGTGTCTCTGTGTCTCTCTGTCTCTCTGTCTCTCTGTCTCTCTGTCGCTCTGTCGCTCTGTCGCTCTGTCGCTCTGTCCTCTCTGTCTCTCTGTCTCTCTCGTCTCTCTGTCTCTCTGTCTCTCTGTCCTCTCTGTTTTCTCTGTCTCTCTGTCTCTCTGTCTCTCTGTCTCTCTGTCTCCTCTGTCTCTCTGTCTCTCTGTCTCTCTGTCTCTCTCTCTTCTCTCTCTCTCTCTGTCTCTCTGTCTCTCTCTGTCTCTGTGCTCTTGTCTCTCTGTCTCTCTGTCTCTCTGTCTCTCTGTCGCTCTGTCGCTCTGTCGCTCTGTCGCTCTGTCGCTCTGTCGCTCTGTCGCTCTGGTCTCTGTCTCTCTGTCTCTCTGTCTCCTGTCTCTCCCGTCTCTCCGTCGCTCCGTCTCTCCGTCTCTCGTCTCCTGTCTCTCCGTCTCTCCGTCTCTCCGTCTCTCCGTCTCTCGTCTTCCGTCTCTCCGTCTCTCCGTCTCTCCGTCTCTCCGTCTCTCCGTCTCTCCGTCTCTTCTCGTCTCTCCGTCTCTCCGTCCTCCGTCTTCCGTCTTCTCCGTCTCTCCGTCTCTCCGTCTCTCCTCGTCTCTCGTCCCCGTCTCCTCCGTCTCTTCCGTCTCGCTCGTCTCTCCGTCTCTCCGTCTCTCCGTCTCTCCGTCTTCCGTCTCTCCGTCTCTCGTCTCTCCGTCTCTCCGTCTCTCCGTCTCTCCGTCTCTCCGTCTCTCCGTCTCTCCGTCTCTCCGTCTCTCCGTCTCTCCGTCTCTCCGTCTCTCCGTCTCTCCGTCTCTCCGTCTCTCCGTCTCTCCGTCTCTCCGTCTCTCCGTCTCTCCGTCTGCCGTCTCTCCGTCTCCGTCTCTCCGTCTCTCCGTCTCTCCGTCTCTCCGTCTCTCCGTCTCTCCGTCTCTCCGTCTCTCCGTCTCTCCGTCTCTCCGTCTCTCCGTCTCTCCGTCTCTCCGTCTCTTCCGTCTCTCCGTCTCTCCGTCTCTCCGTTCTCCGTCTCTCCGTCTCTCCGTCTCTCCGTCTCGCCGTCTCTCCGTCTCTCCGCTCTTCCGTCTCTCCGTCTCTCCGTCTCTCCGTCTCTCCGTCTCTCGCTCTCTCCGTCTCTCCGTCTCTTCCGTCTCTCCGTCTCTCCGTCTCTCCGTCTCTCCGTCTCTCCGTCTCTCCGTCTCTCCGTCTCTCCGTCTCTCCGTCTCTCCGTCTCTCTCGTCTCTCCGTCCTCCGTCGTCCGTCGCTCCGTCGCTCCGTCGCTCCGTCCTCTCGTCTCTCCGTTCTCCGTCTCTCTCCTCTCTCCGTCTCTCCGTCTCTCCGTCTCTCCGTCTCTCCTCCGTCTCTCCGTCTCTCCGTCTCTCCGTCTCTCCGTCTCTCCGTCTCTCCGTCTCTCCGTCTCTCCGTCTCTCTTCTCCGTCCTCCGTCGCTCCGTCTCTCCGTCTCTCCGTCTCTTCCGTCTCTCCGTTCTCCGTCTCTCCGTCTCTCCGTCTCTCCCGTCTCTCCGTCTCTCCGTCTCTCCGTCTCTCCGTCTCTCCCGTCTCTCCGTCTCCCGTCTCTCCGTCTCTCTCCGTCTCTCCGTCTCTCCGTCTCTCCGTCTCTCCGTCTCTCCTCTCTCCGTCTCTCCGTCTCTCTCCGTCTCCTCGTCTCTCCGTCTCTCCGTCTCTCCGTCTCTCCGTCTCTCCGTCTCTCCGTCTCTCTCGTCTCCGTCTCTCCGTCTCTCCGCTCTCCGTCTCTCCGTCTCTCCGTCTCTCCTCTCTCCGTCTCTCCGTCTCTCCGTCTCTCCGTCTCTCCCGTCTCTCCGTCTCTCCGTCTCTCCGTCTCTCCGTCTCTCCGTCTCTCCGTCTCTCCGTCTCTCCGTCTCTCCGTCTCTCCGTCTCTCCGTCCTCTCCGTCTCTCCGTCTCTCCGTCTCTCCGTCTCTCCGTCCGCTCCGTCGCTCCGTCGCTCCGTCGCTCCGTCGCTCCGTCGCTCCGTCTCTCCGTCTCTCCGTCTCTCCGTCTCTCCGTCTCTCCGTCTCTCCGTCTCTCCGTCTCTCCGTCTCTCCGTCTCTCCGTCTCTCCGTCTCTCCGTCTCTCCGCTCTCTCTCTCTCTCTCGTCTGTCTCCGTCTCTCCGTCTCTCCGTCTCTCTGTCTCTCTGTCTCTCTGTCTCTCTGTCGCTCTGTCGCTCTGTCGCTCTGTCCTCTGTCGCTCTGTCTCTCTGTCTCTCTGTCTCTCTGTCTCTCGTCTCTCCGTCTTCCTCCTCCGTCTCTCCGTCTCTTCTCCGTCTCTCCGTCTCTCCGTCTCTCCGTCTCTCCGTCTCTCCCGTCTCTCCGTCTCCTCTCCGTCTCTCCGTCTCTCCGTCTCTCCTCCGTCTCTCCGTCTCTCCGTCTCTCCGTCTCTCCGTCTCTCCGTCTCTCCTTCTCTCTCGTTCTCTTCGTTCTGCTCTCTCTGTCTCTCTCCTCTCTGTCTCTCTCTCTCTGTCTCTCTGTCTCTCTGTCTCTCTGTCTCTCTGTCTCTCTCGTCTCTCTGTCTTCTCTCTCTCTCTGTCTCTCTCTCTGTCTCTCTCTCTGTCTCCTCTGTCTCTCTCTCTGTCTCTCTGTCTCTCCGTCTCTCCGTCTCTCCGTCTCTCCGTCTCTCCGTCTCTCCGTCTCTCCGTCCTTCTCCGTCTCTCCGTCTCTCCGTCTCTCGTCTTCCGTCTCTCCGTCTCTCCGTCTCTCCGTCTCTCGTCTCTCCGTCTCTCCGTCCTCTCCGTCTCTCCGTCTCTCCGTCTCTCTGTCTCTGTCTCTCTCTGTCTCTCTCTCTCTGTCTCTCTTCTCTCTCTGTCTTCTGTCTCTCTGTCTCTCTGTCTCTCTGTCTCTCTGTCTTTCTCTCTCTCTCTGTTTCTCTCGTCTCTCTCTCTGTCTCTCTGTCTCTCTCTCTGTCTCTCTGTCTCTCTCGTCTCTCCGTCTCTCCGTCTCTCCGTCTCCGTCTCTCCGTCTCTCCGTCTCTCCGTCTCTCCGTCTCGCCGTCTCTCCGTCTCTCCTCTCGTCTCTCCGTCTCTCCGTCTCTCCGTCTCTCTCCGTCTCTCCGTCTCTCCGTCTCTCCGTCTCTCCGTCTCTGTCCTCTCTCTGTCTCTCTCTCTCTGTCTCTCTCTTCTGTCTCTCTGTCTCTCTGTCTCTCTTCTCCTGTCTCTGTCTCTCTGTCTTCTCTCTCTCTCTGTCTCTCTCTCTGTCTCTCTCTCTGTCTCTCTGTCTCTCTCTCTGTCTCTCTGTCTCCTCCGTCTCTCCGTCTCTCGTCTCTCCGTCTCTCCGTCTCTCCGTCTCTCCGTCTCTCCGTCTCTCGCGTCTCTCCGTCTCTCTCGTCTCTCCGTCTCTCCGTCTCTCCGTCCTCCGTCTCTCCGTCTCTCCGTCTCCGTCTCTCTGTCT
>CM068955.1:175266853-175279353 GCA_035128595.1 Eptatretus atami | reverse complement strand
AAACATTCGACAGTTTGAAGTCATGGTGAAAATTAAATTCAATAACTATACATACCGGGTGTTTACTACATCGCAGACCTCGGCATGCTTTAATTGTGGTCAGTGCGGATATATTAAAAACGAATGTCCTTGACGTATGGCTGAACAGCCATCGAGAGAATCTGGCAATCAACACGAACCTGTGCCAGGCAATGAAACTCCTTCAGAGCCAGGCAAAAAGTTCCAAAAATCGAAAAGAAGATATGAATGAGCCTTGTGTGGTTGCGCGTGGAAATCGACGACACCAACGTTCAAGTGCAATCGAGCCTGTTTCATATGCTGAAGCAGTCGGAGTGAAACTCAACCGAAATCTTCCGGTGTTAAATCTTGTCCTAGTGTCAAGGAGGAAGCTGTGGAGCATCAACAGGCTTCATCAGCCGATACTCCAAGTAGAGATGGATCATCTACGGACGTTGCATCAGTAAATGGTGAACTCTGTCAAAATGTTCAAACAATAGGTGTGCCAAGCACACCAGAACCCCTTCAGGAGACCCATCAAAAACGGAGACCAATCCTTTACCTGAAGAATTGGTCTTGGTTAAGCCGAGACCAGTGGCCCCTGCACCTGAAAAGGTGAAAACGTTGTTATCGAGCGCGAATCGTGCTCTTCGGACGACACCTGTTCGATATCAGATTTCAGTGAGACAGAAGGTGCAATTGGGGATTCACAGGACTGTGGGAACTTTGACGCCGACTGAAGTTGAACTTAAAACTGAAACAATCACTTATAAAATCACTCTCCGACTGAAATAATCACTTAAAATGTTATCGGATCCAGATTCGAATCATCGCTAAAATTGAATCAATTCTTCCTTTTCACACACCCAACATGTCCACCAAGTTTCTTTCCCGTCACTCCCTGGAAATTTGTCTTGGAAGAATGATGGAGTGTACCATTTTGGCGTACATCTCAGTGATTCCCGATATATCTAAAAAAAATTGGGATGGATTAACCACCAAAGGTTTTCCAAACTCCAAAAATGGAGAGAGCTGCTTTGTAAACTTTCTTACCATGGTAGAGTGTTGGTGGCGAACAATTTGATCACTTCCACTCTGTGGCACAGGTTTATGGTGCTACAGCCACAAGTGGCTCATCAAAAACACCCAGAAACATTTGATTGACTTTGTTTGTGGTGGTAAACACTGGCTCCGACCGGGTGTCCTCAGCCTTCCTCGTAATGAGGGGGGTCAGGGGCTTGTTGCTATCACCAGCAGGCTCATGACTTTCCACCTTCTCTTTTTTAAAGAAGTTTCTTTGCAGCCACATGCCTTGGGAAAGTTTAACCCTGTGTTTGCTGAAGCAAGCAGGTCAGCTGGGATATGGTTGTGAGCTTCTTTTGCTCGACCTCCCTATGATTGATGTGCCATCGCTTCCTCTGTACTTGCAGAGTGTCATCAATGCCTTGCAAGCTTTGTCACTGCGTCCTTTACCACCTCAATGTTTTTAAATGAACCAATTTTTTACAACCCCCTCTTTGCAACCATTCCTTCTTCCAGGACCTTTGTCCAGCACTTTGTAGGGTCAGGTTTCCTCAGTCCATAATTTGTTGGACTTTCAAAGAGAAATATGGAAGTCCAGATGTGAAATTTCTGGCCTTTCTGGCTTTAGGTCAATTCGGATTATTGGTCAGATTTTTGTGGAATTTTAAGAGCATTAATTAATGTGGAAGTAGAATTGAAGAACCTCTTTGAATCTGGTGGCTTGCTTAACCAATATGCTTTCCTTGTGTTGCTTTTGAGTTATAATGGCAAATCTGTACCTTTTAACTCGATTGAGAAAGAGACTTTACATGACCTTTGTGTTCATTTTATTTTCGCTGATTCAGTGAAAGGCCCTTTTGGTGTCCAATGGAAAGAGCACCTGTCAACTTTTTCAACCTTTTCTTTGTTTACTCCTGCATGGTGAGGTCTATACACAGCTCCAATTTCAAACCGTTCAGGCGACTTGCAATGGAGTTTAGTGCATTGGATTCTTCCTTGTATTGTTTTGTTGCACAAATTTTCCAATGAAATTTTGGAAGTGTGCCCTTTCTGTGAGAATCGTGAAACGCTGCATCATGCATATGTTGGGTGCACAAAACTTGCTCCCTTGTTTAATTTTTTACATGACATTTTTTTGAAACTGGGTATTGCCTTTTCCTCTGAGAAATTTATTTATGGTTACTCTATGTCCTCTGGACGTAAACCTGAAACTGCTGTGGTTACCTTTTTGGTCTCCGAGGCGAAAATGTCAATCTATAAAACCAGAAAAAAGAAGGGGGAAAGTGGTGATCTTTCTTGCTTGTAATATATTATTGACTTGTAGAACTTTAATTTATTCTCGAATCCAGCTGGAGTACCTATACTGGAGCGGGTATGGGAAAGAGCAGGACTTTATTGATAAATGGTGTGTGAAAAATGTTATTTGTTATGTCACAAATGAAACACTAGTTTTTGTCCTTTTGATGTATTCATGAATTGTTTCTTATGTTCTGTTTCCTAAAAAGTTTCCTTAACATTGTTTCTTTGTTTCACAAATGTTTTGTAAAATTTATTTTATACTTTTGTCATAAAAGGACATAAAAGTCTTTCTCTCTTTCTCTCTCTCTCTCTCTAGTAAATAAGTGACTAGCTGAAAGAATTGGGATAAGATTTGTTAGAATCAGTTCTTTTTTTTTCTCTCCAAGAGAAATACTTCAACTAATGTTAAGATTCAACACATCACTGGGATTTCGGTGGGTGAAATTACTGAGGCCCAAAGCAAATCCCTTCCCTGAGCTCCTCATATATTCTTTGGCGGGAGCTCCTCTACATGGTCTGAACTAGAGAGTTGATATAACACATTACCCCACACAGTGTTTAAGTGTATACTTCAAGTTAATTAAAATTATGATTTTAAAGTTTGTAAAAAAACAAAATCCCAGTGTTTTGCGCTATTGAAGCAGTCTTATACATCGCCCTAATACACCACTTTATTTAACATTTCCACATACTGCTAAACGGAAGGGTTTTGAAAGATCAAAAAGGCGATTTGTGTTCTACAGTGTTCAAGTATATAATTCAATTTAAATAAAATAAAGATTGCAAAAGTCAAAAAGCAAATTGATTCCGGGTGTAATAGCCATAGATGCAGTGGCTATTACACCACCCGATCAAACATGTTATACATTAGTTCTTCATGCCTGGAATTTGTGTCCTTTATGATATCCTTAAAAACAGTAAGTTTCCTGTTTGGAATTATTTTCAAATTTGTTTGATTGCCAGGCAGGCAGAGTAAAAAATTTTACCCCATGGGGTCTAAGCACCGCTCGTGTTCTCTCTTTTCTTGTGTACAGTTCATTTGAATGTCTATTTCTCCATTATTCGTGAACAGAATTTAATGAAAATTGACAGGCATATACTAGACAATATGTGCAGGCAATAACTGAGCCCAAAGTGCGATTGCGGGCTTTCGGGCCGGGGACGGCCCATTTCGGGCCATTTTCTTAAAATTGTTATTTCTCGGTTATTAGTGAACGGAACCGAACCAAACTTGACAAGTATATTCTAGAGACCATTCCTCAGGCAGTAACTGAGACCAAAGTGCGATTCCGGCTCTTTTGGCTGAGAAACGACCCTTTCGGCCCATTTTCTTAAAATTGTTATTTCTTGGTTATTAGTGGACAGAACCAAGCCAAACTTGACAGGTATATTCTAGAGACCATTCCACAGGCATTAACTGAGCCCAAGTGCGATTCCGGCCCTTTGGGCTGAGAAACGGCCCTTTCAGCCCATTTTCTTAAAATTGTTATTTCTCCGTTATTCGTGAAAGGAACTGGACCAAATTTGACAGGTATATTCTTGAGGTCACTCTGCAGGCGTTAACTGAGCCCAAAGTGCGATTCCGGCCCTTTGGGCTGAGAAACGGCCCTTTCAGCCCATTTTCTTAAAATTGTTATTTCTCCGTTATTCGTGAAAGGAACTGGACCAAATTTGACAGGTATATTCTTGAGGTCACTCTGCAGGCATTAACTGAGCCCAAAGTGAGAGTATGGCCCTTTGGCCGACAAACGGCCCTTCTCGGCCCATTTTGAAAAATTACTATTTCTCGGTTGTTCGTAAACGGAACCGAACCAAACTTGACAGGTATATTCTTGAGACCATTTCCCAGGCATTAACTGAGTCCGGTATTCTAGAGACCATTCCCCAGGCATTAACCAAGTCCAAAATGGGATTCTGGCCCTTTGGGCCGAGAAACGGCCCTTTTGGCCCATTTTCTTAAAATTGTTATTTCTGACGGAACCGAACCAAACTCGACAGGTTATATTCTAGAGACCATTCCCAGGCAGTAACTGAGCCCAAAGTGCGATTCCGGCCTTTGGCTGAGAAACGGCCCTTTCGGTCCATTTTCTTAAAATTGTTATTAAAAAAAAGAATTAAATGCGCTGGATGATGCCCAACACAAAATTAAGTTGCAACTGATGATATGAAACAAGCCTCACTCTTGTGAGGTGTTCTGGTTTCTTTTTCTGATGCGATGAAAATCTTTCCAAATATCAAAACTATCTGTCGTCCGTGCTATCGCTCACCTGAGAGTTGTATGAATGAACTCCCACGGGGTATGTTCGCAATTCAAACTTGTTTTAATCTCTCTCCTCTCTGTGCATGTGAGATCAGGACGAATACTGTGTCTATCACAGGCAAGATCCTTGCCAGACTCCTGCTCAACAGACTGATACCGGCTATTGCTGAAGATTATCTCCCAGAGAGCCAGTGTGGCTTTAGAGCCAACAGGAGCACTACATATATGGTGTTTGTCCTCAGACAGCTCCAGGAGAAATGCAAAGAGCAAAACAAGGGACTGTATGTAACGTTTGTCGACCTGTCCAAAGCGTTCGACATGGTGGGCAGACGCGGACTGTGGCTAATCACGGAAAGACTTGGCTGTCCCCCGAAGTTCCTCAACATGGTTATCCAGCTCCATGAAGACCAGCACGGTCGGGTCAGATACAGCAACGACCTCTTGGAGCCTTTCCCTATCATCAACGGTGTCACGCACGGCTGTGTCCTTGCACCTACCTTTTTCTCCATCTTCTTCAGAACAATGCTCCAGCAGGCCACATAAGATCTTGATGATGATGACGGCGTCTGCATCCGATATCGCACTGATGGCAACTTGTTCAACCTGAAGCGACTTCAGGCCCATACAAAGACCATGGAGCAACTTATCCGAGAGCTTTTGTTTGCCGATGATGCTGCTCTTGTTGCTCACACTGAGACAGCCCTGCAGCATTTAACTTCCTGCTTCGCAGAGGCTGCGCAGCTCTTCGGACTTGAAGTCAGCCTGAAGAAGACAGAAGTCTTGCACCAACCCTCACTTCAGGAAGAGTACAACCCTCCTCACATCTCCATTGGCCAGTCGGAGCTGAAGACAGTCCACCAGTTCTGCTACCTGGGGTGCACCATAACTTCAGATGCCAAGATCGACAAGGAAATCGACAATAGACTGGTGAAAGCAAGCAATGCATTTGGAAGACTCTACAAGCGAGAGTGGAACAATCGGCATCTGAAGAAGGACACAAAGATCAGCATGTACCATGCAGCTGTACTGACCACACTCCTGTATGTTGCCGAGTCATTGGTTACCTACCGTTGCCACCAAAGACTCCTCGAGCGTTTCCACCAGCGCTGTCTTTGCTCCATCCTCAACATTCACTGGAGTGACTTCGTCACCAACAATGAAGTCCTTGAATGAGCGGAGATCAACAGCATAGAGGCCATGTTGCTGAAGACTCAGCTACGCTGGGCAGGGCACATTTCCAGAATGGAGGATCACTGCCTGCCCAAGATCGTGCTGCATGGAGAGCTGTCCTCTGGCCACCGTGACGTAGGCGCTCCAAAGAAATGCTACAAAGACTCCCTGAAGAAGTCCCTCAGCGTCTGCCAAATTGACCACCGCCAGTGGTCAACCCTCGCTGCCGATCGAGATAAATGGAGACGCTCAGTCTGCCAGGCAGTCTCCTCCTTCGAGTGCTGCCGCAGAGCTAGCCTTGAAGACAAAAGAAGAAGGAGAAAGAACCGGGATGCCTTGGCAACCATTCCAGACCAAACCTTCATCTGCAGTCGCTGTGGTCAGATTTGCCTGTCCCGTATCAGACTTACCAGCCACCAGCGAGCCTGCAGCCGACGTGGACCCCACCCTTCTTGATCTTCGCCCGCGAAGCAAAGCAATAAGAGAAGAGTATATATATGTATATATGTATATGTATATATGTATGTATATGTATATATATATGTATGTATATATATATATACATATATGTATATATGTGTGTATATATATATATATATTATAATATATGAGGTGTGTTCAAAAAGTATCCAACCTTAATTTTTCGTGCGTAACAAATGAAGCTAGGGAGGCGTGGTTTGGTGCACGCATGTAGGCGATCCTAATCCGTATGCGTGAATATTTTCCCGCCTGCAGAAGCTGTCATCGCCGACAGACGCCGATGAGTGAGGAAGTGTAAGTGAGCGCCGTCGGATTTTCGTTTTTGACAAAATGACGGATCACTGTGGTCTCATCACCAGTGATCACTGTGTTGAAGAAGTTGGGATCGCTGTTCACAGTCTCCAGCATGTCCTGTGCGATCTCCAAACGGAGTTGCTTCTGCTCGATCGTTAGCAGCTTTGGCACGAACTTCGCTGAGATTCTCCTTAAGCCCAAATCCTCCGTCACAATGGAATGAACGGATCCAATGCTGACGCCCGCCTCGTCTGCAAGTTCTCTGATCGTGATTCGACGATCCTGCATCAGCAGGGTCCTCACTTGTCAATGACGATCTCATTTCGGGATGTTGAGGGCATACCAGAACGTGCTTCACTTTCCACATGATGTGCGACCATCTTTGAAGCGGTTGTACCACTCTTTTATCTGTGTGGTGCCCATTTCTTCGTTCCCGAAGGCCTGTTGAATCTTGCGGATCATTCCACTTGGGAATCGCCAAGCTTTACACAAAATTTGATGCAGTAGCGTTGTTCAAGTTTTTCCGTCATTTTGTCAAAAACGAAAATCTAACGGCGCTCACTTACACTTCCTCACTCATCGGCGGTCTGTCGGTGACTGACAGCTTCTGCAGGCGGGAAAATATTCACGCATACAGATTAGGATCGCCTACATACGTGCACCAAACCACGCCTCCCTAGCTTCATTTGTTTACGCACGAAAAATTAAGGTTGGATACTTTTTGAACACACCTTGTGTATTGTGGATGAGCAATCTTAAAATAATTGAAAGGAAACTTAAACGGGAAAGCCATTTGGTATATTTTTCCTGTCCTTTATCCCTACTTTGCACTCATAATTACTGATTGTAGTGCAAATTCTTTATCTGTGAACAGAAGAAGGGCACTAACGTATTATACCAGGCCAAAATCGCCTTCTCTTTTTGAAAGATACTGGTGGGGATCTCAAAAGATCACAAATTACATGTATGTTGAACACAGACTCTCTGATAAGGCTCTGAGAAGTAAAGTCAACCCTCCTGGTACTGCAGAACAGTGGAATTTATTTTCAAGCCAAACTCCCATCAGGAATTGAACCAACACTGGAAAGGTCAATGGGGAGTAAGATATTAATCAAAAGGGAAATGTAGTAATTGGAAGTCTCATCTGAACAGAAATGTCCTCGTTCAATTTCTCTGAAGCTTGGAAGGCAGTAAGCAATTCCATGCGCTTGTGAGTAAAATCACCGATACAATTGCAAGCAAGCATTACGCTGAACCAAGTACTATATCAAGTGTGAATCAGCAGATCCCAGTATCGATTCAACTGAGCTTCAGGTTTGGCTTGAAAGAAGCCTGTGTCTTAAAACGAATTTCAAAAACAATTTGAATTTCACAAAGTAAGTCCTGTATATGTTTGTGCAGTCATAGTCGTGTTTTTTTTTTAATTCAACCTTTAAGCTCCTCACATAAGTTTCTGCTCGATACAAAACATCTCACATCGAGAGTCAAAGGATTTGAGAGAGAATGGATTTGATATTCATAAATAGAAAAAGCAGGAGCATGATACAGAATGGTCAAAATATTCATTCACAATCATGTTCGAATTTCTTTCTTGAAAAACTGCCTAATCCTTTATGTCCATGAGAACACTGCACCATAAGAATGTTGGCAGGACTCTTCGGTAGCTTGAGCATTAATGGGTAATTGTATGCAGGTGAGCGGAGTGTTGTTGGTGGGAGGGTCTCGTCAAGAGGTGTTGTGTGGTTGATGTGTGCTTTTTACACAAGACCGTCTTTGTCCATGACCCTCCCCCTGGAAAGAAATAAAAAAATACAAAACAATCCAAAAAAAAAAACACTTTTAAAAATACATTTTGCATTTTTCTTCTTTTGATCTTGTGTTGATAAATTGGTGCGGTGTTGAGGGGGCACAGGCATGATGGCCCGAATAGCCTCCACCTGCATCTAATTTCCTTGTGTATGTATCTCTGAATTTTAAAAATTAGGTCTATGTTGACCTATTGACCTCAAAAATGTGGTTAAATTCAGTGACCTGATTGGCAAATCCTGTTCAAATGTCAAGTCAATCGGATGAAAATTGAGGATTTAAGAAATTCCACCCAAGTTGTTGACCTTTGGCCGATGTTTACCTTTTGGCCTAGGTTGACCGTACAAATAACTTGTGGTTGAAATCAGTGAGCTGATATGAAAATCCTGTTCAAATTTCAAGTCAATCAGATGAAAATTGAGTCGAGAGGAGGTGGGGTGTGATAGTTGGGGTGGGAGGGGTGGGGAGGGAAGAGGGATGGGATGGAATTGGAGGAGGTAGGAGTGGAAGGGGTAGGGTTGGGGTCCAGGGAAGTATGTCGAGTGGTGTGAGGGATGGGAAGGGTGTCAGGAGGGAGGGGAGGGGGCGGCAACGCCGGGTGTCTTTGCTAGTTGCCAATACACTTTTCTCAGTCATCACAAAAGAATCCAAACCCGAGGTCATCTCTGGCTCTGAGCCCGAGTGGTGCAATCTCTCAATGGCAGAACCATGTAACGCAGCAATGGAAGCTCCATGTCTTGCAGGTTTGAGGATCGACCTCTTATATCCGAAGAGGGGCAATGTCCCACGGACCATGACCATCACACAATCTTCACATCCCTTATTGGATATTTATTGACAAAGTAAAAGAAAAATAACAAACAAAAAATAATTTTCGCTGTGTCAATATTGTATGAAACTACTTACATTCATTCACAAGATGGTTACCCAGCTAGTTACCTGATGAACTAATTCAGGTTACGGATTGCCAAGAAAAGTGGTCGATATCGGCACCAAAGGAGCAAAACAAAGTACCATTGGAGGTTCAGCGGCACAATCCAGATCATTTTGTAATGGTAAAGTAGATAAATGATGTGCCAGGCAGCTGAAAAGCAACACAGATGCTTGATCCAATCTGGCATTCCTGCACATGCTCACAAAAAATAGATGATCAAATTAACATTTTACTTCAAATTTGCTTCAAATGTAATCTGGTCAATCGAGTGATTATGTCTTACGAAGGAAGCCGATGTATCGTACAAACACTGACAGCAGAAAAAAGAACCAGAGAGCCATTCTGGTTTGAATCAAGGTGTGGAGCAGCCAAAGCTCCATCTCATGAAGGAAATACCATTCTTCATTCTTCATTCTTCCCGTTTTGTCCTGGAATAAACATCTAGTGGCAAGTCTGTTTTCAGCAAATAGCCCATTTCCTGTGGTCATCACAGCACTGTCAGTCATTGTTAAAGATGGTCATCTTTCATTCAGCAAAATGTGGGGGGTATTTCAGTTTTCATTTGAAGAATAAATGGTGTCTGAGCTGATAAATTGTTCAGGAGCTGATAAATGTGACCCCTCACCACAACAGTGGAATACAGACCCTTCTAGAACCCTCACCACCACCCCACCACCCTCACCCCTTGAGTCAGCTCAGATTAGATCTGTGACTTGCTACAGGTACCATGTAAACTTGTACTAACCTGTTTCATGGTCGTGTTGTCGGCGACTAAACAGTCTCCCCTGTCAAGTTTCTTGGTGAGGAGGCTGGATGATATGGACACCCAGCAAGATTAAAAACAAAACCTGTCAAAGGGTGGAGGAGCTCCTTGTGAGCCAACGACCATCCATTTCTAGTGCCCAACTGTGTCTGCGGATGTCGTCCTGCAGTTGGGTTACGTTTTATTAGGAAGTTGGTGGCAGGATTTGCACTCCGGCCACCGTAAAACACTTTATCCCGCAAAATATACCAAAAGCAAAAATAAATCTGAAAACCCACTCCGTGGGAGTACCTCATGTGCAGCTGCCCTTCGCAGGGCAGCTCACCAGATGACTGTATTGGGGCAAAGCCTTCGGGACCCCCCAATCTTTGATAGGAGGGAAACCACGTGGTAACTTTCCAGGGTCAGATTGCGGTAGTGTGTGTCGGGGTGGTGTTGAGGTGTCATCCACCAGACGGCGGTCTTCTTGGGTTAACCTTTGGGTGGGTGTCTGGAATGTCCTATCCCTAAGAGAGGATGATCACCTGTCTCTGTTATCATCTGAGCTCAAGTGTTTGGACACCGGTATTGCAGCACTCTCTGAGGTTCGGAGACCATAGTGCAGCGAGACCATGGTGGGTGGTTACGCCGACTATTGGTCTGGTCGCTCTGATGGTTACCATGCCCAAGGAGTTGCTGTAGCTGTGTCCAATAAGCTGACTCAAATGATAATTGCGGTAACACCGGTCAACAAGCGTATTATGAGACTAAGGATTTGTCACTCCTTGGGTGTCATTTCCTTGGTCTCTGTGTATACTTCGACTGAGGCGAGTAATCTCACCATGAAGGACACATTCTATGCCACGCTCGAGTCTGTGGTTGATCAGTGCCCCAGGCGAGATACTCTTCTTGTCTTGGGAGATTTCAATGCATCAATTGGAACTGATAGCGATGGTTATGAGACATGTGTTGGTCCGCGTGGGTCTGGAACTCTGAACCAGAATAGCACTAAGTTCCTTGACTTTGCAAGAAGTCATGGACTTAGGTTGGCTGCTTCATGGTTTCAGTGTCCACAGGCTCATCACTGGACTTGCTATTCCATCGCTGGTGGTGTGGCAAGGGAGATTGACCATGTGCTCGTTGATGGTGACTGGTGGATAATTCAGAACTGCAGGGTCTACCAGAGTGCCAGTTCCTCAACACTGACAGGCTTGTTGTACATCTCTAAAGTTGCAGCTTAAATCCATGAGAATGGTGCCATCCCAACCTAGGGTGGATGTTGGCAAGCTCAAGGATGAGAGCATCGCTGAGGAGTTTGCGAACAGGCTGAGTGGAGATTTGTGGGGTCTGGGAGTTTTGGGGGATCCTGAAGAGTTGTGGAGTGCCTTCAGGACCACCATCCTTGATGTTGGCGGTGAATGCCTTGGAACTCACCATAGGGCAAAGAAGAATTTTGTCTCACAAGGGAAACTGGATACCATTGACAAGAGTCGCAGATTAGGCTGAGTGGCAGAGCTGAGGTGTTCAGGGAGCTGAGGGGTAAAACTGTACGTGCACTAAGGGTGGGCAAGGAGGCCGATGTGCAAAGAATCTGTCAGGGGGTAGAGCATCACCTGTGGTCAAGTGATTTTCATCCTGCTTACATGGGAATTCACCCATTCCTTTCCTCCAAGCCCATTCCTCGGTGTACTGCAGTTAGAGCAGAGGGTAGTGGGCTCTTGATAGAGGAGGCTGAAGTGAAGACCCACTGGGCTGGTTACTTTGAGTGGCTGTACCAGGCTGATCCACCAGCTGTTGAGTTGGATGTCTGGGGTATTACTATCCATATTGCTGACCCTCCACTCAACTGTGGTCCACCTTCATTTGTGAATACACAGACTGTGGTGAAGCGGTTGAAATGGAGTAATGCTCCTGTGATTTGTGGCATCCATGCTGAATTTCTCAAGGCTGGTGGAAATGCTGCTCTCGTGTCATTGCATGCAGTTCTGTGCTCTGCCTGGAACACAGGCATCATCCCAACTGACTGGAAGAGGGACCTTGTTGTCCCCCTCCATGGAGAGGGAAGGGTGATTGCTAAGACTGCAACAACTCCCGAGGGGTGAAGCTGCTCTCAATGCTGGGCAAGGTCTTTGCTCGGATAATTCTTGATAGGGTTCGCCACCATCTGCTTGAGCACCAGCATCCAGAGCAGTCAGGCTTTACACCAAAGAGGTCAACAATTGACCGTATCCTAATTCTTCAGGTCCTCACCGAACGCAGACGAGAATTTCGGCAGGGGCTGCTTGGAGCAGATGTTGATCCCTGTAAAGCCTTTGATTCAGTGAATCGGGATGCCCTCTGGAAGATTCTTGGTCTTCTTGGGGTGCCACCAAGACTGATCAATCTGATGTCTGAACTATACTCTGGAACTGAGAGTGCTGTTAGATGTGGTGAGACAATCTCTGACTTATTTCCAGTCGTTACTGGAGTTCATCAGGTGTGTCTACTGGCCCCCA
>CM068955.1:175231075-175245369 GCA_035128595.1 Eptatretus atami | reverse complement strand
CAGCCATGCATGGCTTGTGGTATGATATATCATTGGCCACCATGTCATGTCCTTTACCCACCAGTCTAAAGAGAATGTCCTCTCTTTTTAGTTGCTTTGCCTTATATATGATGTTCTGCTGACTGTTTTCTGTAGATACTCTGCATGTTGGCTCTTTGCCACGCATCCACCGTTTGTTGCAGATGAGGCATGCATTCTTTGCATCGAATGTTGGTGTGTTGGTCCTGGACTCCTGGTTAACCTTGAATGCTGGGAAGAAGTGTTGCACCCAAGCTGGTTCAAGTCTTCAGCATCCTCTTCCTTGGTTCTTCTTTTCAGCAAGTTGTAACTCTTCTCATTCGTGTACCAGTTTCTACACTACTGTGCCATTTGGTATCTGTCTGTCAGCCATGTACCAGTAGCCGAGTCATGTTTGAGTCTCTCAAATGTTCATCTTGTCGAGCCTTCATGGCCAAACTAGTTTGTCTGTTGTTGTGATATTATATAGTCCCTTTGCACCAAGTCCTTGACATATGATGCACTTTCTGTAGTCAATGTCATTGTCCTGACATCTCCTCTTGGGTTCCTTTTAAATGACAAGCTTCCTCCAGCACCCGTTTCTCTGCTGTGTCATCATCGTACTGCTCATGCAATCACCTGCAACAAAACCACCACCATGTTATGCACTAGCAACTAAAGTACATGCAAACTATTGATACGCTACACTTACATGCAAACTTCTGATATGCTAGACTACATGCCACACTACACAATGCCCACACCACTACAGATCACACAGTTTGGACATTCTGCCCACAATGATTTTTATGACTGTGGCTCCAGCGACACTAGTCTTTTCGAATACGGTCTGTGCCTTCAGCTATGTTTTCAGCAATGAAAGGATGTTGATGATAGAAAGACGGACACAGACGATTAAGATGCACGTGTGGTTAAGACGACTACAATGACTATACATATCACGATGGAGAGACGATGAGGTTGCGATTGAGAGAGTGGTACTTTGGATGACGATAGACGTTAACGAATGAAATGGGCGATTGACGAGGACCATTGACGTGACGATAATAGAAAGGTTGACGTGACGGTTTCACTAAAAACAGAGGAACAATGACCAGGAATATCAGTCAATAAGAAAACGATCAAATAGCTGGTACATGAATACTTACAACTTCGAGGCTTGGTAACAATTTAGAAACAGATAAGCGGGAATAAATAGACATAAACCATACAGCGCGCACCACAGCCCACGGGGCTGTTTCCTTTTGACGTTAATGCGCTCGTGCTAAACGTGATGTACTAGAGTTTGCTGGACTGTTCGGTAATGTCACTCCTCCTGTACGTCACTCCTGTGACGTCACTCCTCCTGTGACGTGACCGGCTGCGGCGACGATCTGCAGTAACAAGGAATGCAGACGATCCTAACTGGAAAAAAACTGCAAACTAAGTAATTTATTCTTGGACACATAGGATCACCACTGTGATCTATCTTTAACCTACTTGTGGATCTTATCTGGTCGACAAATATTCATCTTCAAAAAAGACAATTTTGCAATAAATATGAGTTTCAAAGTATTTTTCACATTTTATCTCAAAACTGAATATGCCGTTGGATTCCCATATATGAAAACCTACAAAAGCCCATTTCATTCAAGTTTCTACCTTGTTTAGTCAAAACGATTTGTACATAAATACATTTCAGCCCCAGTGGTGGCATCTTGGATTTCTCAATTTCGAGGCATTATGGGCCATTTTTGAGCTGGGCATACAGCAGATTTGAGTTCAGCACCCTTCAATACCCCTAAAAAGCTTGTATGCCATAAATTAACACCATTTGCATTCCGGTTAATATTTTTTGAAAATTGACCCGTCTATAACAATTGACGACTTTTGGTGATTTAAAAATACTAGTGCGGGCCCGTAGGTGCGTGCCCATAGGTGCGTGCCAGTATGTGCAGCTTCGTTCCTTCGCTCTCGTAAACGACGACTGGATTGGGGCATTGTTTCAATTAGATCGGACCAACCGTATCATAAATGGCCATAACTTGGGAAACACCTGGGAAACATACTCAGTCCCCAGCGTCAATTGTCACGTCATATCAAACGAAGAAGAAGAAGAAATTGTGACGCCCCCTCTCTCTCTCGCCCCCCTCTCTCTCCCCTCTCTTGCCCCCCCCTCTCTCCCCCTCCCCTCGCCCTCTCTCCCCTAGTCTCGCCCTCCTCTTCCCCCTCCTTCTCCCCCTCCTCTCTCGCCCCTCTCCTCCCCCCTCTCTCTCTCCCCCTCTCTCTCCCCCTCTCTCTCGCCCCACTCTCACCCCCTCTCACACCCCCTCTTCCGTCCCCTCTCTCGCCCCTCTCTCTCCCCCTCTTCTTGAATTGTGACCGCCCCCTCCTCTCACCCTCCCCTCTCTCCCTCCCTCTCTCCCTCCCCTCGCTCCCTCCTCTCTCGCCCCTCTCTTGCCCCCCTCTCCCGCCCCTCTCTCGCCCCCTCCTCTCTCCCCCTCTCTGAATTGTGACGCCCCTCTCTCTCTGGCCCCACTCTCTTGCCCCCTCTTTCGCCCCCCTCTCTCCCCCCTCCCCCCTCCTCTCTCGCCCCTCTCTCTCTGTAAATGTATTCACAAATGTCTACCAAGCACAACAATTAATTCAAACCTAAAAACAGCTTTCAAACCTTGGAACAGCTGTTTCCCTGGAAAATTCAACTTTGATTAATTAATGTTGTTGTCGCTTCGGCTGCTCCCGTCGCCAGGGTCGCCACAGGGGTCGACCAGGGGTCGCCGCGATCCCGTTATGATCCGCATACTGATTGGCTAGGTTTACGCCGAGCCTTCTGACGCAACCTGGTCACCTCTTACGACACAGGGATAAGATTGGTTCGCCATGATACGGGTGCCCTACACCTCTCATAGCGTGCCCAGCGCAGAGCTCCCGTCCTCAAGTGATCTCCAACCCAAGCCTCCGAGTAGCCGATTACGGCGTACACCACTACGCCCGTAAACCTTTGGATTAATTAATAATTTGAACAATTAATTCGAACCTTGGGAAAAAACAGCTTTCAAACTTTGGGAAACACTTGGGAAACAGCTGAAACGGATGAAGAACGATATCAAACCTTGAAAAGGCACATACTCAGGTCCCCAGCGTCGATTGTGACGTCATACCAAATGAAGAAGAAGAAGAATTTGACGTCAATCGTGCAAAAAAAAATAAAAAACTAAATAAATAAGCATTCATTGTGACTTCATTCGTGATGTCATAGCACCGTGTCCTGTCATTGGTCGACAGATAAATGGCCGTAACTTGGGAACGGCTCGTCTGATTGACATCAAACCTTGAAAAGGCACATCCGCGGTGCCCCGGCAATATTCCTGGCAAGTTTCAATCCGATCGGACCGGCGTCATTGAGAAACGGTGGTCGCAGACAGACACACATACAGACAGACACACATACAGACAGACAGACAGACAGACAGACAACACACAGAGATTGCTGGAATTATAGATAGATGGTGGCCATCTTGGACGCCATCTTTAATTGCAGAGTTACAGCAGCCTGTTGGAAATGTTGTCCACCCAGAAGTCGTTGCTGGGGGTCGAAGGAATCCAACCATATTACAACAACCTTTTATAGCAGACCGTGTCTGGTTGACCACTCTTGCCCCCTGGGTACTTTGCAACACAATGAGGAGTCCATAGCCTCAGCAGTCCGATGAGATTCCTGTTTTTCAATCTAAATAAGATATAGTTTTGAAAGACAATGAGGACAGCCGAGTCAATGAGACTCGTGTTTATACAAACTTTGCAATGGAATGAGAAGGCGGAGTTAATGAGACTTTGCCATGTCCCTGGTGCCTGATTCACTGGTACCCGACTCACTGGTACCAACCAAAGCAGCTTTAATTTAACTTGCCAACCAAGTGAAATAAAGAAAAGATTATGTCGTTGCACAGTTCATTAACACACTATATCTATTCATTTTAAAACAACCGTCAGTATGCAATGATCCATTATCAAGTATTTTTTTAAAGTATCAGAGCAGCAAACATAACGGAGGGGAACATATTTCATTTTAACTAAGCATGGACTAATAACAAGATCTTTCACCAGGTCCAGGTGTGCTTGGGCCAGTATGGGGATTATATATCTGTTATTACTATTGCCATCTCGTTTGAAATGTTCACTTTGAGCATTTACTAGTAGATTCAGGAGAGCACTTTCTCAACATTAAGAAAGGCAAACGAAAACTTAATAAGCTTTTAAAAGATGTTACAGTTATATGGAATTAACAAGACCATAGTATATTTGAACAGAGATTCTACTCACTCATGGCCTGTCATAATAAGTTCTGAGCAAACAAAGAAACTCATATCATGAGCAGCCCTTGTTTGCAAATGCAATGAACTCTGACTTTGTCATTGTGAGAGAACTGATAAGTATATTTTATCCTGCAGCCAATTTAAATCTTTATCTGAACTCTATCTCAGCGCACATGAGCGATTCCTTATAAAGTGACTTTAGCCAATGCTTTGCACCAAATTTCATGCTTCCATATTGTTTAAAAGCATTTGAAAGCAAATAAAGATAAACGAGTACATAATTTGTGGACAAAGAACACATCTTAATATGAAAAATATTTGTTTCAGCATGATCAATACAGAAACACCAATGCTTCACGAGAGTCATGTGATCTATAGAGATTTATATCGCCCTATATGTCCATGCTCACATTTCACAAGATGGAATTAATTGCTTTCCTTCTACAGACCCCTAAGACTGTCTGTCTGTATGTTCATGTATTTTGCAAAGACCGCTGGGCCGATAACCACCGCATTTGGTACACAGACCAAATCTGACCCGGGGATTGTCCTGGTTGTTTTTATCCACCACCTCGGCCATCCATTAAAGACCCCAAAGACTCCTAAGACCACAAATACCCTTTTGATCTCAAAGATCCTGAAGACCTTCAAGACTCCGAAGACCCCTAACACCCTTAAAGACCTTAGAGACCCCAAAGACCCCCAAGATCCTTTAAAACCCCTGACACCATTCAGACAGATGAGACAGCTTTGACCCTTGACCATTTAGAGCTCTAGACCACTTGGACCTTTTTTTGACCCTTTTTACATGCTTTGAGAGTTTAGACCGTTTTGACCTCTGAGACACTAACTACAATTGGGATGTACCATTTAGACCAGTGATCTTGACTATTGTTTTAGAAGGGGGCCACTTTTGCCGAGAAGACATCAGTGTGAGAGCCGCCACACCGCCTGTAGGACTCCATAATGGCTGCTATTAGGCTCCGCCTCCACATACTCTACTTTGTTGTGGTTAACTGGGCTGCAAGCATAATTGTTTGTATACTGCAACGATATCCTGATGTAGTTATGTTACTTTTATGCTTCGCGTTGGAACACTCATTTGAAACCATTGGGTCAATGTGATAGCATTTATGGTGGATTATGATGGAGTGTTTTCACATTTGTGTATTATTGGCCGCATGTCAGGGGCCGCCAGTGGCTAGTAGGCCATGAAATGAAGACCAGGGCTTTTGACCATCTATAACCTGTTAAGTACACACCACACAAACATCTATAGTCTTCTTACAAAACACAGACTATACATTTTTCAGCAAGTACGAAATGAGTACAGTGTACTCGACTCACCCAATGTATGGGTACTCTGCTATCTATAATAATTAATTCGTTGGGAGGCCACCAGAGAAATTGCCGAGAGAGATATTTCTTTACTTCTTCTTTACGGCCTGGTGTTGGCTTAATAGTTAGGGCGGTTGGTTTAGAATCTTATGGTCCTGAGTTTAAGGGGGTGGGGGGAAGGGGTGGTGTGGGGAAGGGGTGGTGTGGGGTGGGAGTTCTTTATATCAGAAACCAAATAAAATACCTGGCCGGCTTTCCTGGCGGATGGTTTCTAAGGACCATTCATCGCTAAATTGGTAATTGCCCAGGTGGAAGGATCTCCCAGGTGGAAGATTGGATCTCGTGTTCACCCCACGGTCTAACATAATAATACCTGCACACACACACAAACATCCAACCAGGTGGTGTATGTCTAGAGCATCCGCTCTGAGTCTGGGAGGTTGATGGTTCAAACCGTTGCGGAGTCGTACCAATGACTTCAAAAATGGTACTTGCTGCTTCCTTTCTTGACGTTCAACATTTAAAGGAAAGAGCACAGACGAACAACGCTGGGAAGGCAATGGCAAACCACATGGTATAACCCTTGCCAAGAATCTGCTTTGGCAACATCAATGCTCTATGAAGATCATGGTTTTGGATTGGGGATGATCTGAAATGATGGTGAAAAGGGGGTATTTGAAGAATTGGATGGAAGAGTAAGATTGGAGAGAGTGTGGAAGATGGTTCCACAGGTGGGGACAAAAAAGACAAACAACAAATGAGCAGTGATGCTGGATTCAGGTAATTTCACCAGAAGGGCATTGATGGTGGAATTTGTGAGCCCTGCAGAAACCTGTTTGGGAAGGGAGATAAAGCACATAAAGACCAGAGGGTGCAAGATCAGAAAGGAGGCGGTAGAAGACAGAGCCCACCAACCTGTCTGTGATGGCGTAGTGATGGGTCCATGGACTGGACTCAGCTTCATTGCGGGAGATTCCAATGATCTTGAAGGTCTTGGTTTCCATGGCGTCAAACTGAGCAAGATGTGAGGCGGGGAGCCAGCACGGAGGGGAGAGCCGTACTCTATCAAACTGCCGTTGAAGGCCTTGTAATGTGGATAGGAGTTCAGGTGTGTCAAGGAAGGACCTTATACGACGGAGGATGTCCAGTCAGTGGATGGCTTTGGAGGCCAATTTTGAAATGTGGTTTGCCTCAGAAACATCATAGCTGATGGTGAAAGCCAGGATTTTAAATGACTGAACTTCCTCAAGAGGATTGTTGAGAAAGTGGATGTGATGGCAAGTCATTTGCTAACGAAGCGCACTCCAGCCCGTGATCATTGCCATATAACGGCTGGCTTGGCAAGCTGCTTGCTAACGGAACACACCCCTGTTGTGGCACCCATATTAAACTGTTAGCCAATAAGATTAGACATAATTCGAAGTTACCATGAACACAGTTTCATTTTCCACGTTTAAAGAAATATGTGATGACAAAAACCGTCATAGTAATGAACTTACAGATGAAAAATCCGGAAACAGTCTGTGACCCGACCAAGGCCTGATTGTCGTTTTGGGCGAATGGGTTACCTGGAAACCGCGAAGCCACGCCCCTTGCTCAGTCTGTTCATTAATGACTCCAAGTCTATGAACTACAGTAGTGTAATTATGAACTACTGAACCCGCGGACACGTTTTAATCTATCTATAATTCCAGCAATCTGTGTGTGTGTGTGTCTGTGTGTCTGCGACCGCTGTTTCTCGACACCTGGTCGATCTCATTGAAACTTGCCAGGTATATTGCTGGGGACCTGAGTATGTGCCTTTTCAAGGTTTGATATTAATCGGCCAAGTGGTTCCAAGTTATGGCATTTATTTACCAAACCAATGACAGGACACGGTGCTATGACATCACGATTGACGTCACAATCTTTTTTTTCTTTTTTTTTTTGCACGTACGGGCAGTGAGAGCGAAGGAACGGCCTGTGTGGTTGTTGTTTCTGGCACGCGGTTTGAAAGGTTTTTTTTTTTGCATGTACGGCCAAGCACGTACGGGCAGCGAGAGCGAAGGAACGGCCTGTATGGTTAGTACTTCCGGATAGTGATGACTTACTGTATTCTAATAATTTCTCGATTTCTTATGCACATTTATAGATAAACACAATGCCCCAATCCAGTTGTTTACGAGAGCGAATGAACGGCCTGTGTGGTTGTTTGAAAGTTTTTTTTTTGCAAGCACGGCCACGCACGTACGGGCACGCGAGAGCGAAGGAACGGCCTGTGTGGTTGTTGTTTCTGGCACGCATATTTTTTTTTTGCACGTACGGCTACGTACGTACGGGCACGCAAGAGCGAAGGAACGGCTGTGTGGTTTGTTTCTGGCACAAGGTTTGAAAGTTTTTTTTTTTTGCACGTACGGCCACACACGTACGGGCACACACAAGTAACGTTAAAGCCTGTATTGGATGAGAAGTTGGAACAATTTCAAACACGCAATGTTTCGCTTCCATTCCACTCATGGATTGACACACAGAGTGACAGATATGTAGCGATCTCTATCCCATATGCAAGGAACCCGCCAGAGTCTGACTCCATTGTCTGGGTGACGTCATGAGCTTTACACAACCAACCAATTCCTTCAATCCTCAAGGGTGTGCATCATCACTAACTCTCATCAACCATTTGGTGTCACCCCGAATCAATCGGTAGGCCTATTCACTTTCCAATTCGCTCTTCGACTTCTTACTGTGTTATTAGCGGCACTTTCGAGTATTTTGAATGGTAGGTTTCGATTGGGATTGTTTTCATTCATATACAGGTTGTCCACAAATTACTGTTCCAAATTCAAACCGTAATTTAAAAAAATGAATGAAATGGGACACCATGATGCGGTTTGATGCTTGTGAATGGACGAATAGTCCTCAAAGTTTTATTGTCAGGATTTGTCAAGATCGTCACAAAGCATTCATCACCATTTATCATCACCTGGTCTCCATAAACCAGGCAACACTGCTCTTTATTGTGGGGACGTTAATTGCAGTAAATGTGACATCACGCGTCACAGGCGACAACTGGAAAGGAAAAGAGCAAATAAAACTTCAATGAGAAATGTTCTTTGTTTGAGAAATGGTGTGTATGTATGTACTATTTACGTATGTACTATGTATGTACTATGTATGTACTATTTACGTATGTACTATGTATGTACTATTTATGTACTATGTATGTATGTACTATATATGTACTATTTACATATGGTACTATGTATGTACTATTTACCTATGTACTATGTATGTACTCTGCATGTACGTATGTACTATGTATGTACTATGTATGTACGTATGTACTATGTATGTTTGAACTATGTATGTACGTATGTACTATGTATGTACTATTTACGTATGTACTATGTATGTATGTACTATGTATGCACGTATGTACTCTGCATGTACGTATGTACTATGTACTATGTATGTATGTGCTATGTATGTATGTACTATGTATGCACTTATGTATGTACTATGTATGTATGTACTATGTATGCGCGTATGTACTATGTATGTATGTATGTACGTATGTACTATGTAAGTATGCACTATGTATGTATGTTAAGGTTAAGGTGATCGGTGTTTGCATGTTGTTTATACAGTATAATACAGTGATGTTACCTGCTTTCCAAGCAAATAGAAGATGACCAAGGGCAAATTATATGGTGAACAGTACAGAAAGAGGATGTGCAAGAGCAGCAGAACAGGTGTTTAGGACATGTGAGCCGATGCCGTTCTGTCCAATTGCAGAAATATAGTCAAAGATTGACAGAAACTTCTCCACCTTCTCAGGTGCAAAAGATACAGAGTCCACGATCAGTTGAGTGCAACTGGGTTTGGTGGGTAGAGAGCGAGGGGTTGTGGACACAAGATCCAGAAGCCAACATAGAATTTATGCATTCGGCCTTCTCACGGGCAGAGTCAGCTGTGGTGCCATTTGAAGTGAGGGAAGAGATTTCGAGGCAGAATACTCCAGAGGCAGACGTAAAAAGGTGTCATCAGGTTTTTGAGGAGGGAGATAAGTGTGAAAGTTCAATGTTGATTTTGGCGATATGTTTTCTGGCTCTCCTGAGAGTGGACACACTTGGTGCAGGCTTTATGGAATGATCTGAGGTTGCCTTTGGTCAGATTTGCCTTCCAGGAAGAGAAGGCAAGTTGTTTCATGGCAACGGCCTCACCAGGCTGGTAGGATGGACTTGAGGTACCGACACTTGTCTCTCAGTTGTCTAGCCTGGGTTCAAATCTTGACCCAGCTATAAACTGTCATGCTGGTGTTTCACAGGTAGGGTGATTCATCAATGTGTGTGCCGTCCTTCAGGCGGACGTTAAACGTGCGTCCTGTCTGCCGACATTAGTCGGTGGACAATAAAGATCCCACAATGTCCTTCACATACAGTCGGCGAGGATTTTCAGGCACCATGAACAAATGATTAATTCCTGCCATTCCCAGCAGGGGGCACTGCACCAGTAGCACAGCTGTGCTCCCAGCAATGATGCAACCCAGCAGCCAAAGGCTGCACACAAAAGGATGACCTTCCACACGACAGGATTGAGTGTACCATTGGCCGGAAGAAGGGTATGATAACTGAGGACAAAATGGGATGGATTAGTGCACAATATATGTTTTCACAAATAGGCCACCATCTTTCCTGGAGTTGAATTGCAGAAGTTATGTAATTGTGCAACTCAATCGACAATGAGTGCACTATTCCAATTTCCGGTTGTAGGAGTGCACAGGCAAAATGGTCACGTTAAATTTGTTAACAATAAATTAATTTCCAAACACGATTGGTCATAATGGAGGAATGTATTTGTCACTTGAAACCCATTAAAACTTTTAAGCCTGGTGTTGGCTTCGCGGTTAAGGCGGCTGGCTTAAGATCTTGAGTTTGAGCCCCTGTTTTTTTTACCGTTGAATAACACCAGGTGGGTTTACTCAGCCTGTCATCTTTCCGAGGTCGTCGTAAAAAAAGTACCAGTAAATTGGTTGAGGGTCACAGCATCAGCGGCACAGCTGTGCTTCCAAGAAATGACAGCTACCTGGCACCCAAGCTCCCATACACAAGAACAGAACAGAAGATTGAAACTTTTCAATCATAATTGCAATTGTTTCTTCATCTCTCGGACCACCCAGTACACTCCTAATAACCACAATATGTGTGTGAACAATGCCACCCCAAAAATTAAGGAACAGATTTCCTTTATTACGAACACCCAGCATCACTTCAAACTGTATCAAACATCTTTACATTACTGAAACAGCTTGGTTGAAATTGCAGACTCTTTTTCAGAGAACCAGTTGTGCTTTTGATTCCTTTGACCACAGTGGCATACAAGCTGCTATCGAGTGATGGTCGGGCTAACACTGTGTTTGATATTAATGAATGTTTGTGACAAAGGGCTGAAATTGTGCGGTTCCATGCAGTTAAGTCAACCAGATTTTGTGATATTTGAAAGTAATCCCTGCAGGGCCACTCTCTTTTTGTTTTTACCAAATTACCTGCCTTGGGAACTTGTGGCACCTTGTTTCATGGAGGGCAGTAGTAACAACAATTTGAGACTCGTACATATTTATTTTTAAAAGTAATCTCGCCATCGCAAAACATTCAAAGCCCATAATATTGCCATTTGTAGTGCAGCGTCTGACTTCCTTAAATCCTTGGATGTACAATACAGGAAACCCCTTTCCACAAAAAAAAGGTGCTGAAAGGCGATTATAATTGCAATATTCATTCAAATATTTTTGCTCTGTAAGGCAAAAAGGGGCAAATTGTCATCAAACAATTCAGTTGTCATTATTTTCTCTGAACAGCTATGTTGACAGATAAATAAGATACAGCTCTCCATCAACTACGACAGCATGCAAGCGACGACCCAGTTCGACGATAAGTTGTCTCACACAGAGCCGTCATATCATTTCAGCTGCTGGAGTCCAGGAAGCATTTATCCGGAGCAGTTGATCGAAGCATTCCACCTGGGAAAGCGTGAAAGGCAAGTAATTAAAGGAAGGGGAAAATTAGCTTGCCACCTCGATGGACTAAGCTGTTTATCGAATTGGGTAGAAGTTGAAGATTCATTGGATCATAACCGATTTGCTCGCCTTGAGGTAGTCGGCCAAAGTTGGTCAGCGTCTGCTTTACAAGGCCAAACTTTCTCTCCTCAATGAAATGATCTGTGGAAGAGAGTAATGAGGTCATTACAGAATACAACAGCACAATTTATTCTGATTTCTTTGTGGGCCATGAATGCCCACAGAAGCGCCAGATGTTCTGTACAAGGCAAGGGACACTAATGTAATCAGACGTCATGAAACATTTTGCTGCAACCTTTTAATTTATTCAGCTACTTACTCGAACTGAGGGTCCAGATTTCCTGGGAAATAAACCATTAATTCCGTCATGGAATTGAATTATAATGGATTTGATTTCTTTGAATTTGCTTCACTCAGTAACAGTGGCATGTCTCCAATTGTGCAAGTTTTCACCATGCCATATTGGCTTTGTCAGATAATTTACTGCCAGAAACACACTGGATGTGTTAACAATCAGTTCTTCCTGTCTCTACTGAAACAGCATGGAGGAGCACCCTTTCACAAGCATCATGGTTCCAACTATGTCAACACGTCACTGTGTTTAAATCTTGAAATTCATTGTATACACATCCTTGCATTTTAGACAGTGACCATGGAATTCTCTGGCTGCCAAACATGCCATCACAAAAAATGGCCATTACTCTAGACTGCCTGCTACATGTGAGTGACTCAATATTATTCCATGGTGTTTCAAGAGTCTGAAACGGTAGAAACAAAACTTTACCATCTGTGGAATGTTGCATTCTACAAAAGTGTATAGCTGGAAAGGTGTCCAGGTTTATAGAATTCCTTATTCTTTATTCACAAAAGATGTATTGCGATTTTAAAATTTATTTTTGTACACACAGTCGAGGCTCATGGAAGAGCTGGAACACACAACGAATCAGGATGCAACATAGCAAAAAGAACAGCAGAAAGAGAAGGGGGGAAACAACTGCAGGGCCAAGGGAGAAAATAAACGGAGATGGACAAGAAGGATGCGCGGATAGGGCCGAGGGGTCGGAGAGAATGCAGCAGGTGTATAATATCGATACAGAAGCAACTTTGGAGGAGGTGTTATTAGGTATCGAAAATATCATGGTTTTTGATGGGGAATGATATGATATGAGATGGTGGTGAACAGCTATCTTGAAGACCATGAGGAAAAAGTGAGATTGAAGAGAATGTGGAAGTTGGTTCCACGGGTGGGGAAAAAATAAAGGAGCAAGTGAGTGGAGGTGAACAGTGATCCTGGATTTAGGTAGTTTCACCAGAAGGGGGTTGCTGGTGGACGACGTGCGCCTTGCAGATACTTGAGGAGGGGGAGGGGGGGGGGGGGAGTAAAAGCACGGTGAGGGAAAAGGGTGCAACACCAAAAAGGATGCGGAAGAAGACAACAGAGACCACTGTCGGCGAAAGAAAAGTGATCAGCGCACAGACTCAGCAAGATGTGAGGTCGGGGTGCCAGCCCAGAGAGAAGAACAGTATTCTATCAAGCTGGGGATGAAAGCCTTGTTTCTGATGTGCCAAGGAATTTAGATGTGCCAAAAAAGAACTTTGTACGATGGAGGATCCCCATTTGGCGACTGGCTTTGGAGGCCAACTTTGAATGTGGCTTGCCCAAGAAAAGATCATGGCTGAGAGTGAGACCCAAGAGTTTGAGTGACTGAATTTCTTTCAGAGGGTTGAGATGGGAGGGTTTTCCAAACAGTCCTAATGGGGAGATTATATATATGCCGTAATCGTAGGACGTCGCACATAAATAACTTTGTGACGCGGCGGGTCGCTAATTGACAGGGAATGCCAATAACTCAACCACGTGTGTTAGGGTCCTCCATCTGATTCCGGTTACCTAAAGGTCACGTGGTTTAATTACTGGGGGACATGCCCTCGGTACACCTTGTTCAAACTGGATCACCTTACTGGATCAGATGCAGCTGAGCGTAACTGCCCAAGGACGTACCGGCTAGAAAAACGGATCGTTGGGGAATAACGTCCCGGATAAGGTAGAATATGGACCATGCTGGACCAATGAAGGAAAAGACGAAAATGAGCTGGGAACATTTCTACACAAAGCATTTATTTACAACCAAGTGAGGAAAGGTATGTGGCACAGTGAATGGGTTTATTATTATGTACAGCAGAGGATAGCAAGGAATTTGTAGGGTGTGACAAAAGGCAAGCAATTTACAAAAGCAGACACAGAGCAGACTTATCCCAGTGGAAATTCTCCAATCTTAACTTATGCTATGACAGGTGCATACACACACCCGCAAACCTGAGGAAGATTAGATAGCCAGAAAGAAAGAGAGCCGATGAGGACAAATGGCCTCGCAATACCTGACGCAGTCAGCCAACCAGCACAACCCAGTATGCTTCGGGAGAGGTAGTAGGAAGAAATACTGATGTCTAAGGTGTGGGAGTGGGAGGTGTGATGTAGTGCAATATGAAGGGTGTGGTGTCGTGCCAGAGGAAAATGGGATTGCGAGTCAGTAATGATGCTCTTTTGTGCATCTAAAATGGGTGAGAGAGAGAGAGAGAGAGAGAGA
>CM068955.1:175197497-175212952 GCA_035128595.1 Eptatretus atami | reverse complement strand
ATGCTCATTTGTGGTGCTGTTCGAGCGCCCCCTTTCTAAGGGGTGCTGTATTCTTCCGTCTCCTCGGTACGTGTTCCGTGCAGCGTGGCGTCGTGCTGCCGTGTGTTTCCTGTCCATTGGCGTGGAAATTACTGCGTGCGTAGTGCGTTTTGGCAGGCTGTAGTTTTCTACGGAGGGGTGTGGGTGTAATGCCTGCTTGGCCTTTGCTGAGGACCCATCTCACAGCGAAGCGGCGCCCACGTGCTCAGATTACCATTCAGGGAATAACCAGAAAAGAAGAGTAGGAATGAAGTGAGAAATGAAATGTAAGAAAAAGATGTAAAGTAAACCCTCGCTGTGAGATCCTCGCAACGCCACACCCCTGTTGTCCCGCTTAGACAAAAAGAAAGGGACTATCGACACGTATTATTAATTGGAATAACTGTCAGGACCATTTATGTTGGGATTGCATGCGGTTCCGAGAAACCTCAAACAATATATTTCGCGGGCCGGAGCGTCCGGTGGCGCAGAACGGACCACTAGGTTGGGGAAAGTTACGTCGCATCCACGGGATTGTACGCCGTCCCTCTCGGATAAACTCCGTTGAGGTGGGGGTCGCTTAACCGACCGTGGACACAATACCTCCACCGCATAGCGTAGGGTCTTTTTGATCTAGAATCAATTTACCTAATTAACCACGCCGGTGTCGCTCTACCGGGGAACCATATGCCCTCGGCATGTCTTGCTCGAACTGGCGTCACTCTACGCACTGTTGGTAGAGTTCCAACTACGACTACCAACTCTGGTTCGGGTTTACATGTCTGAGCGAACTGCCCAAAGGCCATGCCGGGCTGGGATGAGCAGATTAACTGCGAACAAAGACCGGCCCTAAAACTCCAGATCCAAACCATGGCTGCGGCCAATGAAGGAAAAGACGAAAACGAACTGGAACATTCTACAATAATTTATTTATAATAAATGAGGAAATTTATGTGGCACAGAAACAGGTTTTATTGGGTCGTGTTATGGCAGTGCTGGAAAGAAGAAGATGTAGTGTGACAAAAATTTACAGCAAACTTTAACAAAGCAGACACAGAGCAGACTTACGGTGGGAATTTTACAGTCGCTCACAGTCAGGTCCACAGTCGCCCGTGTGGAGTCGCGCGTCCGCTGGAGGCAGCTCGAGTGGGCCGGGACAGTAGTCGGGCCATCGGGGCGAGGCGTGAGCAGAGCCAAAGCAGCACGGGCAACCCTTCGTTTTCCAACCAACTCCGGCCCTCCAAGCACAGAACGAACGACCCTCAAAGAACCCCAAAACTGAGGATGGTTGATCGTGGTTTTATTTAGACCTCCTCAGTGTGGCGAGGGAGCCTGGTTAAGGCCGACGCCACTGTCCGCCCTGATTGGACAGGGCCTCCATGGGTCTGCCCTTTCTGCGGCGGGGCCTCGGCCAGGCACCCGGCAGGGCCCACCCAACTCCACGGCCGTGTGGACTCGGTCAAGAGGCAAAAGACTTGCGAGGTTCGGGAGAAGCCCGAATAGGAACTTGTGACAGCGAAGATTCTGCTCTCGCGAAAAACGCAGCCTCCAGAGGACAACAGGTGGACCGTTGTACGTTGTTACCAGCGAAACGAAGCGCCTGCAAGCGCTCGGGTACCGTGGGATCGCAATGGAAGGATGGGATTTATAAAGAATTTATTACTCCTAACGAAAAAAAAAACATCGCTATGCACCCCTTTCGCGTTTCCCACTACCACACAAGGGAGCGGAGTTCTGTCTACACATATACTTAACGCATAACTGACTTGGTCGCCTGTATGTTGTATTGATTACGCTTCTTCTAACCGCTACAATATGTATATTATATAATATATATATATTATATATATTATATATATATATATATATATATATATATATATATATATATTAGATATACATACATATGTACATGTAACATATAGAAATGATAATTCGAAAATTTACTTGGGCCCGAATGTTCTGCTGGATCAGGCATGCTGTGCATGGATGTATGCGGCGGCTACCGCGGTTTGCCCTTCTAGCTTTCGGTGTGATTTGTAGCATCATACGTAGAGTTTCACACGTAGAGAATTCTAGATTCCTGTGAGTTTCTTACTGGAGAGTCGTTCGTATGTTTGGGACAGTATGCTGTCGTATTTCATTTTTCAAGCAGGACTTTAAAACTTCTCCTCATTCAATTGTTTCTCAAATGCTGCTTTTTGATGAAATCATAGTTGAAAACACTTTGTCGCACAGGTAATTCGATCCGAAGTATGGACAGAATGCAAAAGTTCATCCTCTTCATGTTACTGTAGGTTTGCTGGTAAAGAATTCCCAAACTTTCCAAACACAATTTGGTCTTTGTTTTTTAGCATTCATGCATTTCAGGTCCTTCTGTGTGAAGTTTGCCATGGTAGATCTGTGCCTTTCTATATTTTCTATGTTTGGTCACTAAGCCTCTTGAATTTAGAACTCCATATGTCGTTGTCCTTGCAATTCAGCCAGTTCAAGTTTCTAGTTCTGC
The DNA here is from genome assembly GCA_035128595.1 of Eptatretus atami. Taxonomy (NCBI): domain Eukaryota; kingdom Metazoa; phylum Chordata; class Myxini; order Myxiniformes; family Myxinidae; genus Eptatretus; species Eptatretus atami. The sequence goes on along the minus strand of CM068955.1, from coordinate 175,210,428 downwards.
TCGGTCATTACTCCTGTAAATGCCTGGAAATGTGAGTGCCAGAAGTGTCTGCTTCAAGGCAGCGGTTCAACACCCAATGAATAAAGTGCCCCTTTTTCCTTTTCTGAATTCCTGAAATCGCCCCTTTGCGAAGGCTTCTTGCATTTCCAGTATCACATTTTTTTAAGTTCTCGGTATTCAACTTTATAGTTTGTCTCTTGTTTAATTTGTTCCTGTGATGGAAATGAGCCAGCAAACCTTTCCTCCATGTCTCTTTCGCCAAATAATCTAGAGGGTTTTTTCACTCAAAATGATTAGCACCTCTTCCAAAAGCAAGTGAGCGGTTTCCCTTTCCTTGCAGCTTTCTGTTATGGCATTTAAAAGTGAGGTGATGTCCGACCATGAAGTGAAATCTCTGCTTACACACACACACACACACACACACACCACACACACACACACACACACACACACACACACACACAGCACACACACCACCGTTTCTTTGGACGTGACAATCTCATTCGAATTCCCTCTTGAAACATCCCTCATAACTCGCAAGTCAAGCCTCCAACGTCAACATCAAAAAATAATTGCCAAAACAAAATAATGAAAGCAAAAATTCATTCATTTTAACTCCTTTTTTTAACAAATGCTAAAATACCAAAATGCCTGCAGCTGCACGTGTAGTTTTGTTTTGTTTGTTAGTGTACTCCAGATGCGCGGACAGCAAACGTGGTGATGCACACGCACGTGCACCCTCTATTGAAGGAGGAAATTATCAAAACAACATCTCGTTTTGTGACTTTACATTCAAGTCATCCATGAGTACAGGGATTTCTCGCTTACCTGCCCAGTGAGCGATGTCAGGGTGTCGCTAACTTTTTATAAGGGGGGTTGAATGGTTAACTGGACTGAGAAACAGGTTGAGAGTAATAATATTGCCGACAAGATGGCGAAAATTAACCCGTAATGGAGAGCAGCGCTGTGCCGGGAGGCACAAATGTGTAAGGTCTTGCTTGCATGAATTTTGTCGGTAATCAGATGTATTTCCTGTTTATCACGCCAAAAGCAACGTTCTCAACTATTATTTTATCCTTCACGATACTCACAAATATTTTTCTGAAAATTAATTATAATGAGGAAAAAGGGGGATTTTATTGATCAGCGCGCTTTGGCAGCACACACTTAAGTCCTAAAAGAGTCGCAAGGTGCCGACCCCCCCGGCCTATTACTTTCCCCATCACAGACAGTTCGATGGTTTCCTCTGTCTTTTCTGACCAGCCACTTTCTGCTCTGCAACCCTTTGCTCTTTCTATGCCTTGTCACCCACACTATTTCCTTGGCAGGGTGACATGGTCCACCAACAATCCCCTTCTGATGAAACTCCTCTTAAATTTGCAATGACTGGCTCACCTCCACTCATTTTCTTCTTCATTTTTTTCCTACCTGTGGAACCACTTCTATGTCTCTTCAATCTTTCATTGTTCTGTCCAGATTCTTCAAGACAGCTGTTCACCACCATCTTGGATCATCCCCTATTTTCTACCCCCTTGGTTTTTAAAAATTTTCCCCCCCCCCCTTTCCCCCACCCCCCTTTTTAAAAAAACTCACCTCTGTTCCAAATTTCCAGATTTTCTTCTGTATCCATCCCTTTACCCATCCTGTGCTTTGTCTCCTGTACCCCTCATTTTCCCCACATCCCTCTTTGTCTAAAGTATCTGTCTATTTTGTCTGTCAACCCTGCTGTGGTGCTCCCCCTCCTCTTTCTACTGCTTTCCTTTTGTTCTGTTTTATTCCTTGATTTCAGTTCCTGTGTTCTCGCTTTTCCATGAGCCTGGGGCTTTCTATAAGAAGAAAAAAAGGAATTTTTTTTTTTTTGCTCAAACCACTATACTAGAGGAAGGAGCAGGTGCCCAAGTGATCTATGGAAAAAGACTTTAACGTAGCGCATGAGTTAGTTTTGATTTATGCAACGGACTGATTTGAAAACTATGCAGCTATGCCCAGTTGGCAGTCTGTTTGTAGGCCATCTTGCGGCATGTTTATCTCAGGAGCAGCGTACTGCGTAAAGGTTGAGAAGTTAAAAAAATCCTAAACCTCTTTTAATGGTTTGAGAAGCTAAAAAATTCCAAACCTTTTTTATTTGGTTCACCGGGTAAATAGATAGGTGGGGTTTGTTGGATGATCCTGCTGAGTGGCTGGATGAGACTGCGGATATTCCAAAGAATTGAAGGACTTGTTCCATTGTCATACGAGCACCTAATCACTTCCAGATCAGCTGATTAGTAATGCAGTCTGCCAGCCAGCTTGGGGTGGGGTTGCCGCATGACACATTGTAGAGTTATCTGCAAAAAAGGAAGAGTGTAGTTTTCCAGAGCATTTATGTTGGAGTGGAACTGCCCAACCTGTACTGTTTGTTGCTCACCAGTGCACCTCATCACTAAATTGGACTGTGTCGAATCACAAGAAGATTGGAAAGGTATCAAATGAACTGCAAAGGTAACAAGTTTAATGTCGTATTGTTGTTCCCTTGCAGTTATGTGATTTTTTGATGTGCATATATAATAAATTGCTGAAAGCACCCGAAGCGATTTTTTCTATGCCCTTTTATGCTTTCTTCCCATGATACACTGCAGTGGATGCTCTGCTGCTCGCTATCTTTCCTGTCATCAGTCAGATACGCCGCCAAACCATTTTCCTGTGATTAAAGGAATCTTTTAAAATGCTCACACATCGACATGTCTCAGTGATGAGAGGTAGTAACATGTCACATGCACTCTTGCTTCGTCAAACCAAAATGCCTATATTTTGTGAAACCGAGCTTTTTTTTTTTTTTTGCTGAGACCCGGCAACTTTGCTTTCTGACCGGCTCCTGCAGACACCAATATATCACTGTATGCCTGAGGTGTCCAAAACAGGGCAGGTTCTGACCTCTTGTATAAAAAATTGCCAGGGCCTCCAACCATTGCCGATGCGAGAAGCAGCAGCCATGTCTTTAAATGAGTTAAACCTGAACACAATTGAAACTGATGCTCAAAGGACAGACCGTTTTTGGAAAAGAAAAAAAAAGACTTGGACATCATCAAGGCAAAGATTGCGATTCCATACTGCCTTTTTAATTGGAATTATAGTTACTGGTTTGTAGTTAACGAGGGGATTTTTTGCACCCTTTTTGTGGATCGGAGTGACTGTGGTGGATGCTGATATGAGCACAGACACAGTGAAGCAAGAGGAAGCAGAGCAGAATTTAAAAGAGCACGCAATTTCCATCCTTGTCAACTTGGCACAATAAAAAGCATGTACGACTTAGCAAAAGTTGACATGTTAGTAAACAATGCTAAAGTTTAATCACCAAGCTGAATGGTACAATATTGCTTGGCCATTGTTGAAAGGCTGTTTTTCAGCCGATGTCACTACCTTAATTTTTTTCTCTCCAGGTCGGCTACATTCCCTTTCAAATGGAACTAAACAACACCTCCCCTGATTCTGCAGATCGCAAAACGGTTTGGGTGTTGGCATCTTCAAGAAATGAACCACCCTTTTCCGTTTTTTGGTCGTTTCTTCCTTCGAGACCACTTTAATCGACGCATGTACAACGAGTTCCCGGCAGTATCCAATTGGAAGCATGCACGGGATGGATACCGGTGGGTGTCTGTGGGACGTTTTTTAAGATGAGGCAAATGAGATTGACTCTCCCTTGCTGATAGTAAATGCACAACTGCATGATCAACTAACATTACACCTCTCTTTATAGAACCTCTGCCCCATCCCTTTCTTTAGCCACGACTTTCAAAATTAGCTATTTATGATCATAATCAACTTCTTCCCTCACCTTTTTCTTTCTCTTGTATAACTTTACAAGCTTTTATATTTCCACCACTTTTCTGACACATTTCATCAAAAACAAATGGCATGTTTTTTACTTCATTAAACATTCTGCCTTCAATTCACCCTTCACAACATTTCTGCCTTAAATTCACCTTCACAAAACATTCCTGCTCAATTTCACCCTTCACAAACATTTTCTGCTCAATTCACCCTTTCACAAAACATTCTGCTCAATTCACCTTCACAAACATTCTGCTCTATTCACCCCTTCCACAAACATTCTGCCCTCAATTCACCCTCACAAACATTCTGCTTCAATTCACCTTCACAAACATTTCTGCTATTGCCTGATGTCATCTTCCATTCTGCTTGGAAGTCAGCTAACATTCACCTCCGTCAACCAACCTTTGCTGTTTATAAAATATGGCAATGAGCAAAAATCACTTCCACTTCGCCATGCGAATGTGTTGGATTAGATTTTGTTGCAACCTTCATTTAAATGAGTGAAATTAAAGCATTTTTGAAAATTTTTGAATTATTCCAGATTTCAACAGTCACTATGATGATATTATTTAAGTTGTTTTATACTGCTACTCTTTCCTGATATAAGAAGCTTGATTTGTAATACCCGGATACCATTGGGTGGCACGCATACGGTTACACATTTACTTAAGCGAGAATTGTGGTCTTCACCCACCCTGAACCTACTCCCCCAGATATGCATACCAGACAGAAACCATACTTGGCGATAACCCTTGGCACAGCAAAATTAGGTGGATTTTGGTTCAGTAGCTTTTAACAAGTTTTTGAAGCATATATAAATATTGGAAACCCTTAAATGGGAAAAGCACGGATATTCAAAAACCGCGATAAGTTAAAAACAAAATTCCTATTAGGAATAAGGGGGTTAGGTTCCTGGGCTTCGACGGAAAATATAGAGATGTCAGTGGGCTGGCATCCAAAAATACAATACAATATGAAATAAACATGTAAAGAATAAATATAAATCTGCTTTACGATGAAGTCAACCTGCTGTGTTGAAGCAAATTAAACGTTCAGGACAGCGATTAAACCAGCCCCCACGTCCCCACCATTCCTTCCCTATATCATCTCGTTTTCCTTCATAATATGTCGATGATGTTTATATTATATAATCGCTTCTAGAACAGCTCCGTAAAGCCAGCGAATAAATTTAATTAAAATAATCACCTTCTCTCTATTCATTTTACACTTCAGCACTATTTCCATTATTAAGTTGGTGCTGGATAAACCCCATCACAACTCGGCTCAAACCATGATAGGTCAAATTTACCCACGTGATAAACTAATCGGAAACACAAGAATGTATGCCAGCGAATTGGTCAAAATGCACGAATATGATAGGGTTACTGCATACAAGATCATTTTTTAGCTTAACAGAGTTATAGAGAACAATATATTCATCTTTTCAATCTTCATCCTCTTGTCTCTTAAAAACCAGCTTTGTCAACAAAATTTTTCCTGCAAAAACAAATGCCTTTTTAATGGTTGATCAGGCACTAAAACGGTTTATTAAATATTTTTTTAAAGGAAAAATAAAAGAAAAAGAATGGGTGAAGTCTTGCAAGATTCCACGTGTTTTTTTTTTTATATTTAATTTTTTTTGTTGATGCACATGCTTTGTAATCATCTGTTCTCACACATCATCACTGTCTCATTTCCAATACAGGGTACGGTTTGGAATGTCTTTTCCGCTTCTACAGCTATGGCCTTGAGAAGCAGCTTTCGTACAAGATATCTTTCAAAAACTTTCAAGAGGAAACACTCAAAAGGACTATGAAGCAGGTTTGTCTGGCAATTTTTTTATTTTTATACAAAAAAATTATGATTTTCATTTACCACTCATTGATCTTCAGGCTCCTGCACATATTTAACCGTATTATTGCTATGATGTTAGATATTTTCGGCATGTATGCCCCCCCCACTGACAAGAGCAAGCAAATACAGAATGGGACCTACAGTACACCTACAGCTACATTACACATGCCAGCGAATAAATATCCCACGGACAATCGGCTTAAGGCCAAAAATATTTTCGCATGTTTACTTTAGCTCCCACTGACAAGCGAGCAAGCAAAATACAGAAGGGACCTACAGCTACACCGTACAGTACATTAACACATGCCAGGAATAAATATCCCACGGACCAATCGTCTTAAGGCCAAATTTGACGGCCACGTTGCCCGAGTGCGTTATTGTGTGTGCCTCTCGTCACGTGCGTGTCCCTTACGATTAACCAAATAAAGTCATTAACCCTAATTTTAATTTGATGGTCCCATCAATGGGTTTTCTCCAATTAAACAAATTGTCAGCACAAGGAAAAATGCCAGTAACAGACATGCATGTGTTGCCTTAGGAAATCTTAAATAATTTTAATAAGGCATAAGACAGACGACACAAAATCCTGAACTAAAATCCACAGTTTGTTAATTGGAAACGGGAGCACAATGAAAAGCTTACACAATAAAACTATTCCTGCGATTGGCCCTGCATGCACACAGCCATTCACACAAGAATTGGACCAGTAGTGGACGGTAGCAGACAGGATGAACTGCTGTTGACTGCAGGACCAAGGAACCACAGCTCTGTGCAACCAGATAGGCGAGATGCCAGCACACCACCAACTGCCAGGCAAGTGCATGTTAAGCCCAGGACAGAGGATGGGACCATTGGACAGCAGGCCACCAGCTGAAATACTACAGGAACAGATGGAACCAGGCCAAACATTAGCTGCAGGTGGCCAGTTGCAGTAAAGCCACTTGGTTGGACATGTATTTGCAGTTCTCCAGGTTGCGTTTTTGTGCATTTGGTGTTGCATCGAGTGTTGACCCTATTCCTCCTCTTGAGGTCTGAGTATGCACTTTTTATTGAGCCAAATGTAACATGCCAGCGGCCCTCCACTCTCAGCCATTGCTGAGCCAATCAAATAAGTTGTTCGCCACATTTGTGCTCAGATTTAGGCTTTACACCATCATCGGATTCATATTGTTCATCATCTGGAATCATTATTGTTCCATTCATTGGCAATCTTTTGCTTCATCATTGGGAATCTTCATTTGTTTCATCATAGGAATCTTATAGTTAATCGTAGGAATTGTGTAGTTCATTATAGGAAGTTCCTTTGCCCAGCCATCGATGCGGGGAAACAGAACGGGACGATGGTGTCTGCCCCCATCTACTATGGAAATGAGGACAACGCTGCCCCCTCATGGTGCAAACGCAGACACCTTATCCTAAACAGATGTACGTAACAGAGTGATCCAATAGCGTCCTAAAAAACTATGTGGGATAACACATACAGTGCTATGGCCTTATATTAGCCTTAACTAACAACTCATAATCTCTTTCTTCGAACGGTATGGCCATAGTATTGACGTGTCTCGTTTGTATAGAGTTTGGTTATAGTCCTTCCATCTGTTTTTTTTTCACCAGTGTTTCTTTTCTTTTGGATATGTTCCTGTTCTACGCTTAAGGACCCTCAATCCTGGACCCTTAAACTTACCTGTCATCTCTGATATTTTCAAAGATCTCTGTGTTGTTTTTCCCACATCTGTTGTCACTTTCTGTTTCTATGCATTCCTCTTTTTGAAATATTTATTTTCATCTTTCCTTCACTTGTTGTTTGAATTTGGCATTCGTCTCTTAATTGTCCTTTCTTTGATTGTGACTGTTTTTTACATCACTCTTTTCTTGGTCTACCATATTTATTGCTTCTTCTGACAGCCATTTACACCTTCTTCTTCTGCCTTGCTTTTGAGATGTTGTTTTTTGGTAATCTTCTTCACAGTGTTTTCAACCTCTTGCCACAACTCAGTCTGGCATTCTGTCAAACAAGTTCAGCTCTTGAAAACTCGGCGGCACATATCCAAAAAATGCAATTACCGGCACATTTTGAAACATTTTTAAAATGAAACTGGTTATGGCAATTCAACAATCAATCAATTCATTTCGGCTTTATTAATGAAAATATCCTTGGTAAAGACAGTCAGAGGACTGATAGATCCAAGATTCACGTCAGTAATAACAAGATAAATTGTGTTAAAACAAATATAAAAGCACCAATAATCACAAGCTAAATTAAAACACAATTCAAACAAATATTACCACATGGAATGATGTACTTCACCAACAAACAATTAAGCTTTTCGGTCAAAAAAGGAATTGTCGACTTTTTGTACATTTGAGTCTGCACTTGAGGGTAGGCAAGATGTTGAGCATTTCTGAGTTGAATATTATATCGAGACACAGATTGTCGGGTCAAAGGAAGAATGCCACGGTGACAATTCAAACTTTGAAGACCAAGTCCAAAATGCAAAAAGAGAACGTTTCCTGCATTTACTCAACAACTTGCTTATTCAAATATGACTAAGTTGTGTGTAAGACTGAAATAGTGTTGATTACTATTGATCACTGAATAGTAATAGTAACGTATGTGAAGTTTGAGCGGGCACCATGTCACCATTTTCAGTAGAGCATGGCCCTCGTGTGCAGTTTTCTGTGGTTTCTGGATGAGCGGGGCTAAACACTGGCTATTCTTGCGACGCGTTCTGCTGGGGGCTCGGTTGCTGTGGTTGGGCCTCCGCGCCTTCTCCGGGGTGCCTTCCTGCCTAGCTTGACCACATTTAAAGCAGTGGGGCCACATAGAGCTTGCTTTACAGTTGAAATCTCCATGTAGGCCCCCTTTTCTGAGCTGAATTGTATGACACCTAAAGCTTGGCCTACCAAACTTGCCATCCTGCACATAAATTGGGGTGAGAATATCCTGATTACTGACAACAGTGTAATAGCTCGTGTTTCCCTAGCAGACACCGGGGTGTACAGCGTTTCCTCACAGGACACAGCAGTCTGTGCCGTGTCGGAGGACCTCTTGGATTGGTCGGTATCCCGATTGGAATTGGCGCACGGCCGCTCGCATGGGCCCGGGTCCCTCGAAGCACGGCCACAAGACTACAATTTACAGCAGTGCATAAGTTTTCGGACTCAGCAATTTTTTTTGATAGACCTGCGGTATTAGCAATTATGACTGGGGAAACTAGCGACGTTGCTAAATCCGCTCGCGGCTCCCTCGTGTGATTTTCAGCCTCTCTGTGCGGAATTACAATTTAAACCCACGTCAATGGCTTCGGCGTTGCGAAGACTTCATCAACGAGATAATATTTTCTTCATCTTTAATCTTTTTCAGCACTTCTTTTTTCTTGACGCTTTGTTTCGCCATTTTGTGGATAGCTGCATCCCATAATTTGGATCTTATTCAAACGGTGATCCGCCAACAGTCATCCGTGCCTCGCATGGCCCTGATTATGATGACATCCTGACGATCTCGCGGCACTGGAACGATTACGTACGTGAATGAGATGCCAATGTAACGTGGTGCATCCAGGATGGTCTAGTGTCCCTATTATTTTGTCTCAATAATGAGCTAGTATACTGAATCGGATCAGGATGTTAAACAGCGATTAAAGGAACAGTTAATGGGGTTAGTTGTGGATGGGGGGGGGGGGAGACAACGACAGCATATATAAAATAGAGCGCGCAGACTTGCGACAAAAAAAAAACAGGCGTTTGTCTATCTCTCCTCTATCTTGTCCTTCAACTGTGTTTGAGGAATGGGGGTGGGGGGGGTGGCAGAAAAGAGACACTTGGGGTGGAACATTGATGGATACATAAGGAAAAACTCCTCAGTCAGGAAAAACTGAAAAGTAGTAGCGGCTTGGTGTGCGGTATGGGGATGCGTGGGAGGCTTGCAGCGGTAGAAAATATTCATATTTTTTAGATGCAGGATGATCTGAAGATTGGTGCATTGTGAACATCTGTCTTGAAGACCTGGAGCGAAGAATGTTGATTTGAATTAGAATGTAGAAGTTGTTTTCCACAGGCAGGAACCAGAGGACAAATGGGTGAGAGTGTGAGCAGTGATCTCGGATTTGAGGTAGTTTCACGAGAAGGGGTGTTGCAATGATGGACAAGTGTTGCGCCCAGGCGCAGAAAACCATGTGGGGAACAAAGCACAAGAAAGAGCATAGGGGCTGTAAGACCAGAAGGAGTGGTTATAAGAAGGCGATGGTAATAAAAAGTCCGTGTTCCACACATTTACTTGAGAAGCAAACAAACCATTAGCCATTTGCTTTTCATACTCCTTTTTCAATTACACTTTGCTCCACAGGGCACTGTCTTTTCCAACCGTGGTATTGAAATCGCCCAAAAATAATGATTTGTCATCGGTGGGCAATATTTTGCACAGAGAACTGTACAAAAAGAAGTTCTCCTCTACTCACCATTCGACAATTAAGTGTTTGTGGCATAAATGCTGATGAGGAAATATTTAGCACAAATTTCCTTTGGGGCGAAAATGTAAAGTCATCAGTACTATCACATATTGCAGAGGAAGTTCATTTAATCTGCTCACAAACTTTATTCTCAACTTCAGAAAGGATGCACGGATATGTTGGAAGGTTTTGGAGAGCGTTATCATCTGGCAAAAGAAGCGCGTTGTGACCCCATAAGCTAGTCCCATTTTTTCAAGAATTATCTATTATCATTTTTGAGCAAAAATTTGCGCACACTTTTTTTTCCAAAGGAATTTGTGGTGGCTGAATCCAAATTTGCTGTCTGCCAGCTGAAAAAAATTGATGGTTAAGGATTTAATGAGCGAAATCCAAAAATGGCTACCCAAAATGTTGCATTGAAGACCATCTTGGCATACATTTCCATTGCAACTCTCCTAAAATACTTAAGGGGCACTTTTAATTTTGTGGTGATGATTACTTTATTGGCAATGCCAATGACAGTAAGCAAGGTTGACTGTGTATCCTATATTAATTCAAAATGGATTAAACCCCACCATTTAACCTACTTTAAAATATGCATAGGAAATCATCAGTGTGAGATTGTGGTTGCTGCGCTAAATGTACTGTGCCTACATTGCTAGAATAAAATTTTACTTCGAATTTTTACATATAAATAATGCATTAATTAGCATGGTTTGTATCTTTCTGATTTGAACGAATAGTGGAGCAGCAGGGGCAGAAAAGAGCTTTTTAGTGAGATACCACACCAGCAGTACCACATTTCTTAATGTGGTTATTATTAGCCACCTACTATCCCTGTACATAAACCAATGATGCCAGTCTGGGAAATGGTGGCATTCTGAGAAATAGGTCAATTAAGGTCGTTGACCCCTGAATTTGGCAATATTTACTAAAACGGCTATAGTTTATATAATTTTCATGTTACAATACCTTGATATACATCAAACTGATCCTAAGACAATAGGCTATAACATGCAATAACAAAAAAACATGTGGCTGATAATTGTAAGTGCAGAACCAATTTTATTACAAATTTTGCCCCAAAATCCAAATTTTCGCATTTTTCAAATAACTTTTAGCATCACTCAGCACATGCATAATATAAAAGTATCAAATATTAAGCATTAAAAGTTTCTCTAGGGTCTGCTGCAATTATTCATATATAATATATTCTATTATCTTAAAGGTAAATCATATTTTCATCACATTTTGTCCAAGATGTCTGAAAATACCTGAAAATGGTATTATTCAATACTCATGGCAAATGACCATTAATTTCATATGAAATGTCTTTGAAATAATATATTGTTGTAAGAATTATAATTGTTGATGAGTATATCAATAACACACAGGATAGATCCAGAATTTTTGGAAGGGGTGGGGGAGGGGGTTACAAATACCTATGTACTAACACCCCCTCCCCCTTCCTCAATATCACTAAATACATATGCACTAAAAAAAAGTGCCACCCCTAAACCCTGAACCAACCCTAAAATAATGCCCCTGACAAAGAATATTGGATTATATAAGATGATCCCATATGCCACAATAATCCTGAGATGACCCCACATTCCTGAGATGGTCCCACATGTGGCACTGCTATAAATAGCACTCTCATCAGCCATGAGTTTTACAATGTATATGAAATTAGGTCAGTCACACTTGAACAGATGCGATAGACTACACATACTGCAGCATTTTTATGTGACACCCTCTTCTCTGTTAAAATGTAAGTATGAAAATATTGTTTCTATTTTTTTAAATTATGAATAGTCTTGTGATGAAGATATATTACCATGTAGCAAATTTTCTGATGGAAAAACATGTGGTATACTGAATGTTTTGCCTACAGGCTGTTGAGCTGGGGTTAAATAGTATTGTCATGAGAATGTGTCTAAAATGGAAGTCATTACTGCATAAATTTTATGTAAGGTACATGTGTGTGAAAAATAACCCCCTAAAAGAATAAAGTCCTACGAATAGGGTTTATCCCTAGGTCTAAAATACTTATGAATTTACATTGAATTATTTTCAATTTAGTGGATTAAATAGACTTATTCTGCCAAACTATTGGTGACCAATATTTTTTACCTTGCAGGCAGATCCACATTTTGTCTTAGTGTACTCAAGATTACTTCAACAGCACTGAACAGTCTATTATTACAATATGGATGCAGAATTTGACACTGCTCCCATTGCCAGAAAGCTAAGGGAGAAGATACCATTGACATTGATAAGTGTCTTTTCTGCACAAAATCCTTTTCATCAAAGGAACAGCCAGTCACTCCAGTTCTTAACAAACTACGGTCCTTATTCTCAGCATGCAGACAACGGAATGACTCAGTTAGTCAGAAACTTTTGGCCCATGAATCTGATATAATTTCTGGAACAGTGGTGTTCAGGTATCACAGACAATGCAGATCAACATATGTAAGCCAACATCACATCAGAAGAGCTATTAAAACAGTTGATAACTCTGATGTAGTTTTGGATGATGTGGTAATTCTAGTAGGTAATGGTGATGGTGCAAGTGGTGGGTGTGCCAACCGCTTTACAAGATCAAGGCATCAGTTGTGAAGTTTGACTGGAAATCTCGCTGTTTCATCTGTAGTGATCCTTGCAGCCCCTCAAAGCACCGATTATCTTGGTCCATGGTAGAGTCATCTGTGAAAGATGACCCTGAGCATCCCAACATGTACACTCGAGTTCTTCAAGCTGCCAAGGCTAAGCAAGATGATGACATGATAACCAGACTTCAGGGTGTACCCAATGGT
>CM068955.1:175181149-175197487 GCA_035128595.1 Eptatretus atami | reverse complement strand
CCATTGAGGCTCGTTACCACAGACAAAAGTCATGCTACATCAACTATGTCAGTGTCGCTCTATCACTGCAAGTTTGAACAGAAAGCAACAATTTGCTGCACACAGTACATCAGTGAGGAGACTGATCAGTGAGTTTACATCACCCATCATTGAACACAGACAATATTCTTCCTGAGCACCTTGAGAAAGCGGTTCTTGGAGATCCTTGCTGAAGAGGGAGTGGACCATCCAGGTTCATACACATCCTATAATCTCAAAAGACAACTTATAAAAAGGGCCAGATGTTGCATTCATGCCACAACCAGGCAAGTCAGTCTTGTTTGTTCTTCAAAGACAACAGTAGGAGATGCTTTGCAAAAGGCATATGAGATGTCAAAAGTTTTGAGGGAAGTAGCTGAGGATGAAGAGACAAGTTTGAAGCACAGATTTGACATCATCAATGGTCGATGAAAGCATTGTTCACCAGGCTATGGGGATCCTGAGGAGAGGATTCTACCAGATTCACAAGATGGATGATGAATACTACTCTTCTGCAGAGATGTCCACTGAAGCCAAACAAGAGTTTGTGGATCCCCTCCTTTACAGAGCTCTGGATGGCTCACTGATGAAAATATGCATGCTGAGGCCATTGATATAGCTGACACTGAACCAACACATTCAGTGCCTGAATTAGCTGACATTATCACCCTGGCAACATCTGTAGCCTCACCTAAACATTGGGTCTGGCTGCTCACCTTCACCATCATTATGGCTCCAGACAACTGGTGGATGACATGTACCATATGGGTTATAGTGTGTCCTACACAGAAATTCGGCAGTTTGAAACATCTGCAGCAAACATGTCTGCAATCAACAAATACCAACTGCATGTGGAGCATACATCCCTCCTGAAATCACTCCAAGGGACAGAGGTGGACAGCTTATTGTTGCTGTGGCTGACAATTGGGACCACAACGAATGGACCACCGATGGAAAGGAACCACACACGCTATGACCAGCATCCTTGTCCAGCGCGGCACTGAACGGATTCATACAGAGTGGCCTCGCATCCAACGATGCACCAGGTCGTACATTCAACACCACTGATGTCCAGGTATCTAGAACATACTCCTAAATTCAACCTAGCATAATATAAATGACATGTCACTTTTTTCAGCTTTAAATTGCAATAAAGTTAGTATATTATATCCACTTGTTTTATTCTAATTAATTATTGTTTAAGGAGGGACTATCAACAGTTCTTCCATACAAGAAACCAACAAAGAGACCAGAACCAAATTTGAACCACGGTATCCACTGAGGAATTAGCTGCAACATCATTCACCAATTGTTGCAAAAGCAAAGGCATCTGAACTAGCCTATGCCCTTGCAGGAGTGGCCTCTTTCCACAGGAATCCCTGAACAAGGCACCAGGAATGTTCTCCATGGGGGCATTCCATGCAACCATGGAGTCAGAAAGCTCAACGCCAGTCTCTACTGTGGCATTTAACAATAATAATGGCAAACCAACAGATCTGCTACTGTCTACACTACCTGAAGGAAGCTGCAAATTCCCTGGGGCAACAGCACATTCCCATCTTCTTTGACATGGGCTGCTGACCAAAGCCTTTGAAATTGCATGGCCCATCTTGATGATTTGGGAGGCATCATACCATGTGAAGGGGGAATGCATTTACTGATGTCGGTCTTCTCAGCTGTTGGCTGCCTCTATGGAGATGCTGGGCTGAAACAGCTTCTTTCTGAATCTGGGGTGTATGCCCCAGGGAGCATACAGCAGATGTTGTCTGGAAAAGACTTTGACAGAGCGCTACATGGTCTTCTACTGGTGGATGAGGCTTTGAACAAAAGATTTTTCTGCAGTTCAAACGTTGGTGTGAAAATCAAATCACCTGATCCCACATGAAGTCAACGAAGTGCTCTCAGCCTATTCAGAAGACATCCAATGTCTGATGTTGTAACACAGCTCACAGAAGTCATCACAGGCAGGCTTGGAGAACTAATTGAGCTCTTTCGGGAGTATGGAAGATCTTGCTCCCCAACTTTCCAGTTTTGGGATGATTTCTGATGAAAGTGATGTGCCCTTTAAGGTGTTCCTCAGTACAACCAGAAATGGGCTCTGGCATGAGAACCAAATCATAAAGGCCGAGTTTCTACCTCTCTTGTTTGCAACAAATCGATACGAACTACTCTCGTACCTCCCTGTGTCACTACTGATGATGTGCAGGCTACCATCTGAGGTGAAGGCAGCATTTGAACAGGGAGAGTTTTGTTGCAAGCTTTCCCAGGGAAGGTTTAATGCTGTTGGATGGATTACACTCTGGAAGCAACTGAAAATAAACTCCTGAAAGGGACTGGAGGATATTGTCTGACACTGCGAGGGACCCGCTTCTAGCAAGATGGTTTTTAGCTCGTCCTGTGAGAGCACAGTACTCCATGAAGTTCCAGGAAGCCATTCGTTTTATGGGTCAGAAAAGCAAGAACAAGCAGCTCACCAGCACCATGCAGCAGGAATGCTGCCAAAAGAGGTGGAATGCAGATGTCAAGAAGATGACAGTTATGTTTGATGGGGCTTACGTTGATCCATTTGAGCTGTCTACTGACTCTTCAGGATACTTGGTCAACTTTGCTACTGAGCAGTTTGCACCACCACCTATTCAGGAGAGCATGACAAAAGCTTTCCAAGGGAGCAACAATGGCAAAAGCGTTTATTGCTGAGCGCTTCATAGTACCTGAAGGAGAAGATATTCCCAAGAAGAGTCTTTATGATCCCATCCCAAGATCAACAATCAAGACTATATGGCGAACATGCACCAGAAAGTAAAAGTGAAACACAAGGATGTGACCATTGATGGTGAAGTGATGTATTTGAGGCTTCTGTGCTGTCATGCTAACAAGAAGGTGCACTGAAGGAGTCTTATCATTCGAGAACTCTCCAGTGCCCTGAGCCTTTTCACAGATGATGGCAACATGACAACCTGGCTAAGTCAGACTTCATGCACAACCTGAAAGAGCTGGTACCTGGAGAGAAAATTACAACAATACAGAGGAGTGATGTTATCTTCGATGGACATGCATCCATCCAGATGCTGGGAGTTCCAAATACTGTAGAGAAGGTGACTTTCAAGAACATAGCACAAAGGTTCCTTGCCTATATTCTGCCAACCAGCAGCACCATTACAGCCCAATACCTCGTCGAGCAAGTGCACATTGTCTTTGACAATACACCAAGGATAGCATCAAAGCTCAAACACGTGCAAGGAGAGGTGAAGGACAAGGTCACATCTACCATGTGAAAGGAGATGCACTCATCCTCAGAACTGGAAGCAGTTTTTGACCCATGAAGAGAACAAGGAAAACTTGGCACGGTACTACACACAGTATATCACAGAAATGTACCAGAGCTATTGAAGGAAGGACAGACCATTTTTGTCAGTGGTGGTCAAGAAGATCAAGCATCTTCCATTACATGTGAAGGAGTAAAAGAAGTTAGTTCCTTGTGCTCCAACCAAGAAGAAGCAGACACAAGAATCATCCTCCATGCTGTAGCTGCAGCAGATGATGGGGCACAGACTATTGTGGTGTGCAGCCCTGATACTGATGTTGTTGTCCTCTTAGTTCACCATAGACAAGCAATCAAGACCAAAGAGATCTTCTTTTTGACTGGTCGTGATGGAGGCACACAGAGCTTACCCGTTATAACCTGTGCACACCTTCTATGATACACTCACCACTGAACAGCAGACAATTCTCTGTCAGTCTACTGCGTGGACTGGTTGTGATATGGTAAGCTCTTTTTTCGGCCATGGAAAGCGCACTGCCTTTAGGATAATGATGCAGAAAGCCGACCAGTTCCATCCTCTTGGTCTGCTAGGATCTGATGAGCAAAACATTTCAAAGGAGATAGAAATGGCAGCCACAAAGTTTGTTGGCTCATGTATGGCAAGACAAACTGCATGTCATTGAATGCCTGAGGTGTCAGAAGACTGGACAGAGGAACATCCAGGGAAAGAAACTACACCAACAGAAGACGCTTTCAGTCTGCATCTACTTCGCTCTGCTTATCAGCTGTTAATATGGAGACAAGCTGCTTACCCTTCTCCACCTTACCTGATGCAACAGCATATGGCTTCGAACACAGCCCAGGTGGCACTAGTCTCCAGCCTCAAATGATGAGTCAATCGCCAGCTGCTCCAGAGTTGTTCAATGACCTTGTGTGTGACTGTCAACCAATACTGTGCAGTGGAGTGTTCTTGCTTGGAAGTGGCCAACCATGCACAGCAGCATGCACTGTTGAAGCCTTGGTGGATGGAGGGGACGAATCATGTTCAAATCCCTTTACTCTCTCTGCATTTTACAGTGATAATTCAGACTCAGATGCAGACTAGATATCAACATAATATGTAACAATAATGTTGACAGTTTCCTGGCATTTATCTTAGTAACTGATAATTTTGTTAGAAGATTGTATTTGATGCCAAAAGTGGAGAGTTTGTACAACAGCCATTATAGTCCTCAATATTTCTTTGAAATTTTTTAACAAAGTACATTGAAAATTACCATTTAAAAATATTTATAGTATATAAGAATTTGTACCCCCCCCATTTACACAAATCCTGGATCCATCCTTGTGTGTTGTTGATATACCTCAACAAATATAATTCCTTGTGACAATATATATTTGAAACAAATTTTTCTCTTAATAAATTTGAAATTAATCAAGTTAATGGTCATATGCCATGAGTACTGAATAATACCATTTTCAGGTATTTTCAGGCATCTTTGACAAAATGTGATGAAAATGTGATTTACACTGAAGATAATACAATGTATTATATATGAATAATTGCAGCAGAATCTAGAGAAACTTTTTAATGCTTAATATTTGATATTTTACATTATGCATGTGATGAGTGATGCTAAAAGTATATGAAAATATGAAAAATATGAAAATTTGGATTTTTGGGGCAAAATTTGTAATAAAATTGGTTCTGTACTTACTATTTTCAGCCACATGTTCTTTTTTGTGATTTGCAATGTTATAGCCTATTGTCTTAGGATCAGTTTGATGTATATCAAGGTATTGTAACATGGTAATTATAAAAACTATAGCCGTTTTAGTAAATATTGCCAAATTCAGGGGTCAACGACCTTAATTGACCTATTTCTCAGAATGCCACCATTTCCCAGACTGGCATCATTGGTTTTCATGTACAGGGATAGTAGGTGGTCAATAATAACCACATTAGAAAATGTGGTACTGCTGGTGTGGGTATCTCCCTCTTTTGGTGGCCCCTGCTGCTCCACTACTTCTCCAGATCTCCTAATGTCTCTGTTCCCCACAGTTTTGTCCTTCCCTCTCCCGCCCCTCTTGTCACCTGCCCCCCCTTGTTGTGCATTGTGTGTTAGCTCTCATACGAGCCTCGACAATGTACCCCTCCCCCCCCAAAAAAGTATCAATCTGATACACCACATAACTACCATTGCCCTGTCAGAATAAACAATGCACCAAATGCAACAATAGATATCTGCGATCACAAAGCGATCGTCAAGGGTAAGCCTCCGTCGACCGGGGGAGGCGTACCCTTTGCGATCACCCATGACTTACCCTTGGCCTGCGATCCAATGATCGACATTTTTTACGGACCATCATATGACCTGTCCTTCAACATTCAGGGATAGAATGTAAATCCTGAAATTTTTTTTAAAGAAAATATGTCCCCATCTATAAAATGTGTCCTCCTCTACCAAAAATTAAAGAAAATGTGTTCCCATCTTCAATCTATCCATAAAACTCAACATCATGACAATCAGAAGAAAATGATTCAAGTTATGATCAAAAAGGTGTTTTTGTTAATTCGGGTGCAATCTGAAAAAGTAGGTCAAGGACACTCATCAAATATTGGTGCACAATTTAAATGTTCAAATATAGGTGCACAACTTCAGGTACACTATTATGATGCAAGAACATCATGGAAGGCAAAACGGTCTTTGAGATCCCTCATTGGCAAAATTGAGCGATGACAAAAAATAAATTTTATTTCAGACCGCCATTTGATCTTGACCTTTAACCCAGAGGGGTATGGTGTAAATGAAGTGTAAATGCACCTTGCTCTCGGCTATCTATAGAGGGCAACTTTGTTCTGATCAGACAAATTTTAGTCAAATTTTGGTGAAAAATGTTAAAATGGCTATAATTGGGTCATGATCTGAATTCGGTCAAAATCAAAAGAGGTCAACCCCACATACTTTTTATTCCCATTATTGATGCAAAATTTCCTTCCGAAAGCCCCAGTCAGCTCTGAGATACAGCTCAGACATTGGCAGAAAAAAAACAGAGAAAAACCTAAATGGTGGTTTAGTACCCAAAGGAGTGTAAGACCTTGACCTTTAACCTGGAGGGTATGATGTAAATTACCCTAAAATGTGCCTTGGTCTGGGCTAACTGGAGAGGGGAATTTCTTTCTTATCGGACAAACCCTAGTCGAATTTTGGTGAAAAATGTTAAAATGTCTATAATTGGTTATGACTTTAAAAATTAGGACAAGGTCAAAAAAAATTATGTTGGGCCCTCATAGTTTGTATTCCCATTATTGAGACAAACATTAATTCCAAAAGTCCCAGCCTGCTCGGAAATTGGGAGTGTTGGGAGTGCAGGAGAATTTTTTTTTTCTACATGGTGTTTTACTACTCCTTGGGGTCTAATAAACTCTGGGGTACCATTATTAATTGGGGCTGCTAGTTGTGGAAACAAACCCTACAATAGCAATAAGCCTTTCCATCTGCTATCGGGGGAGGCTTAATTATGGCATAATCAAACTTGGGTGGTGATTTATTCATTTTCATAACTGGTGTTAAGAGTGCATTTGATGATCAGAAAGTGAGAAATTAGTCGTTTATTTCATAAATCCTTGCCAAAACGTTTTGGGGGAAAAAAATCACCAAAAAGGAAAGGCATACAAAAAAAAAAGATTACTTGTTTTTTTTCTGTTTTGTTTTTGAAGAGTTTTTCTCCAATTTTCATGTTGTTGAGTTTTATGGATAGATTGTAGATGGAGACACATTTTATTAATTTACACGCTATCCATAAATGTTGAAGGTCAAGGTCAAATGGTGTTCTGACAAAAATGTCCATCGTTGGATTGTGGTCCAAGGGTAAATCGTAAGCGATCACCAAGGGAGAGTTGGGGAAGGCTTACCCCTTGGCATTAACTGTATGATCACAGATATCTAATTTCCTTTCTTACTGTCTAGTTGCTTAATGATCAAATTTCTTGTGAAATTTTAATTAATCTATTGATCGAAATCAAGCTTCAGCCATAAATCAAGAAAATTTCTCTGTTGACCTTATAAATGGCCATTATCATCTATGAATGCCGACAATCATAAATTAATTGCCTGGGATAATTCACATTTAATCAGTTCATGAATCTGAGTCAATAGAATGCAAGGCTGTGCAAAGAAACATCTTCATCCAACAGTCTCAGCTCATGGTGTCAGATGTTAACTAATGTATGTATTTCTATACGAAGAAAACAAATCTATTTTTTGTGCATGTGTTCCCTTATTGTCTCCCTGTTCACTTGTTCCCTCCCTCTGTTGGTTCAAAAAATTGGCACCTTTCATGATTCAGCACTTTCATGAGCCTTGACCGCTGCAGGCCAGAAACAAAAAATAGGAAAAAAGTGATTTCTGACGCTGCAAAGTTTCACTGTGGCTTTTCTGCAGCTTCTTGTAGAATATTGAACTTGATATTTTCTGATAGCATTACTGCTGTCGATGCGCAAGAGGTTAGGAAGAATTTCCTTTTATCTCTCTGCCCAGCTTCCCATATGTGTCTGTTAAGTTAGACTGAAGATGATGTATCGGCGTTTAGGCTTCGTATCTGCTTCTGCAGGAATTGGTGGACACTGTCGTTGACACAGTTGTGCTTTCATAGACAGGACTCACTTCTTCCACTTTCATTTGCACTTTTAAAGTTTCAAGTCGAGGAGAAAGCTAGAAAAAGGAAGACAATGTCGGGAGAGAAGAAATTAAAATAATCTAGTGATAATGCTAGTAATAATCCTGGAGGATTCCATCTGATTTTGCTTGAACATATTCTGGGCAAACCAATTAGGACTGAAATTGTTTTCCCCATTTTAACCAACGTATAACTATAACAATGCATAGATTGTTTACTATAAACCACTAACTGGGAATTTTGGGTTGATGAATTACATTACAATGTTGTTTTCCTATTTTTCACAACCCGTGTGTTCTTGAGCATCACAGTGGTTTCACCATTGTGCAGAAAACTTGGTGTTGTAGAAATGTAGGGCTCAGATTCAAAGGAGAACTCTGTAGGAGTGTTCATGACTGTATGATATGTTAAAACTGGTGAGGCAGGTTTCATTTCTCTCTGGTGATTAATTCGCCAATAATATTGTTACAGATATCATCTCGGGGGGAGAAATGAGGGATATATTCGAATAGTTATTTCAAAGTATATGTTAGCGTAAGTGTGATGCAATTCCTGGAAATGACAAAGCATGTCAAGCACATGTTTACCACCATACCCCCATCCCCCTCCTACATTCTGGACCCTTCCCCATCCTTATCTGTCCATACATGGAGTTTTTTCTATTAGTTAACAGCCAATCGGTACAGCCAGAGATCACAATCACAGGGGTCTGCGCAAGGACATTAGACGCACGACAATATGCCCATATATGAACATTTGTCTGATTCAAGGCCATCGGATTGGTAAGCAACCCCATAAACCACCCTTTGACCATGGGGTGGGATTTTTCTGGCTCTCCAGTCAATGGACACACATCATCAATCATCATCTATCAGGCTGCGTCTGCCAATGGTCACGTGCCATGGACAGTTTGATCGGCCCCATGGGACGTAATAAAATCACGCACAGCATGCACATGGTTGTTGTATGTTTGTGGTGGTTCTGGATCGTAGGCCTGTGGTTCTTCGCTTCTTGGTTCTTCCTGAGTCCTTTGTAGTTTTTGATTTGTGGTTTGGGTTTGTGGCACAAGTCGCAGTTTGCTGCGGAGTTGGTGTGCGGAGAACATGGTCAAGACTGACATGCAAGGCTTGGGCAAGGCCCGTACTGGTCCGCCACTCCAAAACAAGGACTGACAGTAGGTGTTTGAATATGATTTTGAAGCAGATTTCTCTTTGTCTCCACATATTCTTCATCTGTCCCATATCCCACTCACCCCCTCTCACCCGAGTGAGAAAGATAAAGGTGTACGTGTCAAGGCCATTGTAGTGCGGGGGGCATGTTGTTTCAGTTACTCATTAGCCTCGCCAGAGGAGAGGGTATTGCATTTGGGCCTGTTTGTCTGTCTGTCTGTTTGCTTGTTTGTTTGCTTGTCCGCACAGAAAGTGAGTATGGTTTTTCTCTGCAACCGCTTCTCGGATTGACATGAAATTTTCACCACAGAAGCGACTCGTCTTGTAGACGGGTTATAATGATAATTATGACGTCATAGGTCGTGTGTTGGCAGCAAGGTTCGAAAAAAGGAAAAATAAATTGACCTCTGTATCTCCCAAACCACACCATGGACAAAAATTGAAACTTGGCACATGGCAAGTACTCCTCATGGGGAATAAGTGTGATTTTTTTTTTATGACATCATAGGTGCCTTCGCTATGATGTCATAATTGCATATTAGAATGCTACAGCCAATCAGTATGAAATTTTTTGATGTTCATCTTGGGATAAATGAGTTGACAGAAAAAAAATTGATGACGTCATCGGTCACGTGGTTCAGCAGCCATATTAAAAAAAATTTTAAAAGCCTTTAAAATAATCTTCTCTGAAACGGCTGAACAGATCAAGGAGAAACTTTACAGGTATGACTGCCTATCCATGAGGAACAAACATTCACACCAATGAAGTCATAGATCATATGGTGTGGCAGCCATATTGGATCTACCCGAAAACCTTTAAAATATGTTCTTCTCCAGAACGGCTCAACAGATCGAGT
The DNA here is from genome assembly GCA_035128595.1 of Eptatretus atami. Classification (NCBI taxonomy): domain Eukaryota; kingdom Metazoa; phylum Chordata; class Myxini; order Myxiniformes; family Myxinidae; genus Eptatretus; species Eptatretus atami. The sequence continues at coordinate 175,187,501 of CM068955.1, read as the reverse complement.
GAAAACTTCACTCACGTGTTCCCCAAGACTTGGGGATATCAGAATGTTCACATATAATTGATAGGTCACATTGTCTGGCAGCCATATTGGATTGAACAAAAATCTTTAAAATATTATTTCTCTTGGACCGCTTCATCGATTGACATGAAACTTCAAAATTACGATCTTGTCGTGATGGGGAATATTTGTTTTAAATTTCAACTTGTTTGGACACATAGTCTGGCAGCCAGAATTATATATATTTTTTAATATGGGTTCTTTTTTTTCTTTCTTTTTTTTTTTGAATAAGGCTCACTTGGCTGCACCTGAATGGGTTTGAAGGTAGAGGGGTAGCAGCTGAAATCTGAATCATATCCAGGTTCCTCCTGATGATTTAATCTTTGCTTTTTGCTTGTTTGGTTTCTTTCTGATTACTCAAATGCAGGACTGTACCTATTTGGTCTTCTATTTGATTTAAATTGAATTTATTTTAATCCCATTCTGAATTCAATTGAATAATAATAAATGTCAAGCGTCCGGTCAAAGCGTGGTTGCATCAAAGTGGGATGTCTTGGTACCCGGTCATCATTGCCTGCAGTTATAAAGTGGCAGTTCTAGTTATTTCTGTTATTAATTACGTAACAAACCATTACACAAACACCACACAGAATACACGGCACAAAACTACACAAAACAAGTCTTGGCGAGGGTCTGCGATATCTGATTGCTCTTTTTCTTGTTCATTTATGTATTCACTTACTTGTATATTTACGTAGATCAAGACTCATGAAAGAGCTGAATGACTGGAGGTTTATCTGTGATAGAGATGGAGCAAAGGGAGTGGGCATACGATGGAAGATGAATAAATGGGGAAATAATTAACAGGTAGCGGCGCATAAGTAAGGACAGTCGACAGGAAAACATAACTGAAAAAGGAACATAAACAAACAGCAAAAAGTTTACAAACAAGGCAAATGTGGAAAAGTGCTGGTGGACAGGTAAAGAAAGTTAGGGAGAATCGAGGATTAGAAAAACACATGTTTGGACATTCCTGTCGGGTGCTTCAGCTAACAATGGTACTCGCTTGCAAACATTGCTAACACTCCAGGCATCATGAACGGCTGGCTGCTGGCTACGAGGTTATGGGTCCCGATGCATGCCTTCCTGGCTCCGTTAAGTGCATCTTTGCGCTAACTAGGCGGCAAGAACATCAATCGTGGCAGCCTTACACCATTTCCCCCATGACACTTCCATTTCAGACTCGAACAAAGTTCATATTCCGATGTTCACATTCCGGTCGTCAAAGGAAGCGTATTATACGTGAGTGTGAAAAGCTCAAAACGTTTTTCTGCAAAACAAGCTGTGTTGTATTATTTATTACTCCGGGTCCTTCGAAGAATCCATGATGTGAAATTTGTCGCTCATGTTAAATTGTCCAAGAACGACGAGTCCTGTGGCCGGCATGCGGCGATTAGGCGGATGTTGTGTTTATGGCGATGAGATTGTGCTCTTGATTTAAGAGCATTTATCTCTGCAGATCTTGTCACCAATGATAAAGAAAACTCAGATCACCTGCAAATTGCCCATGAAGCACACATGGTAACTCAGCAGTCTTTTGTGAAATAGTCTGTTGTGTTGTGATGCATGTAATTTATCCAATTCGCGTCACTTCTTTGTTTGCATTTTCAAGGTTTTTTTCTTTGTATACATACAGTAGTCGAGGCTCGTGGAAGAGTGAGTACACTGGATGGAACAGGACGGAACAGGATGAAAAAAAGAACAGTAGAGAGAGAGGGGAGAATCACCAACAGCAGAGGAGAAGGCCAAGACAGAGGGAGATCTGGACAAACATGCGTGGTGAGGAATGGGGTGGACAAGATGGATGCAGAAGGAAACTCTCAGGAGGAAAAACTGGAAATTTGGATGGAGGAGGGATTCAGGTGGGGGTTAACGAGGGTAGAAAATATCATGGTTTTGGATTGGGTGAACAACTGTCTTGAAGACCTGGAGGGAAGAATGAGATGTTCATGGAAAAGCTTCTTTAATTCTCACAGATAAGGCTCGGTCAAGCACCACACGTAGACTACCTCTGCTACTGCCACAACAACATCTACTTCTTTACAAATCGCAGTTATTCCCACCTTAAAGCGGGGTCGACCATGGGTTACGTTTTTGCTAAGTCTTTCACGAAATTGTTGGTCATGATTGGCGTTCGACTGGAGATAATTTGATGAAGAATTTGTTGTTTGTTTCAGGGTGCCGGTGATAGCTTGCCTTCTCCCTGTGGGATCTTTAACATCCACCAACGAATGCAAGAAGGTGGGACAATGAACTGAGTGCGCATGAGAGGGACGGCACACTCTGGGATGCCATGCCCCCTACCTGCGACGCATCAATCCGACACCGTGTAATCGGCTTGAGAATCGAGCCAAAACCACCCAACTCAAAGGTAAGTGCACCATCCTGTTGGATAAACACTACACAAAGAACACGTCAAAAACACAGAACAGCATCAAAGGTAGAAAGGGGTAAAATAATGGCCCGTGCAGCTTTACGTAGAATATAATTAAGATAAAATTGATTTGGCATTAAAAAAGTTAAAATTAAATTTATCAAAAGAATTCCTGCCACCTCTGAAATATGCAGTACTTCGAATTAAGACGTATGTCTTGTATCATTAAATATTACATCGTGTTATTTGGAATACCGTGCGATAATAGATCACATAATTTGGATATGATATCCAATATTCCTCAACATCATCTCATGATAAAATATTACAAATACAATTAATATGAAATGTCATATCATATTGATTCTCATTTCAGAGCCGGAACAGCGATATTAATTGCCTCTTCTACACCCAATGCCTTGGGTTTCCTGGTCTCAGCTAATTGTATGCTCTGACCATGCCTTCCCTCTCTACCTCCCCTCTGACCATTTCCACGATGTCTCTGCCGCATGTCGCAAAACGATAGCATTTATTGCACATCGATGTCTGTTTGTTTTGTTCTGTTTGACTCACAGCCAATGCACTACTATTCATTTTGTAAATTTACACAAAGGCTGGGAACAGAGCCAGAGGAAGCAGGAAATGTAGGAAAGAGAAACCGACTGTTGAAAAGATGTCATTTTGGCAGAAATAGCTTTTTCAGTAAATATTACAAAAAAACAAACTTCCCTGGAAAAGGCTTGTGGAATGCTAATGAGGCCTATAAAAGTGATAGGCAGGTGGCTATGTTATTGCGTTCCAACAATTACATATTTTCACATAGACCTACAATCATTGGAAAATGTTAACAATGCTGCTAGACTTGGTGAAACAACATGGCAACAGGTTTATCAAGCACTGAAGTGCAAACTACAAGGAGAGTTCCATGGTCATTTGTTATAGTTGGACAAATATTATGAGAGCATTTTGCATGCGAAGACCAGAGCGCTCCGTTGCCTTCTAACGATAGTCGGCATAAGGTGTTGCCGTAGGGAAGAGGTGCGTTTTCGATGCTGTGATCGGCTATCACACTGCAAATGAAAGAGAAGGCTTCTCCAAAACTTGTGACGGCAGTTGCTTCCGTAAGATGAAATTAATATAACAAGGTCTTGTAACAAATGTGGTTTTACAACATCTATTGAAAAAAAATTATGAAATATAATACCTGATGAATTTAGGATGGTGCACCATCCAATAGGATGGTGCAGAGGTAGCACATCTACTTTTGAGCTGTGTAGTCCATGTTTGATTCGCAATCCCAATGACTATAAGCTGTCGGATTGCAGCTTATTAGGCCAGAGATTGCATCGCCAAGTAAGCTGTACCTCGGATGCACATTAAAATGGGTGTCTCATCTGCTAGCTCGTGTTTATATTCCTGGACGTCCTGTCTGCTAAAGATTTCATCGTCTTCCACGAAACATAAGCGAGTTATCACCGACACCATGAACAAGCCACAAATTCCTGACACCTTTAGTCAAACGTCGGGCCTGGCATACTTAGAGCAAAACCTATCCATGGCTAAACCCACAGGATGGTGGGAATAATTATGGCCGTCAAATAAGAAGTCGTGAATTTATCTCCTGGGATAAACATTTCATCCTCACTCTGTACTCCATAACCTTGGGTGCATGGATTTCACACCCAGCATGCACAAAAGACTGTTCAAACTGAAAGCCGAGTACAAAGATGCCTAATACTGTGCTGAAGGGATGGTGGCCTTTGCACAGCAGGATGTTGTTCCAGTGCCTTTTGCTTTGTAGCATTCCTGCTCATGCCTTGACCTGAAAGAAATCTATTCTTCATTCACAACGGGAAAGATTGTCGATTTTTCATGTGCCATGCTCCTTATACAGAGCTTTAGTGCGGCCAAAGTTGGTTCTTGACAAGGGTTTAATACTCGGTGGTTTGCCATTGCCTTGTTTGTCTGTGCTCTGTCTTTTAAATGCTGACCATCAAGCAAGGCAGCAGCTCATACTGTGCCATTTTTAAAGACTATTGTATGACCCAGCCAGGGTTTGAATCATCAACTTCCCAGACTCAGAGCAGAGCAGACGCTATAAACATTACACCACCAACTGGTTACAGTGAAAAATCTAAAAGGTAATTATTTGCATGCACTATTTTTGCTGTTGTGAGCCCGCGCTTGCGAAGCGAAAAGCGGGGTTAAGTGATCGGTCCTGTACATTAGTACGAACTTGTCTGCATTTTGTTATTCCATTTCCTCCAGAATCGCTTGTCGGATTGACACGAAATTTTCACCATAGGTACGACTGCTCATGTATAATGTTCTCATGATAATTATGACGTCAAAGGTCATGTGGTGTGGCAGCCATGTTGGAAAAAAGGAGAAACATTGGACCTCTTTATCTCCGAAACCGCTTTGTGGAAAAAATTGAAACTTGGCACATGTCAAGTACTTCCCATGGGGGAATAAGTGTGATTTTTTTTTTCATGATGTCATCGGTTCCTTCATTTTGATGTCATAATTGCATACATACTCGTATAATGCTACATCCGATTGGTATGACAAATTTTTGAGGGTCATCTAGGGATAAATTGGTTAAAAGAAAAAAAAATTTGACGTCATCGGTCATGTGGTCGGCAGCCATTAAAAAAAAAAAAAACATTCAAAATCTTCTTCTCCGAAACGCGCTAACAAATTGAGGAGAAACTTTACATGTCTGACCGCCTATCCATGAGGAACAAAAAGTTCCCCACCTATGATGCCATAGGTCACATTTTTTTTGCAGCCATATTGCATTTACCCGAAAACTTTTTGAAATCTTCTTCTCCAGAACGGCTGCACAGATCGAAGGGAAACCACACATATTCCTCAAGTTTTGGGGATACCAGGGTGATCATGAATAATGGATTGGTCACATTGTTTGGCAGCCATATTGGATTAAAGGAAAATATTTTTTTAAATTCTCTCTCTTGAACCACTGTATCAATCGACGTAAAACTCCAAAACTATGATCTAGTAGTCATGGGGAATATGTTTTTTTTTTATTTCAACTTGATCGGATAAATGTTCTGGTAGGCAGAGTTATTTATTTTTTTGAATCTCGGTTCTTTTTGATTATTTTCTTTTTTAATGTGGCTCACTTGGCTGCATCTGGATGGGTTTGAGGGTAGAGGAGTGGCAGTTGTAGCCTGAATCCTATCCAGGTTCCTCCTGATGACTTCATCTTTGCTTTTTGCTTGTTCGGGTTCGGGCTCGGGTTTAATTTTAATTTTTTTAATTACAAATTTGCCACCAGAGGAGTTGGCTCGCAACATGTTCCTCTCAAGACTGTGCGGGGTAAGTATTCCATGAATACCATCTAGTTTGTTATGTGGTTGTTAAAGCATATTCAAAACATGATAAATATAATCGATTTAACAAAGCTTTTTAAAGTTTTCCAAGAGATTTCAACGTTATGTATTCCAGTTAAATTTCACTTTTATTTCGACTAATCAGGCATAACAATTTAGTATGACTACATGATCATATCTGGCTTTAGAAATGAAAAACAATCATGCCAAAATATTGAGAAAATAATATTCTCTGTCTGAAGATCTTGGGCATTTCTTTTCCTGCACTAATCTACCAAACCCTTCATGGTGTGACAGCTGTGTGCACACAAAGTGTAACCATGGTGGCAATAATGAGGAGTGAGCAGTGAAGCAAGCAGTGCCTCATTATTCTGAACCAAACTTTGGCAGAGGCATGAAGCCAGTGGTCCTGTCTGCTTGACGACATAAAATATCCCTTGGTCCAGTATGGTGCTACAGCCAAGCCAGTGTGCTGTACAAATTACGAGGACATATGTCTTTCTGGATTTTCATCGATATCCTGTCAGGCATGAGAGAGAGAGAGAGAGAGAGAGAGAGAGAGAGA
>CM068955.1:175162377-175175823 GCA_035128595.1 Eptatretus atami | reverse complement strand
TGTGGATTGTGACACATTCCTCCCGTGACCACTATTAAAATTTTCTGTGACGTGCTACAGTAGACCTTCTGTCAGTTCGGACCAGACGGGATAGCCTTTGTTTCCCTCGCTCATCGATGAGCCTTGGGCACCCAACACCTTGTCGCTAGTTTGTGGTTTGTCCCTCCTCGGATCACTGTCGGTAGGTACTCACCACTGCTGACCGGGAGCACCCCACAAGCCGTTGCGTTTCAGAGATACTCTGACCCAGTCGTCTGGCCATAACATTTTGGCCCTTGTCAAAGTTGCTCAGGTCTTTACTCCTGCCCATTTCTCCTGCATCCAACACATCAACTTCAAGAACTGACTGTTCACTTGCTGCCTAATATATCCCACCCCTTGACAGGTACCATTGTAACAAGATAATCAGTTATTCACTTCACCTGTCAGTGGTCATAATGTTTTGGTTTGGCTCATCAGTGTATATATAAATTATATAATATTTTTAAAATATATATAATATTATATATATATATATATATATATATATATATATATATATATCCTTCCAGTACATTCTGTTATCAACAAGTAACTTGCTTAAGCAAGGCAATAATTATCAAGATCATTTATATCAGAAATGATTATTATAATATTGATATAGAAAGGTCTTTGCAAAACAAGGAGTCGCTAGAACACTGGATCAAGTTGTAACAAAACAAAAGGAACACTAGAGAGAGAGGGGTTTGGGGGACACACCAACAGCAGGGGTGAGGGGCAAAATAGAGGGAGACTTGGATAAATAAGTGAAGTGGAGAGGAAGGAGAGGTGGGGAGAATGCATCGGGTGGAGAACATAGATACAGAAGCAAACCCTCAAGAATAAAAAATTGGAAATTTGGAAGGAGGTGGGCTTGAGGATGAGGGGATTAACTGGGTTAGAAAAAAAAATGGTTTTGTATGGGGGATGAACTGAGATGGTGGTGAACAGCTGTCTTGTTGACCTGGAGGGAAGAATGGAATTGAAGAGAACGTGGAAGCCGGTTCCTCGGGTGGGAGAAAGAGAAACGAATGAGTGGAGGTGTGCAGTGATTCTGGATTTTGGGAGTTTCATGAGAAGGGGGATGATGGTGGACCACGTGCGCCTTGCAGAACCTGGGGGATATTCTGTGCAAGTGTTAATTGAACTAAAGTTTTCAATCATATGGATGTGAATTCCAGTTGAATGATGCACAAACGATATGATGTAATTATAACGATTAGCTTGCCTTCAACGCTGTACTTTATATCCTTTTGCAACACAAAGGGTTGAGAGAGCTTCTTCTAGCAGTGTTGAAAACCTTTTCTTTTTTTCACAATTTTCTTTTTACATCATCGGATCAACTTTCAAGCATGTTAGTTGGTTGGTGACTGGCTTCACATCTGTTGCCTGGCAATCATTACAGTCGCCCCAGATCTAGATCCAGATTGGGTATGAATTAAATTGTACATCTCCACATTTAATAATAATGCCAATCAGTTTACCAGTAGTTTTATCTCATCACGAGCTGGGAAAGAATGCTGATGATATGAGATTATTGGCACAACAGAACAACAGCCAGTGACATTCACAACAGGAAACGGCATCATGTGCTGAACATAATGCACTGCTGCCCTGTAGATATCCAACAGCCACTTATGGACATTGAGTTTCCTTTTATTCCTCCATCATAAACCTTTAGTTTCTGAAATAACTCTCATCAGCACGTAGGGAAACTAACTGGAAAGATTTGCCCATCAGTGAAGTAGATCATGAAGGCTTTGGCGTCATCGAAACGAGATTTTGGTTAAATGTCAATGCAAGCCGAGCTCGCTCTAATGGCTTGAGCTCAGATGTGGGTATTGTCTCCAAAGTGATTAAATCATATACGAGGGTCATCGTAAAATTTATATCAACTTTTACAACCATGTCATATTATATGGTTATAGCCATGTCCAAAATCCACCAAGCTCAATATGACATCACCTCAATGATTCATTTTGTTTGAAACAATCTCCATCCACTGAAATTTACTTTGTTCAGCGGTCAAGCAATTTTTCATTCAAGCAGAGAAGCCTTCCTTCTGAAGTGTGGTTAAGGCTGTACACATGGCTGTGTTGACCTCTTTAGCAGATACAAAACATCTTCCCTTGAGCTCGGTGGATTTTTTTTATTTTTCTTATAAAATCCTTAGTTTTCTTTCCTTCTTAAAATGTTCCTCCAAGTCATTGTGACACATTGCGAAGTCTGTCTCTGGTGTATGCTACCCCTCCATCTCATCCCTCACCTCAAACGGCATTCCTTTACAAACACTGCCAGAGATACTGTATGTCAAAAGGTCTAAATTCTCTCCAAATCTCATGTACCCAAACCATCCTGTTCTGTCCCCATCTCACCATGACATCCAACTGTCTAGTGAACCCTGTCTCATTCTCACCCAAAAAGGTAGAGAAAATTTTGTCTGGCCTTGAGGTTGCTTCAGCGACGAACCCTGATGGCATTGGTGTCCATGTTCTCAAATCCTGCTCTGATGTTCCTGCTTCCCCCTATTTCTGCCAAATTCAATCTGTCCTCTTTTGACCATCTCCCCTCTGAATGGAATCTCCCCCACTGTCAGTACTGCCTTGCTCTTCCACTCTTCCATGAGCCTTGCTCCTGTAAATTGAAAAAGAAATCCCTTTGTGGATTTTTTTTTGTACGTTTTCCTTCTTCGTCACCACAAATTTAACTTGAATGGCACTTAGTAGAGCACATACCCCCACCAAGCTGAACAGTTTACGTTTTGTGTTTCACTGATAGGCCAGATCTGCATCCCCACCTTAACCAAAATTGAATCACCTTGTTCTTGTCACCTAACCAACTCATCCACCACGTTTTGTCATAACACGTCCACAAAGTTTTGAAATACCGTGATATTTATCGTTTTTAGCCCTATCTGTCAAAGATTTTTATTTCTTCATACGCAGCAAGTGGCTGCTTGGCTGCATCATTTTCTGGGGGCATACCTGTGCTGTTGACGCAATGCCCTGTTACCAGTAAGCTGGTACTCATTTTGCTCACCTCGGAAGTATGGCAGGCTGGTTTAAACCACCTGGTGTTAATTCAACCGGACGAGAGGTGCCCAAACTCAAGACCCTGAGATCTTAAGCCAGCCACCTTGAGGCCTAAGTCACATTTGCTCTACGGCTAGGATATGGCGGCCGTACCCCCCTGAATTGACAGAAACGTGTGGTGGCCGCAGAGTTTCTGAGGTGGCCTCAGGGTGGCCCTACGCCGTATGGCTATCTTTTACAGGCCGTAGGGGTCGCCGTGGAATTATAGCGCGGAGTTATAACTTTTTTCATTTCTACGTTGGCCGTAGCAATTCGACAAGCCAAGCTGTGACGTAGATGTGTTCCACGTCGACCTACGTAGGGTGTACGGTGGGCTTGCGTTATTCGTGCGGCTGCCGTAGGCTCTTATCAATGACAAATGAATTTTGCCAACCCCATAAAAATTACGGCGGCCGTACTATTTCCATGTTCGCCTTAGGGCCCCCCTGCGGTTGCATTGCGGGCACCTTGGGGCTACCTCGCGTCTGCCTTGAAAATTATATGGCCGCCGCAGGGACGCCCTAAGGTCACCGTGCGACATCAAATCAAAGACCGTACGGCACCCTCACGTTTTCGGTCTCCACAATTTCTAAATACCCCGTGCGGCTCCCCGAAAAATAAAAACATATGTGACTGCTACATTGTGTGACCGTGGAAATACTGCGGCCGCCCTATAATTGCTAGTGGCCGTAGATTTTGTAGACCCTACGGCTGCCGTGCCAAATGTGACTTAGGCCTAACCGTTAAGCCAACACCAGGCTTTCTCAACGGTAAAGAATTACTTTAAAAATTAAACATTCTCGTATCCGGATCCGATCTTCAGCAACATCGAATCAATTGGTCCTCGTCACACACCCAACCGTTTCAACAAGTTTCGTCCAAATCTGTCCGTAACTTTTTTGAGATATCATGCTCACAAACAAACAGACAAACAGGGGTGAATACATAACCTCCGTCCACTTCCGGTGGCAGAGCTAACAAGGGTTCAGAGGTCTACCTCTCCTGGAACTTTCTTCCGCGGCCAGTTCCTTAGTAGTCAACGTCATTATTTTAAGTCCCGAAACCAAACAAATTCCATGGTAAACCTTATATTCACGAGACATATCAGGAAATAATACAAGTAATGTTGCGACCACTTCGACCTTTAACTGGGGTGACAGAACATTTGGGATGACCCTCAATCCCTCATATACACTGAACGTGTAGGGCTTGTGTTACCGGTTGCTATTGCATAAAATTTGGGTGTTTAAAATCTTAACAACCAGCTGAAATTATGAAGAAAGAAGGCCATTTTCATCATGTTTAAAGGCCAGGTTTGTCACTGAGCAGGACATGTGTTTAATTACAGAAAACAGCTCATTTGGAAAAATCTAATTAATGTTTTAATGAGTTCACAGTGCAGCGAGTATTACGAGGGTATAGAATCTAGGATCATAGGATTGTAGAACAGTGGAGTAACAGATGGTGCGGCTTCCTGGTACAGACATTGCACAGGCCCATGAAATGTTTCTTGGTCCTCCAGAAGCATTTTGGTTGTTAATCAATGTTCTACTCTTTCGAAAGTCGATTCTTCTTTGGCAAAGGAATTTTTATTCCCTTGCAAGTTCAAAATCAAAACTGCCTTTGTCCAAGTATCGAGGCTTATGGAAGAACAGAACGACAAGGTCAGGCAATGGATTAACAGACAAAATGGTGCAAAGAGAAAACGGTTGAAGGACAACAAAAGGATGCACCACGACACAAGATGACAAATTGCAAAATAAGAACAAGGTCTCAGCAGGTGTGGTAAAGCTCAATAGAGGAATTGGGAGTCTTTCCCAAATTATATCCTGCCAGGAAGAGATTGAGACAATGTAATCAGGAAGACAAGTTTGATAGAATGTGAGCATTGAGTTCGTTTGGTGAAAATGAAAGGGTTTCTGGAATGATGTGCATGATGTGAAGAGGAAAAGGAAGAAAAAGATGCAGCAGAGAGGGGCAGAAGGAGCTGAAGCATAATAGAGCCAAAAAAAAATTGGTAAATACAAATTGACATGAATATGTTGATGGATATGTCTCAACTCACAATAGATGTCACCCATCCATACATCCATCCATTGGGACCATACTTTGTGCAGAGCATTGGTGCTGCCTAAGCAGTCTCCTGGGCTAATGGGCACATTCCTGGACAGGTCACCACTCCGACACAGGATACCAGCAAGCTGGTACTCATTTTGCCAACCTCAGAAGGATGACAGGCTGAGTCAACCCCACCTGGTATTAATTCAACATCCAAGCAGTATTTGAACTCAGGACCCACTCAGGACCTCTAGGATCCAAAGCCCACCACCCTAACCATGAAGCCAACACCAGGCATGATGCCACCCAGTTTCGTTTGATCTCAATTGACGGTCACATAAAAAAATGTACAGGTCACATGAGAGAGAAAGGGAGCATGAGAAAGAATGAGAGTGAGATGAGAAAGAAAGGATAAGAAGAAGAAAGACAATGACAGATGCTTCCAACTCATTATGGTCTGCAAAATTATTTTCAAAGGGCACATATCCTTTGTCATGTTGAACCCAAAATTGAATCCATTCATCTGTCTATTACAGTCTATACTTGTGCCAAGTTTGGTTCAAATCTCTGCAATGTTTCAGAAGTTATAATGGTAACAAAAAAAAAATGATAACAGACAGACAGACACGCACGTACGGATAGCCAGAAAAACAACATGAAAACATAATGCCTCTTATCTGGACTTCAGCTCCTGAAGCTCTGGCCTTCAGCTCCAAAAACCGCAAGGCCATAAACCTGACAATTGCGAGCTGGAAGCACACTCTGAGATTAAGTTTCCTGACACGAGATTCCAATGACATGGAGGGCCTCAGTACGATTGGGGAGAAGGGAATCAGGAGCCCCGGTCCACAGTGGGGAGCCATATTCCATGACTCTAAAGATAAATGTTTTTTTTTAACCTCATTATAAGTTAAGAATATTGAGCAAAGACTTAGGCTGCAGAAATTCTGAGGTGACAGCCAGCTTTGAAGGCCAATTTAGATATATTCTCTTCCCTGGATAGGTTATAGCTGCTAGTGTGGTATAGAACCTCCAGAGACTGTACCTCTCACAGAGGCTGACCATTAGAAATTAATTCGGAATTCAGCTGCCTTATAGAGAAACAAAGTGAGAATGAGTCTCCTTGTCTCTCCCGTATGTTCCAGAGAGATGACCAGTTGTTTATTTGCTTTGGATCAACAGAGAAGGATTCTGCTCCAGCCTACCTTGAGAATGGGTGCAGAACGATGCTGCACAGTAGTGGAGTCATCTGCAAATCGACACAATGGATTTCAAAGTGCAAAAGACATGCCATTGATGTACGGTGCGTATATCAAGAGCAGGATTGGACACAGAACACTATCTTGGGGGATATGGGACTCTAGAATTATAGCATGGGTGTAGTATTCTCTCCAAAACCATCAACAATTTGTCATAATCCATCCACAACTTTTTGAAGCATCGAGTGTATGGCCCCATCTCTCAATGGTGAAGAATCACTGAAAAATTATCGTATTCAGATCTGGAGCTCAACTCAAATGTAATCGGCTTGTTCTTGTCGCTTAATCAACTCATCTACCAAGTTTTATCCGAATCCTTCCGCAACTTTTTGAGATGTCGTGTGATGTGTCATTGTGGCTTTTTCTCACGATGGTGAAGAATCACTTCTGTGTGTGTACTCCATGGTGAAGGAAGTGTGTGTACTCCATGATTGGTTACAGTCACGTTCACCAGTGAGTATCAGGGAGTGTTTTAGGCAGAAAAACAATTTTTTGAAAATTTTGAAAGAAAGGATTAAAATAAATAAACCACACTAAAGGACTGAAGCCTTCGTGGCTCTGTGAAAGGTAATATTATATGATCCCTGACCCCATTCCTTCGTTGGTGGAGGGAAGTGTTTTGGCCCCCACAAAAACAAAAACTTGATTTCTTCAAAATGCTAACAAGGATGAGAACAGCACCAAGCAATGTACCCCCACTTCAATGACCCCATCTCAAAGCGAAGATCATGAGAGGTCATGATGTAGGTACATTGCATGCAACGTCCATTTTCCATGTTTGGGCCCTCTTTTCCGATGAAACATTACAATGCATGTTTTTTTCATTAAAACATCAAAATAGAAATATTTCAAAGAAGATTTAAAAAAAATCCTCAACCTATTGTGTAATGTACATAATACAGCAAGAGATTAGGGTCGTTACTTTCTCATGAATGAGGTATATTTGAGTTTATTTGAAGTGTCATCCCAATGACTTTCACTCGTGTTGCAGATCTCCAAAGTTTATCCTTAATAGCACTTGACGTGTTACTTTGTCATCCCCCCCCCCCCCCACCCCCAAAATTTTTTTTTAAACAAATCGTCCAAAATGAGGAATTTAAACGGCTCTGAATTCGGAATAGATTTCCAAAGTGTACATACAAGTGTGCCTTGATGCTTTGGTTCCATCAGGATGGTTGGTGGGGAATAGCCAAATTTGCATTTAAATTAAAGAGCAGAGACTGAAATGTAGCCTTAGATATGCGTGTAATCCAGGTGCTGCGGACACCTTGTGGACAAGCAGATAACATCTTGGGCCACTTGAATCAAATCGGTGAGGCCGATTGATACACCTGGTTGATTCTACACTCGCTTTTGCACGTAATTGACCGATTAGAATTGCACATGCTGGACACACCCCTGTGGCAGGAACCTAAAGTTGAGGCTTGATTTGTTGGAAAAGTTGGCTTTAAAATTGAAAGGATTTATTGGTTTGTTTGCAAGAGTTTCCGACAACAATAATGTTTGCAGTTTTTCGCAAAAAAAAATCTGTATTGCATTATTACCTTCAGCATCATTCCAGGACAATTAAATAGTTCAATAAATATATAAAGGTTTCACTCTCGTTGTCCGCAGTAAATTGGTAGCCGGTGAGAGACCTGTCATAAGATGGGGATTCCGCTGAGGTTCCGAAGATCCAATTGGTTTTCTCAAGAAAAGATAGATCTGCCATAACCCCAATGGTTGTAAAGATCTCACTGCAATCAAAACTGCGTGAATAGCCAAGTTTTTTTTTGTTTTTTTTTATGCCCTCATGCTTACGATTGCGAAATTCATTCAACTTGTTATCAATTTTACACCATTGACGTGCACTGTTGTAGCTTTAGATATGCATGACATCTTCAATGACATCTTGGATGCTGCTCTTCTGTCTGTGCCTGTTTGTGGTGAAGATGTTGAGGTCGTGGAGATATTCACTTACCTTGGCAGTGATATTCATGTCTCTGCTGGATGTGAGTCAGAGGTCAACAGACGAATGGGTCTGGCCTGGGGAGTCATGGATTCACTGGATCATGGGGTGTGGCGCTGCCGGTACCCGTGCGGGAGGACGAAAGCTCCGACATCTTCAGGTCCTTGGTGCTTCTAGTCCTGCTCTATTGATGTGAGACCTGGACTCTGACCAGGGATCTGAAATGGAGACTTTATTCCTTTGGTACCAGGTCTCTTCGGGAATCCTTATCTATCACTGGTCGGACTTTGTGTCCAACGAGCAGTTGCTGAGAGAGACTCAAATGATATTTGTAACTGCATGGTCTGTGAGCGTCAGCTGCGGCTGTACAGACATGTGGCTCGTTTCCTGACGCGATCCTGCTCACCAGATTCTCTCAGCGAGGGAGTCTCGTGAGTGGAGGAGGCCAATGGCCGACCACGTGCCTCGTGGTTGCAGCATTGCATAACATCTCAAGGAGATGGGGATGGCCAGACGGAGGCCCCTGGAGTACCGGCAGAAAGTGGACGCAGCGACGCACTGCTCCGATGCATGCTCCCATACATGACCTGACCTGACGTACACTGAAGAAAGAATGAAGAAGATTCCAAAAATATAATCATTTATTAAACCAATGACTCGTTAACAGAGCAATTACTATATAAAGCTATTGAATTCACACGGCAATCACATTTACTGATTCAAACTTGTGTCTTAGCGACTGCAAACTTATATATATCATACAATAATACATGCACTCACAGATGATAATCCCTTCACTGTAATGTAGGAGGTTATCAAAATGAGAAATTCCCCCTTTTAATTTTTTTAAACTCTCGGTCTCTGCGCAGAGACGTGTAAACAATAAAACACAAAGGACACACAGACTTGTCTATTCCACTTTCACGTAAGTCTTTTAAAATGCGCTGTCCATCACTACCTCATGCTCTCACCCATGCACATACACAATTTCTTCTACATACACACTCTCACCCAGCTGCGTTCCTCTCCAGCTCCGTGACGTAATAAGTCAAAGACATAGGACTAAACATTTATATATCAGTGAGTTATTGAGTGTCAGTGAGTGAGTGGTTAGGAAGGGCTTACATATAATTTGATGATGCAGCGGGGTCCAATATATTTTGTTTTAAACGTAAAAAGATCAAAAGTTAAAAATATATATATAAACCAGTTATTTACGTTGTTGTGGGTTTATAGGTAAGGCTAAGAGGCAGGGTTATGATTTTCAAAGTCGAAGACAAACATTGAAGGACAGAGCATATGAACCAAAGTCAAAAACAATATTGTGATTGTGATATTCATTGTAGCTGTTCCCATTATTACACGTTGTTACGGGCAGAGTCAATTTGAGTTGTTATCATGTTTTAAGATAACATCTTTCCTTTTTGATACGATGATGGAATTTAGATCAGTTATTGCATAATAGGCTGCAAGAGATAGCAATTTTACCATTGAGCCGTCTGGTGTGGGTTAAATTCCTGACCCAACGATAAACTTTCGGATTGGTGATACACTGAAGGCAGGCCACTGTCGTAAGATGATGTGCACCTTCCCTATTGTGTGTATCTCAAATTATCAACCCTTTTGACCTCGTTTTTACCGTTCTGCCCTGCGTAAAGAGTCCTTTATGTTCTTTTTAGCATTCTCCAAGGCCGGCGACACGTTTTGACAGCAAAGGCCATTGTTACTGGGCCGTGATGGTTCAGAGCTCAGAGTGAGAAGTGAGGGAGGCCAAACAGCCGAACTGAGGCTAAACAGTGGCCAGTGGTGAGTGAGATGGAAAGGGTGTGAAGCAGCACCATTGACATGCATGGGAGACCTTATAAAAGGAGGGCCCAAAAAAGTTTGGAGCGGAGAATACGGGGGTAATGTGCAGCCGAAAGCTGGGTTGTCGCAAAGCTCCCAGAGCGGAAGCCACTCCCTGCCCAGACAAGCTGTGCCCACCCAGCCAGAGTCATGCCTCCCCTGTTCTCCTCACTGGTGACCCAGATGCCTTTTGGGGTTTTTGTGCAGCTTTTCTTGGTTACTTTATGTAGCTTTCTTTGCCTGGAAGAGTATGTGGGTTAATTTATTAAAATCCTACCCAAATGGGGTAATTGAGTCGGTGAGAGCTGATTGGTTATTCCCTCCAATTGTGGGTGAGAGACGTGATTGGGTCTTGTTATTTATATGTTAACTGCTATTGCCATTGCACTTGGTACAGGTTTGGGAGCATCGGTGGTGCGTGTTTATGTCTGTGCTGTTGCTGATGACTCTCTAACAAGTGATGTAACCGGTCTGCCAAATGGGTAGAGGCGACATAAGGGGAATGCATCCTATGCAATTGCATGGGGCCCCAAGATGACAAGGGGGGGGGGGGCCACACGACTGATCGTGGTTCACAATCTTTTGAGATGGGCTCCTGAGGTGGGATCTCACTTTTTCGATAAAACATGTCAATTGTGAGTGGTGATAAACACATCACAAAGAGAATGCTCTATCTTTAGGAAAGGAAGCACTGTGATGTAATGAATCGATAAAAAAGTTTTCCCTGATGTTTAACTTACAAAATTGTTAAGGGGGGGGAGGGGAGAGAGGAAGAGAGAAGGGAGGGGAGGGAGAGAGAGGAAGAGAGGAGAGAGGGAGGGGAGAGAGAGGAGGAAGAAGGGAGGGAAACCAAGGAAGGGGGAAAGGGCGAGGAAGGGGGGAAGAGTGAGGAAGGGAGGGGTGGGGAGGTGGGGAGAGCTATTCCTCACCAAATGTTGCTATACACTGTGGGGAGGATGGGTGCATTTGGGGTGAGAGAGAGAGAGAGAGAGAGAGAGAGAGAGAGAGAGAGAGAGAGAGGTAGAGAAAGAGAGAGAGAGAACGAGAGAGAGAGAAAATGAAAAAAAAGAAGAGAGTAAGGTGAGGGGTGGAGGTGGGGTAAGTAAAGAATATGATATGTTATGCTTAATGGCCGAACACACACACAAAAACAAACTCATGTCAGAACAGCTGTACACACAACGACACCAACAGAGTTTACAAGTAATCTGCTGGCACATCTGCAAAAACTTTGATGTCCAAGTTCCAGAGAATCTGTGGGAACATGAACCAAAAGCATGGACTAAAAACATGGCAATACCAACCGCTCACGTACGAACTAATGATCCCATCGAGCGTGAATATCGAAAACGAAGCGCTGTGCCCAGATATCATACTTAGGTACAAAAACAGAGAGAAGAAAGCATTGCTTATTGAGGTGTTAACAGCAGTGATTTTGGACTAAACGATGCAGAAATCAAGAAAATTACCAAACACCAAGACCTCAAGAACGAAGTGAGAAGATCCTGGAAGATGAAGAATGACAAAGTTGTACCAGTGATAGTTGGAGCTACGGGAATGATGGCAAAGAACCTCACAGAAATATTAAACATAGACAATACCCCTGGATGCTCACCTGGTCGTGGCTGGATAAGATAACCAGGTAACCACTAGTAGGCATAGATGACCCACAAAATATATAATGGAGAAAAAAGTAAATACCTATGGGTTTTTTTTTTTAATGCCATGAACAAACCTTGGTAAATAAAGGATGGTGAAGATGGTGGTCAAGTTTCATTGGAATTGTATATGAAGTTTTGGAGAAGAAAGCAAATACATTTTGGGGGGCAACCCCCCTTAAACCACCGTAGAGCTCGATTTTGCAAATGTCATTAACAAACTTTGGTACGCCATGGGTAATGAAGGTTGGAGTGAAGTTTCATCAGAATTGTGTGTATCGTTTCTGAGAAGAAAGCAAATACCTCTTTGTGGGGGCAACCCCCTGCTACCTGTAAACTCCCTCTGTAGACCCCTTCAGACCCAGTTTTTTTTAAGACCATCATGGGTGATGAAAGTTGTGGTCAAATTTCAGTGAAATCATATGTGTGGTTTCTGAGAAGTAGCAAGTATTTGTGGATGGACGGATGGACGATACGCCTTCCCATAACCTCCCCGGAACTACATTACAGGTGAGCTAAACACCATCCCTGGGAATATTATAACAAATGAACTGCAGTTGGAAGCTCTCCAGGGTTCAGCGACGATCCTGAAGAGAGCCCTCGGCACAAAGTTCAGAACAGAAAACTTCACAACTTGGTCCATGAATAGTGACCCCTTACCAAAATAAGTGGTATGCTTTGAGCCTGCCCTGGAAGACTCCATTCCACATTCTGAAACCCACATATGTAGATAACCATCAATGAGACATACACACACTTTGAGACCTTGGGCGGGAGCATTCAAAACCAACAGCTCGTACATGCAGCGACATTTGCACCCCACCGGTTGGCTCCAAATCTGATTAGTACATGCTACGTCCCCTCAACAGGGGGGGGGAGGTGCGAGACCGGGGAAGGTGGAGAGAGAGAGTGGAGAGGAGAGGGGGGTCGGCGTTGAAACAGGGATGGGGGTGGAAGAGGGAGTAGGGTTGGGAAGGAGAGGGTGAGGGATTCCGATAGAGATGATTCTGAGTTTATCGTCCATCCGAGAGACGACACACACAGTGATGAATCACCCGGCCTGTGAAACACCTGGTGGACAGTTTAGAGCTGGTTGGGATTCAAATCCAGGCTACAAAGAGTGAGGCATACGTACCTCTCGGCTTTCCTGCCTGATGTTGGGCTATCTACTTCAGAACTGAAAAGATTTTTTCTCATTGTGATCATGTAATTTAATTTTACCTTCCCACCTCCAGTAAGAACCACGTTATCGCAATTGAATGTTGAATAACGTGCCAAGTGGCTTCACCATGCAATGCACGAAACGTTTGAAGAAACTTTTAAAAGTGAAATGTGTAATTTTTGTTTGTATTTATCTCTGCCGAAGTGACGGGTCATATAATGGAAGAACAAAAACGGGAAACATTGTGGAAAATTAAAATTTCACATTTTCAGCGAGGCAGCCACCGCATGTTGCACCACAGAACAATACGTGGCCAACGCAGGCGAGTGAACCTGAACTTTGTTCAAGTCGATCTATATGTAGTATTCAGTGACAGTGCGAATATTGTAGAGTGCTGGTGTAAGCACTCCAATGAAATCGTGGATAA
>CM068955.1:175120695-175162367 GCA_035128595.1 Eptatretus atami | reverse complement strand
ATTTCTACGTTGGCCGTAGCAATTCGACAAGCCGAAAAAAAAGAACTGGTAAAAAAAGAAAAAAAAGAACTGGTAAAAAAAGAAGAAAAAAAACCACTCGTTACCATCCGTCTGGCCGCACGTTCACCTTAGGGCCCCCCTGCGGTCGCCTTGCGGGCACCTTGCGTCTGCCTTGAAAATTCTATGGCCGCCGCAGGGACGCCCTAAGGTCACCGTGCGACATCAAATCAAAGACCTACGGCACCACCACGTTTTCAGTCTCCACAATTTATAAATACGCCGTGCGGCTCCCTGAAAAAAAAAAACATATGTGACTGCTACATTGTGTGAACCGTGGAAATACTGCGGCCGCCCTATAATTGCTAGTGGCCGTAGATTTTGTAGACCCTCCGGCCGCCGTGCCAAATGTGACTTAGGCCTAAGAAACGTCTCCCTTGGCACGCAATTGGTAATCATCGAAACGTCATATTCAACATACACCTCCCGAATTGGACAAATCAACACTTTTCTAGGAGTCGGAACTGTTTGTAAGTTCGATTCTGGAGCTTAAATTTTGTAATTCTCCTTAGTTTAGGAGATACTGCTGCTGATCGCATGTGCGGAAATGAAATAAAGCAACGAACGCTGACGTCTACGGGCCTTTAGAAACATTGTAATGTACCCAGCGATCCGTAGCTACAATGAACAGGCATTCGATATAATATGAGTGAGGAAAGTGAAAAAAAAACTTTATCGTTAAGAAATCGTTAAGGTCTGAAAAAAAGTCAAGACAACGTTGAGTTGGCCAAAAAACATGGCGGCTTCAGACTCCAGAAAGGCTACCGAGGATGCGCCTTAAGACCCCAAAGAGAGTGGTGACCGAGGATGCGCCTGATAAGGATCTCATTAAATAAGGCCATTAATTATCTTCTAAATGTGTGTTTTAATTATCTCAAACATCCAATTTTCACTCTTTTATTTTGTATACATTGTCGAGGCTCGTATGAGAGCTAACACACAACGCACAGCAAAGGGGGCATGAGACAAGATGGGCAGGAGAGGGAACGACAACAGTGGGGAACAGAGACATTAGGAGATCTGTGGAAGGGATGAGGTGGGGACCATGGGGTATGCAAGATGGACACTACAGGGACTTTCAGGAAGGAAAGTAGGGAATTTGAAGGAGGTATGTTTGGCGTGTATTAACGGGGGTAGAAAAGACTAAGGTTTTGGCTGGGGGAAGATAAGAGGTGGTTGCACTTCCTTGGAGTTTTCTTTGTCTGCAATGTTTCAGGCTGCTAGGTTTTAGAGTTTTGGAGTTATGGAGGAGACAAATTGACACAATGATGCGCGCACACACACACACGCACACACGCACACACACACACACACACACACACACACACACACACACACCTTGAATGACACTCAAGCTGCTGTATATACACCTTTCCAATGCAGAAAAGGCAATAAAACATGGAAATTCCTCCAGATTTTTTTTGCATTCCAGGCTAAAGCAACATAGGCTAAGTGAGTGTGAAAATTCTCTTTCTCGTGAGTCGTGATACAATTGAGGGTTCCGAAGCAACACTCATAATACCCTCTCCCACCAGCACTGGGAACTACACAGTACGTATTTACGAAGATCATTTGCATTGGCCCACCTTCGGAATTCCTGGTGAGGAGGGCAAATGAATTCACCACAACCTTTGCCTTATGACCTGTTGTCCTCTTGGCAAGTTTAATTGGTTGAGATTGCATAAGTAACGTCTGAATGAATCGACCTCAGACAGACGGATGCCAAAATACCTATTTTAGTGTGATGACAGATTGACAGGTTGGCAGGGGTCCCACTGGGCTATTATTGTGTTTTGCATGGGGCCCCCAAATGCCACCCCTGCGAATGGGCAACGTGACCACCAAATATTAACTCACAAGACACTGAACATAGGTGTTCATGGGATGCTCATCGACTCCACGGCGCATTGTGGTTAACGGAGTTAATTAATTTGCCTGCATGTCAGGCTTGGTACGTACAGTCGACTTTAAGGAGACAAAGATGTCTGTGTTTAACGAGATGAAGAATGATGTTTTATGAGCCAACATTTCTCCCCTAGATGATGAAGGACTGTTCGCTTGTCTTGGCCAAAATTAACACATGCAAACTTGTTCAGGGAGGCAGGACACATGAAGGAATACGACAGACATGGAAGTGAATGTGGAGGGGTATATTTCCTTGAGGTGCTTGTAAGGTGTTGGGCACCGATGGACCTGCAAGCGGTGGCAGCAAGAAGGCAGTGCACCACAACCTCACCTCATCCTCCATTATGATCCGTGATCTTTATTACCCCATTAACCCTTCCTTACCCAACCCTCTTTAATTGCTGATTTCAGTCTTTGCTCACCTTCTCTCTTTCATCCTTTCCTGTTCATTTATTCCCTTGCCGGTTGTGCCCAATTGTTTCCCCACTACCCCACTATCAGTTGAACCTTGCTCTTCCACGAGCCTTGGTCTTGTAAAAAAAACAAACAAAAAAAACATGCATTCATCTTTCAACCGAGGAAGATTGCTCAATAATTCAAGGTTTGCATGAGTTATGGTTTTGTAGCATTCATTTACAGAAACAGGAGGTATTACCTTTGGGATAATACTCGAATGTTTATGACATAAATTAGAGTTAAACATGTGATTTTATTGGGAGGGGGGGGGAGGGACAAAAATTCAGCATATAGACAGGATTATAAGGAAAGCGAAACGGACAGGAGAGAGAGAAATCAGTTAAAACAGGATAATTTGTCAAAGTGTCAAGGGGAACTCCCTGAGCCACAGTTTGGAAATTCTGCATCTCATGTGTCTTCACAATCGTCTTTATGATTTTAACTCAATTCCTCCAGTGGTGGCAAACACGATGTGTAAGCTTGATGTGTATTACATCAAATGCATTCATATTTTGCAGCCAATGTAAATATGTAACTTGCAAACTGATCGTCGTGCTGAAGTGACAATTCCATGGTTTGCTACATTTTCCATTTTACGCAGTAATTGTTTCAACTAAAACAAGAGGCAGGAATCAATTGTCGATATCATGCTGTTATCTTTGTCCATAATCCATATGATATTGTAATAATTGTCCCATCTCCTGCAGTAATCATTCAATATGATTGTTTTTAGCTCCTGTTGTTAGTTATTCTGAACACGTTTCCTGTTATTGGTTATTCCGAACACGTTTCAGCATCTGCTATGGACTCGTGGTCCATAGCGAGTGAGGGGATGCCACAGCCCCAACTCACTGGTTTGTAGAGGTAGATATGGCAGGAATTTGTAAGTTGGCCAGGTTTCCGGCAACAATCATCAACTCTTTGAGAAGGACACTGTGGGCACTGTGACGTCTACCAGAATATCAATGCTGGCAGATGTGTCCCTAGCTGTAAAGTTCCATGAGAACAATGACAGACTTTGCAAAGCAATGGTCTCTCTACCCGTGAAGCATCGTTCCCACAGTTTATAGTTAGGTCATGAATCGAATCCAGACTAAACAGCTCAAAGGCAAATGCGCTATCTCTCACCATCCTGCGTCACAAAATAATTCTTACATAGTTTCTTTGAAATGCTAACTCAGACATCAAATTCACACAGGTCATAATTACTCATAGTGAAAAACAAACAAGGAGCTAATGTTGGGTTCGAAAACTGTTATTTTTCCTATCTACGAGACTGATATACACGATGGAAGAGTAGGATTAATTGACAGTGAGGTAGTGGGGTAACAATTGGGCACAACCAGCAAGGAATAACAGAGAGAGAAGAGAGAGAGAGAGAGAAACAAGCTCAAATGAAGCTAAGATCCTCGTCCTCTTAATGATGACGTCTTAAAACGAATATGACGTCATTGTGATGTATCAGGTTTACGATAAATTATCTGTGCTAATGCCCGGTCTTGATTCCTGCAAACAAAATTCAAGCAGCTTGCCTAGTTTCGGAGATAATGTATAGGCGATTGCATTAGCAGCGATATTATGACGTCAACTTTTTTTCTCGGAAGAATTTCCAAAATCGGAGATGGTTACTGCCTGCGCGTGGGCTTTCTGCATATACATGCAAGTTTCACGAAGATCCGATGAAAACTCTGGGTTGTGAAACAAAAAATGTCAAAAAATAGGAATGACGTCATAAAAATTGATATGACGTCATAGTGATGTATCATATGTGCGGTAATTCATCTCTGATAATGCCCCGTTCGATTCCTGCAAACAGAATTCAAAAAGCTTGCCGAGTTTCGGAGATAATTTTTTAGGCGATTTCATTAGCAGAGATATTTTGACTTCATAACTTTTTTTCTAGGAGAATTTTCAAAATCGGAGATGTTACTGTCTGCGCAGGGTATTTTACATATATATGCAAGTTTCAGGGAGTTTCGATGAAAACTGTAGCTGTGAAACAAAAAGTCCACAAGAAGAAGATGAAGAACAACAACGTGAGTAGACTTAGAGATCCTCTGCGAGGATCTAAAAGAAAGAAGAACCAGTGAAACCAGTAAGTAAGAGGGTTGGGTTGGAATGGTGAATGGAGTAATAATGATCATGGGTCAGGATGGGAGGTGAGTCCGGGGGGGGGGGCGCGGAGTGGGGAGAGTGACATGAGGAGGTGGTGTACTGCTTAATAAGGGTGGAACGGCCTCTGGAAAGTGGTTCCATAGATGGAGATATGATGAAAAATGAATTGAATGTGCATTTTGCCTAAATATGGCACTTTTCACCAGAAGAGAATTCCTGGAAAACGTGTATATCCTGGAATTGTTGGGCAGGGTTGAAGGACAGAGTGAGCAATATTGGAGAAGAGGTGGTAAATACATAACAGAGGGTCCACCGACCTGCCAGCATTGTGAAATTTGCAGACATTATGTTTCGAAGGATATTCCAACAATGTTGCAAGCTTTACATTCCACAGTATCTATGAGAGACAGATGTGATGCTGAGCCACAAGGGAGAGCTCCCACCCCATTAAACTATGAGCAAAGGCCTGGTATACTGTGAGTATCTCTGATAAGCCTGGTGTTGGCTTAGTGGTAGGGTGGCGGCTTGGGATCCTAGGTCCTGAGTTCAAGCCCCGTTGGCCGCTGAATTAATAGACCAGGAGGTTGACTCAGCCTGTCATTCTTCCGAGGTCGGAAAATGATACCATGTACTGGTAAGGGGACACTGCATCAGCGGCATAGCCGTGTCCCAACCAATGATGCAACCAGCAGCCACAGGCTGCACTCGATAGAGAGAGAGGGAGTAGCTCTGATTTTCCAAAGAAAGACCTGGATCAATGGAGGATACTGAGTCTGTTGCTGGCTTTGGAGGCCAGCTTTGCTATGTGATTGGTCCAAGAGAGGTCATGGCTGAGGGTGAGGCTGAGGAGTTCAAGACACTGAATCTCTTCTTACAAGGTCAACTAACAAGGCAAACATAAAGACCAAGGAGCTTTCCAAAGAAGTCAAACATAAAGTGGTGGAGAAGCACCGTTCAGGAGAGGGTTATAAGAAGATTTCAAAGTCACTCATCCCTTTGAGTACAGTGAAATCCATCATTATGAAGTGGAAGACATATCATACCACCCAGACTCTAACCAGATCAGGTCATTCATCCAAACTCAGCAGCTGGGCAAGCAGGAAACTGGTTTGGGATGTTGCTGTAAATCCAACAATTCCTTTGAAAGATATGTAAGGCTCTATGTCCGAGATAGAGGTCAGTGTTCATCAATAAACAATATCCCGTTCTCTTCACAAAGCTGGCCTCTGTCCAGGTGGCACAAAGTAGTCATTACTGAAAAAGACGCATCTAAAAGCTTGTATGGAGTTTGTGAAAAAGCATCTTAATGATACTGCAGGCATGTGGAGAAAGGTTTTGTGGTCAGACAAAACAAAAAATTGAAATTTTTGGTATCAATTCAAAGCGTGAAGTCTGGTGCTCGCCTGACACTTCACATTACCCAGTCAACACAATGCCTACTATCAAGCATGGTGGTGGCAGCAACATGTTATGGAGCTGCTTTTCATCAGCAGGGACTGGCAAGCTTGTCGGGACAGAAGGGACAATGGACAGTGCAAAGTACAGGAGAATCCTTGATGAAAACCTGCTCGAGTCAGCCATGAATCTGAAACTGGGTATGGGATTCACATTTCAGCAGGACAATGATACACAAGGAAATTAGATGCAGGTGGAGGCCATTCTGCCCATCATTCCTGTGCCACATGAACACCACACCAATTTATCAACACCAGATCAAACCAAGAAAAATGGGAAATATTTTTATTTTTTATTTTTTGTATGTGTGTATCTAAGTCAGATATCAAATTCACACAGGTCATGATCCGAAGCACAAAGCTGAACCAACCCTGGAGTTGCTGAATAAGAAGAAAATAAATGTTCTTGAGTGGCCCAGTCTAAGTCCTGACTGGAACCCAATTGAACATTGATGGCGAGACTTGAAGATTGCAGTCCATCAACGATCCCCATCAAACTTGGCAGAACTAGAGCAATTTTCACGTGAAGAATGGGAAAAAAATTTAACATCTCGCTGTGCAAAGCTGGTAGACACCTACCCAAAAAGACTCACAGCAGTCATTGCTGCAAAAGGTGCTTCCACCAAGTACTGACCTCAGGGGCTGAATATGTTTACAACCAGTGAATTTTGATTTGTACATGTTTTTTTGCAGGTATTCCTGACATGTACACCTCCTTCAAATATAAGTGTTTCATTTGATCTCTTCAGTTATAACTAAAAAAGTTCATTTGGAAAAAATGTTTCTACTTGATTCGTAATTTATCTAAATGTGACATTATTGGTACGGGGTGAATACTTTTGCAGGCCACTGAAGATGAGGAACAAGACTGTTCCCAACACATTACCTTGAGGGCCTGCAGCCTCCACTGGAAGAGAGGAGGAGATGGTTCCATTGTTAGCAACACGTTGACTGAGTGAATGAAGGAAATCATACCTCTCAGAATGAAGGTGGCCTTGGCAAGCAGATAGCTTGGCAAGCAAAGCAGGATTCCAGACTGTGTCGAATGCCTGAGACATATCCAAGGAGATGGTCCTGACCTCTTGATTGCTGAAAGAGCGGGAGCAGCATGATCAGATTTGACTGATAAGGAAAGAATCCAAACTCATGATCAGAGATCAGACTGTTTGAAAACAGGCCAGACCTGACATTAACAGCAATGATGAATTGTGTTGACTTTGCTTGTAATTGGAAATGAGCTCACTGGTAATACAGTTGATATTTGTTTTCCCCCTTTCTTCTCGATGGGAGTGATGTTTTCTGACTTACAGCTTGCTGAGATGATCGAGTCTTTTGAGTATCCTGAATAAGAGTGGCGACCCATCGAGGATTGTGCCCAATAGCCCAGGAGACTGCTTCGGCAGCACCGACGCTCTGTACAGAGTATGGTTCCAATGGATGGATGGATGCATTGCCTCCAAGGAGAATCAAAAACCGAAGAGAAAAGGGGAAGCAATAAATTGACTTCCCGGTTCTTGGAGCAGGTCTCCTTCGGGCTCCCTGTGACGATCTCAAAGTTAAGTTTCCAGTCGTTATCTGTCCCGTTTTAACTGTTTATTTTCTCACCTACATGTTACTGTGTGTTCCTAGTTCGGTTTGTTTCAAAATCGTGCTATTTTGTGAGATTTCGTCGAACTTGTCTTACTAGGTGCTTGAGGCCTATCCTTGAGGCTTGAGGCCTACCCTTTGTTCCCCTCAGTGTACGCATCATGTTTATTTGTTTTTCTCCCCATTATCTTCAATTCTCTCTTTCCCACTTTCTTAACGTCCCCTATCCCAACAATCACTCTATTTCTTATCTTCAAATAAAAAATAAAAAACGCACCTTTCTCCGTCTCTCTTCTTCTTCTTCATCTCTCTTCTTCTTCCCCTCTTCTTCTTCCTCCTTCTTCTTCCTCGATTTTTCTACAACACTTCCATGACCTAATCTGTTGAAAACTTCTCAAACATTAATAATAATAACAAAAACGATCTCTTATAATGCTTCATCTTCCTCTCTCACATGTGTGGTTCTTTACTGTATCATAATGCACTACTCTTCTGCTATTTACAGACTGCTCTCAATTCGACCTTTTCTTCATACCTTGCCTAAAAAATCCAACTGTTACAGCGTTTCTTCTCTCCATTCTCTGAATTCGCCTTTATTGCATCCCTCAAGAAATGTGTTTAATCGCATAACTGACCTAAAACTTTAAAAAACCCCAGTTTGCTATGAATGTTCGTTTCCCAACCATCTTTTTTTTCCTACTTCAGTGCCAACTCACTCCTCTCACACCTCACTCTCAAAGCAACCATCCCACTCTTCTGCCTCCAAGCCTCCCTCTCACCTCTCTCAAAAACTGCCCCCCTCACCTTTCTCCCACCATTCATCCCCCTCACTCATCCTTCCCAAAGTTGCCCCCCTCCCATCCACAAAGCTGCCTCCTTCCACTGCCTCTCACCTCCATCTCTTCACTCCACCTCCTCAAATCCTCAACTGCCTTCTTCCCCCTCTCTTGTCCCCCCTTCCCCCAGCACCACAGAGCCTTTTCTCTCCTCATTCGTCCCCTCCCCAAGCTATTCTGCAATCCACAACACTCTTTCAACAACACTCCTTACCTCCCCCCCCTCGTCCCTTGTCCTACCCTCCCCCCCCCCCCCCCCACCCGCTGCACCCAAAGCCTCCTCCCCTACCTCTTCATTAAAAGTATGGACCTCAAATATCCAGGGCCTTCGCTCAAGCCTTTCAGATCTTTCCACACAGGTTGCCACTGACAAACCAGACATAATCTGCCTAACAGAAACTTTCCTCCCCCAAGACGTGTCTGACTCCCAAGTATCTCTCCCTGGTTACTCCCTCCTCCGGTTTGACAGACCTGAGCCTCGCCCTGGTGGAGGAGTTGCTCTCTTCATCAAAGACTCTATTCCTCACTCTCCATGCACTGCCCTCACTCCCCACACCCCAGGAATACCTCTGGCTAGGCTTCCCCTCCACTCCCACTCATGTTTATATGTGTACTTACCGTCCACCTAACAGTTGACTCCATCTACACCACTATCTGAAAACATGGACCAACTTCTATCTTCTCATCCAAACTCTCTCTTCTCATATGTGGCGACTTCAATTGTCATCATGCTAGTTGGCTCGGTGTGGGTACCTCTCCATTCGTCATGGCACCTCAGCAAAAGCTTTCTGCTACTCATTGGACTGACTCAATCGGTCAACTTCCCTACCCAGATCTCAACCAATGGTACTCCATCTATTCTGGATCTGATTTTGACAAATTTCCTGACAATATCGCTGCTCTTCCTCCGCTCCAATCGGTTCTTCTGACCACGTCCTTGTCAAAGTGGACATCTCTCTGGCTATTATCAGAGAACACCTCACCGCCGTCGAGTCTGGCATTTCACTCAAGCCGACTGGCAGGGTCTCCAAGCAGCCCTCAATTATAGACTGGTCTCCTATCTCTACTTTCTCCAACATCAATTCATCCTGGGAATTTTTCAAAGAAACTTGCTCTCCCTCATGCACAGATTATCCCCTCTCATCTTCAGTTGTCCTACCCTTCCTCCCGCCCTTGGTTCACTGAAGCTTGTGGTGAGGCAGTTGTCCTGAAACAACTTGCTTTGCCTCATGGAAAGCAAACCCAACTGAGGGCAATCTCAGTTCCTTCCATAAAGCTCGGAACAAGTGTGGATCTACCCTCAGGAGAGCCAGAAAACAACATCTTTGTCATCTGAAGTCTGAACTCTCAAACCTCTCTCCTCCTCAAATACTGGTGGCATCTAATCAAATCTGTTTCTGGTGTATGTTTCCCCTCCATCCCCTCCTTACCTCAAATGGCAGCACTGCTGATACCGCACGTGAAAAAGCTCAATCCTAAACTCGGTGTTTGCAGCTAAATTTGTGTCCAAAACCCTCACTTTCTCTACCCACCTTACCCAGTCGCACCTAACTGTCCTGGACTCTGTGTCCTTTTCTCTGACAAGGTGGAGAGCTTGCTGTCAAACCTCGACTCAGATTCTGCAACCGGTCCAGACAGCATCAGCCCACGTGTCCTCAAAGCCTGCTCTTCTGCTCTTGCTCACGCTCTCTCTGTTCTATTCACCCTTTCATTTGCTCAAGGCCATCTGCCATCTGCTTGGAAATCAGCAAACATCACTGCCCTGCACAAAAAGGGGCAAAAACAGATCCCTGCAACTACAGACCAATCAGCCTTCTCCCAATCATCAGCAAGGTTATGGAATCCATCATCGCTTCAGACATCAAATCCTTCCTCTTCTCCAATGGCTTGATTTCTGATCATCAATTGGTTGCAGACCAGGTCACTCTACCCTGGATATGCTGCTTCTGCTCTCCCAACAATGGATGGAAGCCCTCAATGCCAGACAGGAAATCCGAGCCGTATCCCTGGATATATCACGTGCTTTTGACACAGTATGGCCTGCCCTGCTCACCAAAATCTCTTCCATGGTATCAAGCCATCTCCACTCATGGCTCGCAGACTTCCTCTCCTGTCGCAGTCAACGTGTGGCCCTAAATGGAGTTCTTTCATCCCCCCTTCCTGTCCAGGCTCGAGTTCCTCAAGGTAGCGTTCTGGACCCTGTTCTTTTTCTGGTTTTCATAATGATCTCTCCGACTCTCTGGAAAATCCTCATAATCTCTTTGCTGATAACTCCACCCTCTGCCGTACCATCGGTCATCCCTCAGACCGGCAAGCAGCAGCTTCTTCGCTCACTGCTGATCTGGATAAAATCACAAACTGGTCCACACGTGGAACATGTCTTTCAATCCGGACAAATCTCACACTCTCACTATGTCTCTTCGAATGGACCGTTTAGAAAACCCCCCATCCACTTTCTCAACATCTCTGGAAGAAGTCCTTTCTTTCAAGCTTCTGGGTCTCAATATCTGCCATGACCTTTCCTGGAAAGCTACATTTCAAACCTCACCTCCAAAGCCAGTCGCCGACTGGGAATCCTCCGTCGTGCAAAGTCCTTCCTCGGCCACCTGAGCTCCTGACCACTTACAAAGCTTTTGTCTGCATCCTGATGAGTACTGTCTCCCCCTGGCGGGTGCTCCTGCCTCCCACCTGTCTCGGTCTCGCTGTAGAAACCAAGGCATTTCAGATCATTGGCATCTCCCGCAATGAGGCTGAGTCTTTGGGCCTCTCACTCAATCACCGCAGGTTGGTCGGTGGTCTTCTGTCTTCTACCGTCTCCTTTCCAGCCTCACCCCCCCCCTGCTCTCTCTTTGCAATTTGTCCCCACACATTTCCGCAGGGCGCTCAAGGTCCGCCAACAACCCCCTTTGGTAAAACTACCAAAATCACGAATCGCTGTTCACCTTCACTCTTTCATTCCTCTTTTTCCCACCTTTTGAATAAACTCCCTCACTCTATTCTTTCCCATTCTTCCCTCCAGGCCTTCAAAACAGCTGTTCACCACCACCTCTTATCATCCCCCATCCAAATCCTCGATCTTTTCTACCCCCGATAATCCACCCAAGCCCACCTCCTTCAAATTCCCTGCTTTCCTTCCTGAAAGTCCCTGAATGTCCATCTTCTATTCCCCATGTTCCCGTCCATCCCTCTCCCTTCCACAGTTCTCCAAATGTCTCTGTTCCCCACTATTTTGTCCTTCCACTCCCTCCCTCCTGTCTCATGCCCCCCCCCCTTGATGTGCGTTGTGTGTTAGCTCTCATACGAGCCTCGACAAGATAAAAAAAAAAAAATAATGGCCGAGAGCAGGATTTGAGAACATGGGCACTGATCTCATCAGCATCCATTTCCAAAGCAGTATAAGGCTGGACAGAAATCACTACATTCAAAGGTGAGAAGGATGCAAAGTATAGTAGACATTGGATATGAGATGGTAAGATGTTGACAGAGCTGGATTGGTTGGGTACATGACATATGGAAGCAAACCCAGCTTTAGCCATCTGCCTTATCCAGGCAGATTTGGCAGTCATGCAATTTGATGTAAAAGGGAGTGTGGGGGGGGATGGAGGGGAAAGCATACTTCAGAGATGGGCTTGACAAATCACCACCTTCAATTGGAGGAGGAGACTGGTTGGAGAGTTTGCTTTGAGATTGAAAATGATGCAGATTTTTCTGGCATGCTCCAGGATGGACATACTGCTGACACTATGGCTGCAGCTATCGATGTCCATATAAATGTTTTTCCTCCTAGTACATCATAACTAAGTATGAGCATTATATTTTGTTTCCTCACTTCAAACCATTCATCCACCCACCCTCGGTTCCCTCCCCCTCCTTTTCTCAGTATTTTTCATTTGCTGACCGTCTCATCAGCTAATGTTATCTTGTGAAAGTGAAAGCTACAATGATGCCTTTTGAAAAGAGTAGCTGGTACATTGGCAAAATTTCATATTTCTGTCCCAAACTACAGGATTACTTCATCAGATTCATAGCCACACCGATACACCTCAGTGATTCATTGTCCAACCAGTGGATGCTCAGCACAAGATTGGACAAATGGTGGATTTCTATGCCTGTTTCTATGTCAGTCTATGATCGAGGAACTACTTAATTACAAGTGAATGTTACATTTTGGACACTGTGGAACACGAATCGGGACACAGATTTGAACGCGAACCTGCAGTATATCAGTACTTTGGCTCTGAGTTTGGCAAATTGTGTGGAATCTCATCCTGAGCGCGTGTGCATACAAAGGAATAAGGTAATTTTTTAAGCCCGTCCGGCAGTCAAACGAAATTGAAAATCATTCCAAACAGGAAACTTACTGTTTTTAAGGATGCCGTAAAGGACACAAACAACAGGCACGAAAAGCGAATTTAACATGTTAAATAAGGTGGTGTAAAAGACGGTGCGTCAATGGAGGTAAACGTCTGAAAAAAGTTCGTTTTTTTCCCTCCAACCTCCAAAATCGTTATTTTATTTAAATTTAATTGTACGCTTGAACACTAGAACACAAATCGCCTTCTTGGCACTTCCAAAAATCTACAGTTTTGCAAAATATTACTTGGACAAAATATTACTCCATCTCGACCAATCGAATTAGCCCCTCCCAATCGCAGGGCGGTGGAATATCGAGATTCAGATAAAATTGCGGCCCGTCGGAAATATCTATCGTGCTCGGGAACGCATAGCAAGAGTTGAGAAGACCCTTCCCATGTCCTATATCTCAAGACTACACGGGGTAAGGTGTTCTATGAACTCTCTAGTTTTTTCATACTTTTGTGAATATTTTGAAACAAATTAGATATTGATTTTTAAAAAAAAGGGTGATAATATATCCTTTTGTGAATTATTTTTGTGATGATAACTAAACAACTATCCAATAAAAGAAATAAACAATAAATGCAGATAAAATTCACTCACCTTGTGATTGAGTTTGAACATTATGCCATTTGTGAACGTTGGTTCTGTTTTGGTGAGTTGCACTTGCATGCGTTGATTATTCTGACAGTTCATTTTGTTTATTTGGTCGACGTTTGGGTTCAAATACATTTCATCGAGCGATATTCAAAGGACATTTCCTGCGCATTCATGAGGCGATACCAGGCAAGCTGTGCGTGACTGGTAACCTAGCGACAAATACGGAGACGGTTCGGTCGATGTGAATGTGTCCCAGCTAATTTGATGCGGACATTTTATGACTTTGATAGGTGTTTTCAAGGTGATGTGAATGGGTTTACGGCAGCCTGCCACTCCGTTGCAGCACCGGTGGAGTTGATGTGAAGAGGGGTTCAGGTCGCGCAACCCTATTTTTTTGGTCTCAGAAATACCGCATGAACAACATTTAGAAATCTTTTGTTCATACGTTGAGGAAGCCAACGGTGATCCTGTAATGCTTGTACATAGCACAATGAAAGTGGGATATTAAAATGTATCTTTAAAACGAAGTAGCATTGAGAAAGAAAGCAGGTCGGTGGTCTCTCTGTCTCTGTCTCTCTGTCTCTCTCTCTCTCTCTCTCTCTCTCTCTCTCTCTCTCTCTCTCTCTCTCTCTCTCTCTCTCTCTCTCTCTCTCTCTCTCTCTCTCTCTCTCTCTCTCCCGTCTACCACCTCCGTTCTGATCTTGCACCCTCTGCTCTTTCCATTTTTTGTCCTCCCATGCTTCAACAGGGCTCACACGGTCCACCATCAACGCCCTTCTGGTGAAACTACCCAAATCCAAGATCACTAGTCACCTCCACTCATTTGTTCCTCTTTTCTCCCACGTGTGGAACCAACTTCCACATTTTCTTCAATCTCATTCTTCCCTCCATTTCTTCAAGACAGCTGTTCATCACCATCTCAGATTGTCCCTAATCTAAGACCATGATCTTTTCTACCCTCGTTAACCCCACTTCCAAATTTCAATTTTTTTTCCTCCTTGGAGTTTCCTTCTATATCCATCTTGTCTACCCCATGCATCCTCTCTTTCCCATCACTCTTCCCCACACCCATTGTTTGTCCACCTCCCTCTGTCTTGGCTTTCAACTCTGCTCTTGGTCTTTCCCCCTTTTTTCTACTGATCCTTTTGCTTGTTTTATGTCCTGTTTTTGTCTGTTATGGTCTGATCTATTCAGTGTACTCGCTCTTCCATGAGCCTCGATGACATAAGCCTATACAAAAAAGCAGCTGTCACTAAACGTTCTGCCACATCCATTTTGTTTTGGGAACAACGTTCATTTGTATTTGATGTAGGTTTATTTTGTGTTCTTTCTTACAGTTTGGCCTTGGGCCATGCCGTAAATCAAATAATCAGCTGTATGAATTATTTACTTTTACAGAAAAGATGTAGGCGAGGGAGAAATTGTAGCTTTTGTACCAAAAAGTGTATGCGGTCGGAGGGAGGAAATTTGAGGGAGTGTGGGGCGCTCACGTAGCAATTCTGCAAAAAAGTGGGGTTGGGGACGATAGTGACCAAAACCCCAATGATGTGGATCCTTCTCATCCTTATATGCACTATTAAACATCAAAAACAACTTAGTCAATTTCATAACAACTTTTTGTGCAGACAGCCATGTCTTGCTTTCATTGGTCTATTATTGCCCGTGGAAAGCTTTTGACATAATGGCGTAATGGAATACATCAGCGTTGAAGCCCATGGGGGAGAGGACTGGGGGGCACGTGCCCAATTTGGGTTTCCATTCTCTGCCAGGCCCCACGAACTCACAACTCATACATGCCAATCCATCTTACCTATAAG
This sequence comes from Eptatretus atami, assembly GCA_035128595.1. Lineage (NCBI taxonomy): Eukaryota > Metazoa > Chordata > Myxini > Myxiniformes > Myxinidae > Eptatretus > Eptatretus atami. The sequence goes on along the minus strand of CM068955.1, from coordinate 175,147,184 downwards.
ACTGACAATTCATATTTAACTGAACAGGCGTGTAATGGTTTGAGTGTCTGGGAAGTTGGCGGTCATACTGGAGTTTATAAAATTTGTACGTGCTGCTCCTTGCTTCACTCTCAGCATTCAAATGGTTAAGAGCACGGACAATCCCCATCGGTTGGCATCCATGGGTTGGAGGAAATTTCTCCTGATCAGGAAATGCCCTGCTGAATGTGGTGAGAAATGCGGCGCCATTGTTGTGGTGTCGCTCGTACCCAGAGTACCCCAAGCTCAGTGACAGTGTTTGTCTCGTCTAACAGTCGTGTGTGTGTGTGTGTGTGTGTGTGTGTTGTTTGTGTGTGTCAGCTCCACTACAAGCCCTAGATCATGTAAAACAAATTCATCCTTGTCTTTTTGACAACTTGTGAGATTCCATGTTTCCATTTTACAAAGCCGATTGATAGCAGCTCAGTGGTACCTACTGCCGAATTTGAGCTGCCTGCTGTGATTCTGATTTTTTTTTTTTTGAATGCAGATATGCACTGCTGATAGCAAGCAACCTGTGCCCCTCTCCCTTCAAAACCCCCCATCCCCAAACTATCTGCCCCTGATTATTCGGAAGTTACAATGACATGATGCCCACAAGTGAGTGCTGGCAGACAGCAGTGGGGTTTAAATGCCCCTTCAAAATGAAAATATCTACTCTTTGATGGAACACCTTCCTGTATTCCTGTATTGTGGAGCACATTGGGAAACATGTGGACTCTATTACCATGCACTGGTTTTATAATCACCTCGCTGTTCTGGTATGTAGTGACGCTTGAATAGAAATAATGATGTTGGAAGTTGCTGGGTGAGTTTTACTTTGACCCATAACATTGGGTTTAGTTCATCTTTTAGAGAAGAACAGTTCGTGCTTCGTATCCACGTCATTCATTCCCTGCTGCAGTTTTAATTGGGTCGTGTGTCAGTGATTGTGTGTCCATTCTAATTGGCATTTTCACCTTTTACAGCACAAAGTTTGTGCCTCATTCCTCTACAACCTTCATTCTTTATCTTTATCTTCATCCCTCATTCTGCGACAAACTGATCTACTATTTAAGTTACAAAAAAAATGCTTCACAACCCTCTTCCCCTTCGATTACATTCTATTGGTAGATAAATAGTGTAATGGTGAAGGAGGTTGAGAGCAGCTAAACAGCCCATTCGTTAGTATTGCTGGAATATTTCCAAAATGTTCTAATGGACCAAATTCCATTGATGATGTTGTCATGGTGAACGACTCAGGAGATTTAAAGCGAAGGCTGCAAAAGAACAGCAAAATTGGTGTACCAGCTATGGCCAGAGGAGGTTGAGGCACATATAAGGCGACAGCACGAAACTTTAATTAACTTTATCAGCTGCAGCTACTGGCAATGGCATGCCTATGGCAAACGAGGGATACAGATAACTGAATGCACATCGAGAAAGCATTAATTAACTACTTGTCTGAAAGAGGGCACACATGATATGTATATCAAGAACAAGACAAATAGCTATAAAATTACGTTGAATTAAGTTAAATAAATTGATCGGTGAGATGCTGTGAATTTAGTGAGGATCCATTGTTGTGGCCGTGAACTTCGTGCAACCGGTTGTGGTAGCACAGCCACACGTCATTCACCATTCAAAGACTACAAGTCGTTTCTTTTATCGATGCACCGACCAAATGACAACTAAGTAAGAAGAGAATAAAGCAGCTAATGAGACAATTATAACAGCTGCTACACGTACAGGACCAGGATGTACTAATGAGGAAAGCTTACCTGCTCTTGAGGTCAATCAACAACAGCTATTACGCTGCTGGGATTTTGATGAGGGCAGGCAGTGTGACGAGAAATGGCCAAGAGAGGATTGTGAAATATCAAGGCAAGTAGACAACAATCCTGACCTTAATTTGAGAAATGGGCACGACTGATGGTGAAAAGTTAGCGCAGGTATATAGAAGGCCAAAAGGACGATGACCGAGATTTCTCCGCCACAGCAACCACGACACCAATCCTTAGTGTTCAAAGTTTTATGTTTGCCACGTGATGAGATTCCGTCGGTTTTGTAACTTCTGTGTCTGTCGTGATTTATTATTCGGAAGTATTTTAATTATCGTGGTTATTATATTGTTTTTGAAATTTTGTGAGCCCGCCTTCTTGCTCTGCTGTTTTTGTGGGAAAAGGTCGTGCGAGGTTGCCCAAGCCGTAGATTTGTTTTAGGCGCGAAGACCATCTTTCCGCAAATGGCTTTTTGATATATATCTTGCATGGACCTCGTCTATCAAGACCGAATTATGTTGCGATATATTCCGTGCATTATGTTGAGCATTTTCTTTTACCCAGAACACAGCACTCTTGTTCAAGTCCTTCTTGAGAGAGTCCACCAATCTTCTTGTGATCGGCAAGAAACAGACCTAGGGACTCAAACCCTGCATAGATGCCGATAACATGGATAGCCTTGGACTCAATCGCCTCCAAAGGAGCGATATGGGGGTGGCGGGGCATACTCTTCGGATGAAGGCCGTGTACACTTATAATGAGTTCTAAGCAGCTCAGAATGAACTTCGCTTGGCAGAGAATACTGAGGAGTCGGCCAGTCTTAAACGCCAGTTTGGAGATGTGGTTCGCCCAAGATTATTTGTGACATATTGTAAGGTCTGGAAGTTACAGTAACTTCATCTTTTCCAGCAGTTGGCCAGATAATTACACTGAGCAGTTCAAAAGGCAGTCCTTGTGGAGGTACGGACTGAGAGCATGGGATTTCCATGCGACGAGACATGTTCCAGGTAGTTGACCAACAAAATTTTTTTTTCCTGGTCTGCAGAGATGGATGTCACATTAACCGACGTCTTAGAAGTGTGTTCTACTGGTCGTCACAGGGTGGAGTCATCACCAAAATGGCACAGCGAATTTTCGAGGGAAGTGTAGAGGTCGTTGATGTAGACAAAGGTCGGTTCTAATACACCGTCTGGTCGGACAACAGCCTCAAGAGGGAGATAACGAGCAAGAATGTCATCAAGCGCAACCCGTTGTTTCCACTTTCAGAGCAAAATCGAATAAGCATTCAAACAGGGTTCCCTGAATACCATTAGGAGACAGCTTGGGAAGTATTAGTAGGCAGCTTGGAAACAGCTTGAAACGTATTTTCAAGCAACTCGGAATGCTGACAAATTTCTACCATTCTATGCTTGCTGGAAACTGTAACGTTTGACTTTCCTCATTCAACATGGCATATCTCTAAAAGTCATGTGACGCAAATACCATACCAACATTGATTGCATTCTTTATGATTAGGATGCAATGAAGTTTTGGTTAACATGTGTTTAAATGGAACATCTACAAAACACAGCAATAACGACAAATAATTATTGTGTGGTCACTTAATATACTGATTTTTGGAACATTTTGCAGATACATTCCACTTGTGGATAGGGTTGTGGGCTTGGGATCGAAGGGTCCTGAGTTCAAATCCCGCTTGGCTGCTGAATTAATACCAGGTGGGGTTGATTCAGCCTGTCATCCTTCTGTGGTCGGCAAAATGAGTGCCAGCTTGCTGGTATCCTTTGTCGGAGTGGCGACCCGTCCAGGATTGTGCCCAATAGCCCAGGAGACTGCTTCGGCAGCACCAACGCTCTGCACAGAGTATGGTCCCAATGGATGAATGGATGGATGGATGGATTCCACTTGTGGCACTTAAAGTATGTGTTTATTACCCTGTTTGTATGCTTTTTACCCATTGTTGCATTAATTTGCACACCCATTCACTCTGCTTAACTGAGGGTATCGATAATTGGAAAGAAGGCTGAAAGGGATAAAACGTGCGATGTCCGATTGGGGGATTTCGGTTTGTTGTATGTTGGATTTGGGGAGACTGGTGGTTGAGCAGATTGAGACTTTCTATTTTACTCATCAGGATTCAATTCGCATATAGCTGTCTACATTTACTTGTACGAATTACAAAGTTTATTATCGTAATTTTCATTCTGGTGTAGGTCAGAAGGCTGGCGCCCCACATGGTGATGTTAAAAAGATATAATTTAATTCTGACTTATTTTTTTTATGGAAGAGAGGTAACGAAGGGTAAAAAGGCAACAAACTAATATCGGAGCCATTGTTGGACAAAATCAAGGGGATTAATTTTTTTTTTTACATAAGAGGAGAAAGCAGAGGGGAGGAAACAATAATCTGCAAATAAGGAGGTTGAGATAGGGTAACGTTAATGGGAGTAGGAGAGGTTTGAGGAAGGAATAGGGAATGACATCAGTTTTTGCATCTTTTTTATGCAATGCAACGATGTTGGCTGTTTTTCAAGCAGATGGAATATGAACTAGAGTGAAAAGAGCAGAAAGAGGATGTGCAAGAGCAGCAGAACAGGTTTTTAGGACACGTGAGCTGCTGTCATCTGCTCCAGTTGCAGAATCAGAGTCAACAGTTGGTAGAAACTTCTCCACCTTCTCAGCTGCAAGAGACACATCATCCAGGAGAAGATTGGTGTGACTAGGTAGGGTGGGTGCGGAGAGCGATGGGTTCGGGACACAATACTTGAAAGTAAACACAGAATTGAGGCATTTGACTTTGTCACGAGTGGAGTCAGCTATGGTGCAATTTGAAGAGAGGGAAGAGATGGAGGAGGAGCATCTTCCGGAGACAGACTTACCAAGGTGCCAACAGGTTTTAAGGCCCTGTCACACCTGACGATTTAGCCAGCGTATGCCGACGTATGAAAAATTTGTCTAAAACGCTGGACACGTCGAATACGTTATGGGTAAGTTTTGTATACGTTAAGAGACCTGGCACACTGTAGTACGCTGGCATAGTCGTAGTAGCCGAGGTGTTAGACAAATTTTCATGCTTGAAATTTTTCGACGTATCCAGCGTATGACTCCACGTTCCGCATAACGCTGGCCATAAGTTGTAGGCACGTTACGCGATCGTTGACACATGTCGACACGTTACTTGTAAGTTACTCATAAGTCGAACACGTCGAGGTAATGGTTAGCGTCAGTGTTCCAGACTCCCTGGTTTTTTTTTCTTCGCATGACGGTGATGTTGACACTTCGATTTCTGGTGCGGTTATAATATAATATAATTAATAGGCTGCCGCTCAACGATTCAATCATAACCGCACTAGAAATCGAAGTGTCAACATCACCGTCATACCAAAAAAAAAAAAACCAGGGAGTCTGGAACACTGACGCTAACCATTACCTCGACATGTTTCGACTTATGAGTAACTTACAAGTAACGTTGTCGACGTGTGTCAACGATCGCGTAACGTGCCTACAACTTATGCCAGCGTATGCGGAACGTGTGTCATACGCCGAGTACATCGATAAATTTTCAACATGCTGATATTGTCGACGTACTCGGGTACTACGACGTATGCCAGCGTACTACGACGTTCAGAGCTGCTCTTAACGTATACAAAACTTACCATAACGTATTCGACGTGTGCCAGCGTTTTAGACAAATTTTTCATACGTCGGCATACGCTGGCTAAAACGTCAAGGTGTGACAGACAGCGCTGACACTTGATGTCTAGTGGCGTTATGATTTGAATCGGAGCCGCAGCCTTTTAATAGCCTACGCCACGTGATCGTCGGCGATACGCTGCCGCGCTATACATAAGTTAGACTATTGTTGGGCATCGGTTGTGAACGCCACAACACGCTCAGCATTCGTTGGTATAAGTTATCTATATGTGATTGAAACGTTCTGTGTACGTTACTAATACTTATGCATACAGTACGTCCAACTCGTTATGAATACGTCAAAAACTGGAAAAAAAACATCAATAGTTCAGCGTACGCCAGCGTTACATACATTTTGATACCTTGCCATACGCTGGCTAAAACGTCAAGGTGTGACAGCGGCTTTAGAGGAGGGAGACAAGTTTGGAATTTCATTCTTGAGGTTGGACAGGTGTTGTTTTCTGGTTCATCTGAGAGTGGACACACACTTGTTTGGGGCTTTGTGGAACGAGCTGAGACAGCCTTTGGTTAGGTTTGCTTTCCAGGAACAGAAGGCAAGTTATTTCAGAGCAACTCCCTTACCACATGATTTAGTGTACCATGGACAGCAAAAAGGGTTGGATAACTAAAGACGAGATGGGATGGATCTGCGCATAAGAGTGAGCAGGTTTCTGAGGAAGAATTCCCAGGCTGGGTTAATATCAAGGGCAGTTGATAAAGGAGATCAGTCCTGAAGTGAGATGGCTGTTTACAATCCCTGCCAATCTGCCTGAGTGTCAGACTCGCCGGCGCTGAGTCAGCTCTTTGAGAATTGCCAGAGAGGTAATTGCCGTTCACGAACCGCGTTAACCGGGTACTTGCTAACGTGGCCCTGACACGTCGAAGCAATGTGCTTTGAGAATAGCTGAGTTCATGGAAGCTACACTAGAGTATGATGCATAGTTCCTCCTCAGGATTAAATCTGTATCTCTCCAATCTCCACAAACATAAGATAATGCACTTTAATGTCGTAACCATTAAAAATGCTTCATCTGCCATTAGGGTTCAATGTGATGCACGGGAAGGCAGAAGAAATGGTATGAATGATGAGACAGGATGATGAAAATTGACATTTCAGCAGATGGAATAAATATATACATAAATGTACCAATTAATGAAGACACTTACTTACAACCAAGCACCTAAGTAGCTGAACACCCAATCACTCACACCGAACAAGGGAGTAGCTCATCAAGGATTGTGAAGAATGTCATTCTTGTCATGGACAGCATGGCAACGATTTCAACTTGGGGGTGGGGGAGAAGAGAATAGACTCATGAAGCAAGCAGTGCTTGGACTGCAAGGTCTGACTCCGGCTGCTAACTCTGCATACGTATGCTGACTCTCGAAAAAACGCCCCCGACTCATTCCCAATCTCTTCCTTGATGTCTGTCTCTCTCTGTCTCTCTCTCTGTCTCTCTCTCTCTCTCTCTCTCTCTCTCTCTCTCTCTCTCTCTCTCTCTCTGTCTCTCTCTCTTTCCCTTTTTCTCTCCATCTCTGTTCATGCAAGGCTTTTACCACCTCCCCCATAACCATGCATTTCATGTTGAAGCATCTTCCACTCACAGCCGAGTACCAGCCAATGATGTGGCATGTTATCACTACTGTTGTGACGTCCCGGAGATACAATTATACAACCAGCCCTATCAGAGCCAATCGTGCACCGCCCTGCAGGCCACCAATGGCAGCATGCCTCGCAGGACCTCGTTTTGGCCGGTGCTGCATTGGACTTGCGGTACTCATGGTGTGGGCTGTGAGGGTGTTTAACAAGCTGCAACTTGAACGCCGTGTTGACCATAAATCCCTCTGCCCTTTTTCTTTCCTGACCTGGACCTTGCCTGGTTGGCACAGGGAGGGCATGTATGAATTACATTTCCCAAACAAACCTCTACAGTAAAATATAATGCTTCCTGTGGCATCCATAAAAAAATAAGGATGACTTCATGATAATGGATCTCTAGTTACAGAAATTGTTCCAACTTTTGTGAGCAAGTGGACTAAGCTAACTTGACATTCCAGTTATATTTTGCAACCCCCTCCGCTCGATAATAATAAATGGCGGTGGGTGTCAGTGTGTCTTCTCCATAACTCCAAAACAATGAAACCTAGGGGCCCCAAACTTTATATGTATACCAAGAGAACTCGATGAGTGTTTGAGTTAATTTAAACATCCCTTTTGAAGTTAATTACTAGCCTTATTTAATTATCCTTTATCAAGGCGTCATCCTTGGTCAGCCCTCCGTGAGCTTGCTGGGCTCTTAATTCACCATTTTGTTTGTCTTATTCAACCATGCCTTGATTTGGAAACAAGATCGACTCTCATGGAGTAATTAAAGTGGAGAATCAAAAGATATTATGTCGGCTTTCAGAATCGGACCTCATGGACTAAATAAGTGTCAATTTCAACAAATTAGTGATTTTTGTAACTAAGTTTATTTATTTAAGCAAAGCATTAAGATTAAATTTTTTTTCACTGTTCGGACAATTATATTTAGTGAAGAAAATATGAAGGAATGTGCGGAAAGTGTAACTTCATTGAGTGCAACAAAGTGCTCAAAAACCTGCTTTTGCAATTCATGGTGGTGCAGTCCTTTTATTCAGCAATTACGTACACAGGTTTCTTTTTTACCATGTTGTGTGATCTGCTTTCATACCAAAATATTAATATAAATATACTAATAGTTCCTGCAATGTATTAATAGTCTGCAGTTGCTGAAAACGAAGAGGTACGTAGACAGCACACACGGGCATGCTACAAATGAGTACAGATGACTCTCCCTGGGGTGTGTGTGCCTGCATGCTTGGTTATGTGTGCGGTGCGCACCTTTCATGGGCTCACGGTCCGAACTCGAACTCGCATCTGGGTACTCGCATGGCGCTATGGAGGAGGTTATGCAGCAGTCTCGCGAACCACTGCAGCACCGAAGCCATGTGGTGAGGCCTCGTTTTCCCCACCTTCTTCCTTGCTCCCGCCCATTCCCCACTTCCTAGCTCTCCCCCACTTCCTAGCTCTCCCCCACTTCCTAGCTCCCCTTTCCTCATCCCTCCTCACTCCCCTCCCATACCAATCCCCCTCCCATCTTAATATACCGATCAGTGAAGTGACAGGCTGTATTTGCTAGTGTAACAATATACAGTATAACACCAGCAGGGGCTACCCGGCACTGCCCAGGGTGGGCAGCACCCTGGCATTGCCCGGCTGAGTGAGTTTTTCTCGGCGGTTTCAGGACATGTTGGACATTGTAAAGCTGTGAATTTATTGGCCTCATGGAGGTTACATTTTTCCTCCGGGCCGACGGCAGCACTGCCTGACAGCACATCCCAATATACACTTAATAGTGGCCTTTGTTTTTTTTAACCTCAAAATGGACTTCAAGGTCAATGGGTGGTTGCTTATAACCTTCATAGATTCTGAAGTACATATTTGGGGCCTCTCGGGGCGAGGATTCAGCTGTGAAACACACAAACACCTAGAAAATATTTAAATAGAAAGAAAATGCTCTGTAGAAATATGAGGGGTGTTCGAAAAGTTATTTCAGAGGTTCTGTTTGTATTTTTAGATCCTCGTGGAGAATCTCTAAGTCTTACTCACGTTGTTGTTCTTCTGCTTCTTCTTGTGGACTTTTTTGTTTCACAGCCTACAGTTTTCATCGAAACTTCCTGAAACTTGGCATATATATGTAAAAATCTGCGCAGACAGTAACCATCTCCGATTTTGAAAATTCCTGCTAGAAAAAAAGTTATGACGTCAAAATATCTCCGCTAATGGAAATCACCTAAAAAATTATCTCCAAAACTAGGTAAGCTTTTTGAATTCTGTTTGTGGGAATCGAACGAGCATTGCAGAGATGAATTACCGCACATATGATACATCACTATGAGTCATATCAATTTTTTGACGCATTCCTATTTTTTGACATTTTTTGTTTCACAACCCAGAGTTTTCATCGGATCTTCGTGAAACTTGCCATGTATATGCAGAAAGCCCACGCGCAGGCAGTAACCATCTCCGATTTTGGAAATTCTTCCTAGAAATAAAAGTTGACGTCATAATATCGCCGCTAATGGAAATCGCCATACCATTATCTCCGAAACTAGGCAAGCTGTTTGAATTTTGTTTGCTGGGAATCAAGCCGGGCATAGCACAGATAATTTATCGCAAACCTGATACATCACAATGACGTCATATTCGTTTGTTGACGTCATCATTAAGAGGACGAGGATCTTAGCTCATTTGAGCTTGTTTGATGTAATAAAAAATGAAAATATATTTCAAAAAAATTATATGCATATGGCTTGTTGTATTTTTTGGCATTTCTTGGACTACTGTGAGTAGTTTGCGCAGTAATTTTTGTCGACAAACCTAGTTAAATTAAATAAATCGTTATACTATTGTGCAAAATGCATTATAAACAAAGTGTATGTCAATCCCTTTAAAGGGTCGAGTGTTAAGCCAAGCAATGCATTTGGAACAAGAGGGAGAATTGCTTTGCAATCCGTGTCCCCGACCGGTTCCAATGAATGTTCGTTTATTTTGGAGGTGTATAATGGCACGTTTGGGGCTGGAAATAATAAAAAAAATTAAAATAACCAGATGTACATACATGAAGCAAGAACATGCGTACGGCTTATGTGCACATATAATGCATCATGGTTATTTGTATACCTGGGATCATAACAATTACACTGGACCATGGACTAACACCCAGGCCGAAGACTTGAGGCCTGCCGATTTCTGCTGCTTCATGCAATGGCGGTGCATGATTTTATTGGTGTGGAGTCAGGCCAGCTGTTCAGGCAATGGGTGTAAAGCAGTGGGGTGGAGTCAGTGCAGGTGAACACTGACCCACGTGTAATATGTGATATTTTCCAAGTAGAAAAAGAGCATAACTGCATAACCTTCTAAAAAGGGCATAACTGTGAAAAATTGACAAAACGTCCTGCAACTCTAACTTGTTCTGTAACTTATCATAATAAAGCCATGTACCAAGTTTCAGTTGAATATGTTAGAGGGTATGGGGGAAAAAAAAGTCAGGAAAAATCGCAGGTGGGACGGAGGGATGGAGAGCAAACCTGTAGTCCCCTCCGGTGAAACTGGTAGGGGACTAATAAATGCAGTTCTGCTCCCTCAATGACTTTCTGCAGAAATTGGCCTCCGTTTGTCCATGTCGAACATGAGATTTATTTTTTATTCTTAAAGGCATGCGGTCCAAGATGCTCAGCAGCTTTTGATTGCAACGTGTTGCTGATTGACTGGGAGGGAGTTGGGAATAGTAACATCAGTCTGCATGACTTGCAGCTCGTGTGTTCACATCCAAACACGCCAGAAGCGATACAGGCCGTCTGTAGGGAACAAAATGGAACCAGGAGCTCTGACACCGATGAGACAAACAGGAGCTTGCCAATAAATATCACTCGATTGTCTTTCCATTGTTCATATATTATTGGAAATCATTTATTCTGACTTTGTCGTAAAGGGTGGGAAAAACAATCAAAGCACAGCAAGGGCCAATCTGCCCTTTCAACCAGAGACAAGAGAGCCTTTTGTTATGAGAATACAGTCTGCTATGAGATTCTAATTATCGAGGAATTTCGTGGCATTTCTTGGGGTTGATGCCTATTGATAGTTTGCACAGTAAACTCAACTTTTACAGGTGGAATGAGAACGGCACCTGGTAGAGTGCATGCCTCCACCAGGCTGAACAGTTTATGTTTTGTATCCCAGTGATAGGCTGGATCTGTATCTGGACGCTAACCAAAATCTAATCAGCTTGTTCTTGTCACCTGCCCAACTCAACCACCAAGTTTTGCCAAAACTCATTCTCAACTTTTTGAGATATCATGCTACATATCGTTTTTAGCCCTTTCTCTCAATGGTGAAGAATCACTTAAAAACTGTAGTATCCAGATCCGGATCTTCTTCGACATCTCATCAATTCATCCTTGTCACACACACACACACACACACACACACACACACACACACACACACACACACACACACACACACACACACACACACCATCTGTCCACCAAATTTCGTCCGAATCTATCAATAACTATATGAGTTATCCTGGTCAAAGACAAACAGACAAACAGACATGGGTGAAAACACTACCTCCATCCACCTTCAGTGGCGGAGGTAATTATTTATTTATTCAGGTGTTCTAACTCATGAAAGGGATACAAAGTATGGAATAAAGGATGCTTTACTCACAGAGGTTGGCAAGAAGCAATTTCATAATGACTCGTTCATCCTGACAGTTTCGAGGGTGGTAAACTGCAGAGAGAGAGAGAGAGAGAGAGAGAGAGAGAGAGAGAGAGAGAGAGAGATAACCCCGCAACCAGTATGCAGTAAAAGACCAACAGCTCATAAACGTGAGTGCAATGAGAAAACAACAAGAATTTTGCTCTCTCAGTATGCATTCAGATTGTTCTCCCAAGTACGTGTACACTAAGTGGAAATAGATATCCAGAGAAATGGACGATATAAATTTTGCATTCTGTATCAACGCTGTGATATTGAATACACCACGGATCAGTCCCATATGTTTTACCTTGACATTTATTAATCAGCCAGGCTGGCTTTCTTTCCATGCACGATGGTCTTAGTCCAAAGCGCTATTGTCAACTTATGCAACTGGTGAACATGGAATTTAATTGGAATGGGTAAGAGCCATGTGGCATGGCTTTGCAAAATGCTCTCCTAATATTGTTATGAATAGTTGATGCTGCTTAGTGACTGTTAACGACTTCCAAGGAACTATTTTATGCAGGTGCATACGAGAAATGGAACTTACACTCACATTTCCAAATGTCAGATTTGGGATATTGCTGTATGAAAAGGCAGGACTGCAACGGCTCGTTGACTGTGCACTTTAATTGTCGAGAGTCATCTTGGAGCTTCCAGTAACCCATGATGACGATGGAAATGCAAACTTGCAATTTAAACAACGATGCTGGTGGACTTGACAGAGGTGGAGTGAGATCAAGCCATTTTGAGGGGTTGCGAAGATAACCATATGTCTGCCACGAACTGGAGTCTCGACACTGTGCCATTGGTCCGATTGGCTTTCCTCCGGGATAATAATCCACATTCCCCGATAGTTTGAAAGTACGTCTCACTCCGATCTCACGACAAGGAATAGCCAAGTGATATAGCCCCTGTAATTGTGACCATCAATTTGCTTTATGCAACTTCATATTTACACCATAGATATGCACACAAAAATAAACATTTATTTAGCTACTGCACACGGATTTACAACAATTCCTGTCGGAACAATCCAATGTCACAACTCCTTGAAGTGAAGTTCTTCAAATGAGCATGGATTATGTGGTTACACAGTCATACATCTTCATCACCAACGTCATGAGCAATCATCAAGATAACTTATCTTTAGTCTTGACTCGACCCCAAAAACAAGGGGAAAGAAATATGCATTATTAAAGCACAAAATACACAGATGGACAAATACACAACAATAATTGGTGGAGGAGGTGGAGGAAGGGAGGCATTTAGGAGCAAGTGACCATAACTTTGTGTGTGCAAAGATTCTTTAAGGGTTAGAGTTCAGGATAGTAGGGTAAGGCTATTAGATTTCAGGAAGGCAATTTGAGGGTACGAGGAGAGAATTGGGTGATGTAGATTGGGAGACTCTAACAACAGGACAATCAGCATCAGAGAAATGGGAAACCTTCAGGACCAAATGTGAGAGTGCAGATAAGTACATTCAAATGAGGTGTAAAACTAGAAGAGAAAGAGACCAGGTGGTTGAGCAGTGCGATGAGAACGTTATTAATGAGAAGCAGAAGTTATTTATTAGGTTTAAAATAACAGGATGGAGTTAGATTTATATCACTATTGGAGTAAACAGAGGCAAGTGAAGAAAATAACTCGGCAAGTCAAAAGAGAGGATGAGAAGGACGTGGATAAGAATATTAAACATAATAACAAGGCTTTCTTTAAGTATATCATGGGAAAAGAACAGGTTGGACCATGGGGCCCATTGAGGAATAGCACCGGGAGAGTGGTTCGTGATGAAGTGAGAGGCAGGCTTATTAAACAGGTATTTTTCTTCAATTTTTACACAAGAACAGTCAGGAGAATTGCCAATAGCTGAGAGTATCTATCGAGGAGGTGAGGAAGGGCTTTTACAGAAGATCCAGGTTGGAGTGGAGGAAGTAAAGGACAGCGAGGAAATCGAAGAGAAGATAAGGCTCCGGGTCCAGATAATATGCACCTGAGAGTATTGATGGAGGTGGCTGAGCTGTTAGAGTTAGATAGATAAGCAGATGTTAACGGATCTTTTCAATAATTCCCTGGAGTCAGGACAGGAACGGAGGATTGGAAAGCAGCAAAGTAACACTATTGTTTAGAACAGATCCAGAGAAGAATTGGGAAACTATTGACCTGTTAGTTTGACTTAGTTGGGGGGAAGGTGTTGGAGACATTAATTAAGGACCAGATGAGGAACCATTTAAATAAATACAAACAAATTAAAGGTAGTCAGCATGGGTTTACCAAAGGTAGTTTCTGTTTAACAAATCTTTTCGAGTTCTATGAAGCAGTGTCTGATTGGGTGGATGATGGAAAGGCAGTGACATTGTCTATCTAGACGTTAAGAAGGCATTTGATGAGGTACCACATTGGAGGTTGTTAGCCAAAGTGAGGGCTTGTGGAGTGGCTGGTCAGGTAGATAATTGGATTACAAACTGGCTTCATGATAGGAAGCAAAGAGTGTGTGAGTGGGAGATGTAAGTCGTGGGGTACCTCAGGGATCAGTACTCGGACCATTACTATTCATTATTTACATCAACGATTTGGATAACGGGGTAAAGAGTAAGCTTTCCAAATTTGCAGATGAAACAAAGCTTGGAGGTAAGGTGGATAGCAGAGGGGGTGGTGATCAGATACAGGAAAGTGTTGATACTTGTATAGATTGGGCAAAAGATTGGCAGATGGAATTTAACCTGAGCAAGTGTAAGGTGTTGGGGATGGGGAAGAACAATGAAAATAGAGATTATAGGATGCAAGGGGTAATTTTGGAACGTGTCACACAGGACAAGGATCTGGAGGTGGAAATAGATATGGGAGGTAAGCAGGCAGCACAGTGCCGGGCAGCTACAGGTAAAGCAAATCGGGTTTTAGGTTGTAAAAAACCGGAGGGGGTCATTTATAAATCAAAAGAGGTGGTGTTAACATTGTGCAGGAATTTAGTGAGGGCCACATCTAGAATATTGTGTTCAGTTTTGGTCACCACAATTCTGGAAGGACATAGATGTCATGCAGAGGGTTCAGCGCAGGGCTACTCGATTGATTCTGGGCCTAGCTAAACTCAGCTATGAGGAACGGTTGAAGGAGACAGGGCTTTCTTCACTAGAAAGGAGGCGGTTATGAGGAGATATGACAGAGATGCTTAAGATAATGAAAGGTAAAGACAAAATAGGTGCAGATAAATTATAATTCAGCAGAGTAGACAGCGATAGGATCAGGGGCCATAGACTGAGAGTAAAGAAGAGGAGAGTGAAGATGGTAGCAAGACAGTGGTCTTTTACTCAGAGAGTAGTTAATGCATGGAATGAACTCCCTGGAAAGGAAGTGTCAGCAGAAAAAGTAGATAATTTTAAATTAGAATTCGATGGGTACCTGGAAGTTATGGGGATGGAGGGGTATGGGGATGTTGAAAGGACTTTTCGGTAGTTTGAGTATTGATGGGTGATTGTGTGTATGTGTACGGATTGCTCTTGGTGGGGGTCTCATCAAGGGGTGTTGTGTGGTTGATGTTTTGTGTTTTTAACCAAGCCCATGCCCCTGCCCCTGAGAGGAAGAAAAAAAAAATTACAAAAACTTGAAATAAATCAATTTTTTAAAATTTGCATTTTCTTTGAATATTGTGTTGATAAATTGGTATGGTGTTCGTGCAGGCATGATGGGTTGAATAGCCTCCACCTGTGTCTGTTTTCCTTGTATAAGAATGATGTTTAAAACTAGGAAGTAAGGCATCGCTCATTGTTCTCCATGCAAAGGCAGCAAAGTGCTGATTCCAGTTGGTACTTCCCCCTGGCAGATGAAACGTCAACTTACTGTGTTGAAGAAGCCTGGTGTTGGCTTAGTGGTTAGGGTGGTGGCTTGGGATCCTAGGGTCCTGAGTTCAAGCCCCGTTGGCCGCTGAATTAAAATACACCAGGAGGTTGACTCAGTCCGTCATCCTTCCGAGGTCGTAAAAATGAGCACCAGTGTACTGGTAAGGGGGACACTGCATCGGCGGCATAGCCGCGTCCCAACCAATGATGCAACCAGCAGCCACAGGCTGCACTCGATAGAGAGAGACTGTGTTGAAAAAGCCCTGGCTAGGCAGTAAAACATGAAGAGCACAACCACACCGGCTGTCGTTCCAGAAGGACTCATTCATGGCCTTGTCTTTATATGGTGGAACACTGATGTCCACAGCTCTTGTTTAAACCCACTCCGCTCTGGCTTTGACTCCAATTTTTTCCAGTTTCTATTCAGCCCCAGCATGTAACAAGCACACTCTCTACATCACTGTATTGGTTTTTTGAGAAATATCTGACCTAAGATAGCCTCTTTCAGTCCCAGTTAATTTGAAGGTGTATCTTGGTCACATGGACATGATTCCTTTGTGTCCAGTCCTCACAACATTCCAGACCATAATGTAACTGCCCCTCCAGCCCTGCACAAATCTTCTGATCATGACATACGTGGAATGGCCTGGTTCGAGAGAGCCACTGTAGTGTTGGTATTATCAGGTTCTTAATGGCTTTTGATGAATTTCTCTGAAAGGAATGTTTCCGCAGCTGTCTGAGAAGAACGAATGGCATATCTAACATTTTTATTTATTTAATTAGCTTTGGGTAACTGTTTGTAAGATGCAGACAAAAGACAATAAGGACAAGACAAACATTCGAAAATGTTATTCAGTGAACAGATGAAGCAAATTCTAGGAAGGAAAATTTATACTTCTACACATTACATACAAAATCAATAAATTGGATCACAGACATAATATGAAACCCCAAACTCGTAACACGTCTCTGCAGGGTAGATCCAAGATGGATGGCTGAACCACTCTTCCTCCTCGTACTTTGATATTTTTCGAATAGTTTCCTGCACACACCCATAATTGTACGTTGCAGCCATATGGAATATTATTTTTGATGAATGTGATTCTTAGGAAAAAGACAAGGGGCCAAATTTATAAAAGGCTTTTAGCAAGTGTCTTGCGAACACATGCCTAACCCTTGAAGGGGTGACAAAAACATCGTTCTATGTGGTGCAATTTACAAAGGGAACCGATTAGTTATGGGCACCGAAACAGCTGATTAGTTGTGCGAGCCAAAACAGCCGATTAGTTGTGCAAATCTTAACAGCTGATGAGTTGTGCGAGCCAAAACAGACGATTAGTTGTGCACGCCTAAACAGCCGACTAGTGGTGCGCCTAAGCAGCTGAATAGTTGTGTAAGCCAAAACAGCCGATTAGTGTGCTGCTAAAACAAGCCGATTAGTTGTTGCGCGCCTAAAGAGCCGATTAGTTGTGTGCGCCTAAACAGCCAATTAGATGGGCAAGCCTAAACAGGCGATTTGTTGTGTGCGCCTAAACAGCCAATTAGATGGGCAAGCCTAAACAGCGGATTAGTTGTGTGCGCCTAAACAGCCAATTAGATGGGCAAGCCTAAACAGGCGATTTGTTGTGCGCACCTAAGTTATGATTTAATGCCTTTTAAACATTTATTTTGCTCAGCGTGCCATACAAGAGGTTTCCTCACCAATTCACCTAAATGACTTCGCATTGACCTCATGTACACATCAATTTTTAGTTTGAGTGTTCCAATGACGACAATACGTCGGCAAAGAAGAGGGGACAAGTTTTTATTGGAGTAACGAATGGGTTTCATTGAAATAATCAAGGTTTACCAATTAACAATCCAAGCCAGGAGAAGTTACACAGGCGCAAATAAGAGAAAGCAGCTCGAATGGGAAGATATTTCAAAAAGGATGGCGAAACATTTTCCATATCGCACAAAATCCTCTGCCAGGGACCTCCGAGAACTCTGGATGAGGATGAAGATGAAGGTAAAGGCACAAAGTCGGTGAACTGCCCTATTCCTATCCTCCTCTACCTTCTCTGAGCTAATTCAAGCACTCCAGTCATATTCACCGTCCCATGTAAACTACCAATTATAATCCATGCAATGCTTGCTTCAAGGCCTTAAACACACTCTTAGACATGTCCTCCCTGACGTGTATAAGTTTCTTTGTTATTTAAATGCTTGTGAATCGGTTTTGATCCGCATCAGAAACTCACTCTTCAGCGATTGGCGATTAACTTTGAACAGGTGATCATCGCACGATTAGCGATTCTTAAACGCCTTTCGTAAATTTGGCCCAAGACGTTTTAATTGCTCTTTCTACATAACAATTTAATCACTGTTTTCTGTGGCCAGTAGTGTTTCTTAGTAGGTCACTGTATGTGGCATCGGGAAAAGGTTGTTAAGCGAAGATGATGATGATGATGATGATGATAATTGACCATATGTGACATCTCAAAGCTGCTTTCTTTTTCAACAGCTGTGAAAACCCCCTCCCAAGGACCTTTGGTTGCCCTTTTCTCTCCACAAACACCTCTTGTTTGCCTGTGTGCTGTTCTGTCCTCCAACCAAAGGTGACTCCATTTACATCTTTCTTTGTGCCAACATGGACCGAGTTATAAGCACGAAACCCAACTGTCTTCAGTATACGCAGCGATTTCAACTGTCACCATATGCCAATTGGCTGGGATTTTTTTGCACTGCAGCAAAGGACTTCTGTGACACCATGGGTCTGGCCCACTCTGAATTTTCTGACACATTTCTGCCAATGCCAAATTGTTCTTTCTGGACCTGGTAATGACCCACTTTCCTTTTAAAATCTGCTTTTCCTCCACCGTTCCAATTCATTCATCGGATGATCTTCTAGTGAGAGTCCACCCCTCTCGGGCTGTTGTCAGAGTACAGCTGCAGTGCTGCGGAGTCTGCTGGTTCACTCAGGCAGACTGACAGGGAATCCAAACTGCTCTCATTTCAGGATTGGTCTTCCATCTCCACTGCCCCCGATATTGAGTCTGCTGGACAATTCTTCCGCAAAAGCTTCTTTCCTCTCATGCACATGTTTATCACATATTTGCAGCTATCATACTCGTCCTCTCACCCTGAGTACACTAAATCATGTAGTGAAGCAGTTTCCTTCAAACAATTTGCCTTCTCTTCATTGCAAATCTGACCAAAGGCAATCTCAGATCGTTCCACAAAGCCCTCCAGAAGTATATGTCGATTCTCAGGAGAGAAAATATCAAGCCAACCTCAAGGCTGAACTCTAATACCTGTCTCCTTCCGCGAAGTCATGGTGGTACCTTGTTAAGTGTATATCTCTGGTGTATGCTCCCCTTCCATCACTTCCATCACTTCAAATGGCAACCATAGCTGCTCATGAGGAGGCTGAATTCAACATGTGTGTGCTTCCAAAACTCATGAACCCAACCCTTCAGTCCCTACCCTACCCGCTCACACCCAACCGCTGTTGCGAACACAGTGTCTTTCTCACCTGAAAAAGTGGAGGGGGTTCTGGAAACCCTTGTCGCCAATTCTGCAAAACGCTTGGACGATATCATCGCCCAAGTCCTTACAGCCTGATCTGCAGCTCTTGCATTGACTATTTCTGCTCTGTTCAGCATATAATTTACCTGAGCTCACCTTCCATTTACTTGTAAGTCAGCCCACATCACCTAAGTATACAAAAACGGTACAAAAACAGATCGTCTTTACCATATACCCAATAGCTTACTTCTAGTGTTAGCCAAGTTATGGAATCCATCATTACAGTTGACATGAAATTCTTCCTTTTCTCCAATGATCTGATCTCAGACCATCAGTTTGGTTACTTATCCAGTCATTCCACCCTGGAAATACTGCTGCTGCTGCTCTCCTCCCAATGGATGTAGGCCTTGAATCTCAGACCAGAGATTTTCAGGGCTCGCTGGACATGTCTTGACCAAATAACACAGTCTTGCACCCCACCTTGCTCTGAAAACTCTAAACTCATGTCATCCATGGCCAGCTTCTCTCATGGCTTGCTAACTTCCTCTACTCTCTTAGTCAGTGTGTTGCTTGCTCTGAACATAATCCTCTCATCATCTCTCCCTGTCAAGGCCGGAGTGTCCCAAGCCAATGTCTTGGGCCCAGTCTTGTTCCTTATCCAAATCAACAATCATTATGATTGTCTGGAAAACCCTGCTTATCCTTTCACTGATGATTCCATCCTTTGGTGTGTTATCAATCGTCATTCAGATGGATAGGCAGCAGCCTCTTTCATCTCTCGACATTTATAGAATCAGGAGCTGGTCCAACACTTGGAATCTGGCTTTCAATCCTGTCAGATCTCATAAAATGACTATCTCTCTGAAAACGCCATCCAGCAAGCCCTCCCATCTACTTCCTTCACAAACCACTTAAGAAGGTTCCTCAAATGTTTGAGTTTCACTATCAGCTGTGATCTCTCTTTGGCAAACCACATATCAGTTGGCCAGCCTTTGACTGAGCATCCTCTGTCATGGCAAGTCTCTCCCTGCCAAATCCAAACTTCCAACAACCTACCAGACCTTCATCCATATCTTGTAGTGCTGCTCTCCCATTATGAACTGGTGCTCCTGCCTCATACCTTTCACATCTTGAAACTTTAGAGACCAAGTTCCTCCAAATTATTGAAATCTCCCACAATTAAGCTGAATATTTGGCAATGTTACTCCAACATCGCAGACAGGTTTGTGGCTTCTGTCATCTCCCGCCCTCTTTCTGATCTTCTACCCTCTACCCTTTCCGTACTCTGCCTCTCCCTCCACCCATAAGCCATTTTCACACCAAAAATGCCAGCAAGATAGCCGGCATTAGAATGCCGGCATTGCCCAATGCATTGCGATTGCATGCGATGCCAGGATTGGTTTTAGCGACCATTCACATCAAGCCGATGCCAGCAAATTGGTGGAAAATGCCAGTATTTTGCTGGAAGCTGGTGCGATGTGAATGGGGCCTGAGGGTGCATGCCTTCTGCCAGTAACCTGCTCCTGGTGAAACTCCCCAAGTCCAGGCTTACTGCTTCCCTTCACTCATTTGTTCATCTTTTCTCCCGCCTGTTGAATCAACTTCCTCAGTCTGTTCAATCTCATCCTTCAATCATAAGCATCAAGTTGACAGTTCAGCTCATCCTCCTGTCACCCTCAACCCACACTCTTGATATTTTCAACCTTCATTAACCCCCTCCAAGCACACCCATTCTTTTCTCGGTTATTGTGCTTTCTCCCTCTCTCTCTCTCTCTCTCCTCTCTCTCTCTCTCTCTCCTCTCTCTCTCTCTCTCTCTCTCCCTCTCTCTCTCTCTCTCTCTCTCACCCACCTTTCCATTTTTTTATTCCACTGCTGTTTCATCCCCAGTTCCCCCTTCCTCTTCTTTCGTGCCTTGGTTTCAGCTTGTATCCTGCCAGTTCACCCTCATCCCCCCCTGTGTCCTCCTCCCCCTCTCCATACTCTCATTCTTTCCCTCACCCATTATTCCTCCAAGTGTCACTCTGTTGTGGACCTATACCAAGCTGTTGGTGTTTCCACACTTTCCACTGTGTTCTGTTTTATGTTCTAGCTCTTACATGACCTTTGACTTTGTATCCAAGAAAAAAAACATCAATGAAGGAATGGATGATATTGTTGCTGAAAAATAAATGAAGGGCCTTTTGGAGTTTCACTTCCATTCCACTTTTTTATACATTTAATTCATATGTAGCACAAGGACAATCCCAAGGACAATGTAGCCCAAATTCATGGGCCTTCACATGAATAACAAAGACACGAGGAGACGATGGACAAATTGAAACGCAACGTGGAACTTCAACCTGGGATCACACCATCCACATGAGGCATTGAAGTGCAAAGATCAGAATGCCAAACAGAGCAACTCACCATTCGATGTTATTAGTCAGATATTTAAACTATTCCATATTGTGATTGCTTCCATGCTGGTGCACCAACCGTTACCGTACGGATGGCGCAACCGAACCGAACAACGACTGGCGTGCCAAACAGCAATAACACCAACTCAACAAACAATCGATCCGACTGTTAGAGATTGATTTGAATTCGCTCAGTTCGAAGTGGTAGCCATCCTAACAAGCCCGGACACGTCCATCAGATGCGCACTTGGCTGTGATTAAAATCGATTTGAAATGATTCGTTGGGAAAACGCCTTTAATCATAGCACCCTAATGGACGGGTTGTCGGTAACTGTAGCAATGACAATGTGGCCCTTTGTTTCTGAAGGCAGAGTAACCTGTCCCTCGGGGAGGGCTCGAGATAAGAATATACTTTTGTATTTGGTTCATCCTTCACCATCAAAGGACAGCAGTAGACCCGGTAAGCCCGAGCAACTGAACCCCTGGAGTGACTGTCTTCAATATTATTGGGTTTTATTTATTTATTTATTTAGTTATGGAATAACTCACAAAAAAAATATGGTCCTACCAGACTGAGCACCTTGTGAGCCGCTGCATGTTTTCGATCCAATTAGCCCCTTATCTGCAGCATTACATTGCAATTCTGCAGATGAGTTTCACCCCCATTAATTTGCTCGTGTGAGCCGCCAATGCGGCCTTGAAATTTGAATCCCTCGTTGTACCGAAGCCATTAAACAGCAAAAATGGTGCCCACTTCTGTTGAAGAAACTTATCTGGAGCCTTGGTTAAAATCAGTGCATGGAAATAGAGTGACTACTTTACAGTGGGCACCCTGTGATTTTCATCAGGAGAACTTTCATTGCTAACTCTCACTTTCAGAAATGAAGGAATGAATAAAAAAAATTTGCTTCAAGATCAAGTCTTCTCCATTAGTCGATCAATTGTCTTCTATTGCAAACAAGAGTGTTCCACATTTGAAATGGCATGAGAAAATATTCCGGATTATTATGATTATTATTTTGTACGCAGCCTGTGGCTGCTGGTTGCATCACTGCTGGGAGCGTGGCTGTGCCGCTGATGCAATGCCCCTGTTTCCAGTAAGCTGGTAATCATTTTGCCGACCTCAGAAGGATGACGGCCTGAGTCATCCCACCTGGTGTTATTTAACGGGAAAAACAGGGGCTCAAACTCAAGACCCTAATATCTTAAGCCAGCCACCTGAACCGTTAAACCAATATTCCGGATGAGCTTTCCGAAAAGAAAATTTTGTTTATGAGATTGAATTGAAAAACAGTAAAGTGGGAGAATTTCCTCCCAATATTGTACTGTATATGTATAAATAATTATTCAGCCTCGTTCATAAGGTTATCATGTTAATATACAACTTGTGTGTGTGTGTGTTTCATGTGGAAATCCTTTAGTGGGTAACTGACACCATCTTAGAGGCAACTCATATAATGATACCTTATTTATGTGCAAATAACGTTTGGTACCTTGATGATTAGTTCATTTTGCTCTGTTGCCATGGTGAATTTCCAAATTCCATCCCCAGTTGAAGGTTGTTTCAGCAGCATGCTGCAATGAACTGTCAACTTGTCCAGGAGTAAATGATCATCCACTGGATAAAAAAAAACATTCATAACCAGTCATGGGCACCTTGATATTCACTTGAAGGGTATGGAAATAGCAATTACAGTGAGATCATTTGATTGTTTTTATTGAACCATGCCTCCAACTTCTGAGCTATTTTTCACTTCATGTGGGGTAATGTGATGATGTTAGAGCAGGGATTACATGCCCTGAGCTTATGTTACTGCATATGATTACGACCTTATTAAAACGGTTGCGTACCATTTGTATACGTAGTCGAGGTTCATGAGGAGCGAGAGCACAGAATGGATACGGATGAAACAGAACAATAGGAACAGCAGAAAGACAGGGGAGGGCAGGGGTACACTAACAGCAGAGGCGAGGGACAAAATAGAGGGAGACTTGGAGAAATAAGGGATGTGGGGAAGAATGAGGACGAGGGGAGGACTCAGGGGGTGAACAAGATGGGTACAGCCACAAACCTCCCAATCACAGAAATGGAAGGAAAAATTGGAAACTTGGAAAGAGGTTATATGGGTTATAAAAAGATCATGGTTGTGGGAGATTGAAGAGACTGAGGAAGTTGGTTCCACAGGTTGGGGGAAAAAAAGAGGAATGAATGAGTGGAGGTGAGCAGTGAGGATGGACTTTGTGAGTTATTGCTGTCAAACCTCATGCACCCTGCAGAAACCTGGAGGGAGGTGTGAGGAGACAGAGCATGGAAAGCACAAGAGGTGGAAGACCAGAAATGAGGTGGAAAGGAGTTGACTTTGTTGTGAGAGCAGCAGACAAAGACGTCCTGCATCGATCCTATGCTGTGAGCTATTTACTGATGACTCTTTCGACGAAGGTCCTTTCTTATTTATTTTTCTTAATCAACATCTCAGCTTTCAAACATATATATATATATATATATATATATATATATATATATATTACACACATATATACCACATCCTGCCGACTGGCAGACAGCAGCTGCTTCTCTCCATGGTAATGTAGAAAGGATCAGAATGCTGGTGTAACACTTGGAACAATCATCATTCAAGGCAAATCTCACATTGTTCTCTGGAAGAATCATATTTCAAACCAATGACATATTACCAGAATCAACGACTGGAAGAGGTTCCGTCTCTCAAATACCTAGGTATCACCTTCAGATCCAAACTCTCCTGGGTAGATAAGAAAGCAAGCCTCCAAAGCTACCTGCAGACTGGGTATCCTTCGTCGTACCAATTACTTTCTCGGTAAATCTGAACTCATGGCCTACAAGGCCTTTGTTCTGAGTTAAGTGGAGCACCGCTCTCCCCTCTGGTCAGCTGACCACACTTCACATTTCAACCTATCTCTTATGGATGCTGTGGAATCCAAAGCTCTCAAAGTCTTGCACAAAACAACAGAAGCACAGGGTTTCATGCTTTTCTTTCATCGCAGACAGGTTTGTGGCCTCGTTCTTTTCTCCTGCCTCTCTTCTGGTATTGTTGGTTGTCCTTTGATGTTCTCCACTGCACCGTTCTCATAATTTTTGACATTATGGATTCTTCCAACTCCAAAATATATGACAATAAAAGGATATATTTATTTATTTTTGCTTCACTGTCTTTCTCATTTAAGTTATATTTCACATAATACCGGTACAATATACTGTATTTATGATTGACAAGTCAGACAGCAATGCAGCCATGATGAAAATGTATTGTGAAGATTGTATTGACCAGACGAAGGCTAATTGAAACCCAATTCAAATTTCGTCAGGTTTCATCTGAAATCAACTCAACCTTAATGAGCAGTTGTAATTCAAAGCCGAGTAAACCCCGCTGAACAAATGGTGAACTCGTTGTGTAAACGAAATGCTACATTGACTGTAATTTGTTTTGAATATAATACTTATAATCCAGGAGAGTCACCAAATATGGGGTGACCTCTTCAATGTTTCAATATGAGCTCATAGCTCATGATGCTGGGATCCTATTTTCAAGTATCATAGACTATGTTGATTTGTATATCGTCGCCTAATATCTTTGTAATTAACATCGAAAAAACATGAGAAGGCATTCGGTAGAGTGAATACCTCCACCAAGCTGATTAGTGTACGTTTTGTATCTCAATGACTTTTCGGCTGGATCTGGATTCGGACCTGAACTAAAATCTAGTTGGCTTGTTCTTGTCACCTAACCAACTCATCCACCAAGTTTTGTGCAAATCCGTCCACAACTTTTTGAGATATTGTGCTATAAATCGTTTTAGCCCGATAACTCAATGGTGAAGAATCACTCAAAAAAATTCTCGCATCGGGATCTGGATCCAGATTTGGATCTTCACCAAAATCGATTCAATTCTTCCATGTTACATACCCAACCTTCCCACCAAGTTTCATCGAAATCCGTCCAAAACTTTTTTAAGATATTTTGTTCACAAACAAACAAACAAACAGACAAGAGTGAAAACATCACCTCCATCAACCTTCGGTCGGCGGAGATTATAATGTCCTTGTCCATTGTCTCCAATCCTCCATGTAAACAGCATTTGTACAAGCTCTTCCACAAGCCAAGCCATAAACATGATTATAAGAAAGAAAAAAACACGCCTGCTGCTGCTTTGCAGATCATTCAGATAACTTCCAAGGAGCAGAACGATTTTCTTGGGTTGTTTTTGCCCTGAATATTCCTTTTGATAAATTTATGCTTAGTTCATATTGAAATATATTTCCTCAATAGAAACGATTCCTTTGTGTAAAATGTGGAGAAAATAAATTGTCGTTATTTGCAAGATTTGTACAATATCAACTTTTCTGGGAAAATGAGACAAAATTATCAGCAGTTGCATGCGGTATAATGGCCTTGGCAATTTTTTATCCATTGGAGCAGGGAGGGAAGAGGCAGTGAAAAAGGTAAACTCAAGTGCATGAAGCCTGGATACCGTAAAAGGCTTGAGCCAAACCGACAGTATAATGCTCAATTAGATGGTGAGGGTGAGAAGCTTTATTGAACTGGGCAGTTTGAGATAGATGGTGTCGGTCAAATTGAGGGGGTTCGCTGAGATGGGCTACTGGATTGATGCCACATCTAGTTGCCTTCGTATGAGACGAAAATAGGAAGGAAAGAGCAACATCTCAGCTTGGCAAGTTCATGAAACCGAATCACAGCACACTGGGTAGAATAAACAGCTTGCCATTAAGAGTATAATGGCTTCAAAGCTATAAACATCGGGTTTCTACATTGGTCATGTCAATCACATGTGAGGAAAGAAACATACTTGACACTAAATTGAAATTTAGATATGAAATAAAACAGAGGGATAGCAGTGCATAATGAGAGAAAGAATATTTTTTCACAATTTTATACAGATGCAGAATTTGTATATGAGAGGAATTCAAAAAAATTATACAAACTAGTATGGC
>CM068955.1:175071134-175117355 GCA_035128595.1 Eptatretus atami | reverse complement strand
ACTAGGGCGTTACATCACCGCATCTGAGGGATTCTGGCGCATATATTATTTCCCCATTCAAAGCAAGTACCCACCAGTCGAGATGCTGGCACTCCATCTACATATGCAGCAAAGGTGAATCAGTTTTAATGAACAGAAGGTGCCTTACCAGACGTGGCGGAGTCAGACCCCCTGACAACAACGCTCACGCCTTTTACGAAGCCATGAATCTCCATCCACACATGCGTCATGTTCTATATCCAGATGTGTTTCAACACTTCACCTACTTTAGGAAAAGGTTTCAATTGCGGGAGAGAAGGCTGAGTTTCCAGGATAACCGTAAGGCTGATACGGTTGGGCAGCTCCCCATTATTTCCGTCAACTCACTAATGCTGAGTTGTACTATCTCCGCATGCTACTGTACCACGTGCCTGGCCCCACATGCTTTCAGGATTCTCGTCGTGTTGGTGTTAGGGTCATGAGACCTATCTGGCAGCCTGCATTGCGTATGGCATCGTTGACAATGACCAGGAGATGGATTCTGTTATGGAAGAGCTGCAAATTATTGCATTTGGCCTGCAGTCCGCGAAGTATTTGCCAACATGCTCATATTCGTCCTCAGAGGCAACCACGTCAGTTCTGGGAAAGGCACAAGTATGTGCTGTGCGGGGACTTCATGCGTGCAGCAGGTGTGAATGAGCCAAATGAACGCATTGTGAGTGAAGTGCTACTGGAGCTGAGGACAAATTGAAAGGCACGGCTTTTCGCTCAGTAAGAGCTTTGGCCTTCCTGAGCCTGAACCAGTTCATATCCAGTCTCCATTCCCCGCGTCATCGAGCACGAAACAGGGCACAATATAGGATAACTTGAGGCTCGCATCGCTCAAACAGAAGTGCCTTCTTAATGACGAGCAGCGCGTTGTTGTCGATAAAGTGATGACGAGTGTGGACACGGACATGCTGGATGACCGCAGTTGATGCAAGTGGCGGGACTGGGAAACATTCACATTGTCTCAATATACTCAACAAAGTGCGAGAAAAGGGCAAAGTGGCTCTGCGACTGCCTGCAGTGGTATTGCAGCATACTCTGCTGCCTAAAGGGGTCGCCTTCCATAGTAGGACCAAGTGTTCCTTCATTCTCACTGATGAGTCCACTTGCAACATCAGTGAAAATGACACCACTGCAGCACTCATACGAATGACAATATAATGGTGGTGGATGAGGTTTCAATGATGGATCGTCGCGCCATTGGAGGCAGCAGATCGAACATTCCAGTGGCTTCGGGGGTCAGAGGAACCATTTGGCGGCATCACAATGGTTTTCGTGATGACTGGAGGCAGATCCTTACGTTGTGCTACACGGTAGCCGTATTGACATAAGAAGGGATAGCTTCAGAGCTCATACCTGTGGAGAAAAGTGCAGATACTTCGTCTCACAGTAAACATGAGATCATGCAGGGTGCTGGAGAACAACAGGACGATCTGATTTTGCAAAATTCCTGCTGGATCTGGGTGAAGGGAAGATTCTTGTCAATCCAGAAGAGGTGAAATTGCTATTGAGTCAGGGAACCGCTCATTCTTCCAGGTGAAAAACTTCAGGATATTGTCACTTGGGTGTACGAGGGCTTGCACAACAACATTACAACCCCAAGTGGCTATGCGAGCGTGTTGTACTATGTACGACCAATTCCGAAGTCGCATCAGGTAATGACTACATGACAACATATTTCCAGGGGAGGACAGTGTTGCTGTAGCGTCGATACAGCGGAATCTGAGGGTGATCATTTGTATCCGCCTGAGTTCCTGAACACCTCTGTCATCTGTATGCCTCCACATCGGATGACTCTCAAGGTGGGTATAGTGATCATGCTGCTACGAAACTTCGACCAGCCAAGCGGGCACTGCAATGGCTCAAGGTACATCATCCATCAGATCCTTCCAAATCTGTTGGTTGCAAAATCTGTGATGGGTGTCAATTCTGGACGCACATTGCTCATTCCACGCATAACCTTGAGTCCATCTGACAACATGTTCCCGTTCACTCTGCGGGCGCGCAGTTTCCGGTACGGCCATGCTTTGCATGACTGTGAATAAATCCCAAGGACAGTCGCTACACCGTGTTGGGGTCTTCTGCACAAGAGACTTATTCAGCCATGGTCAGTTCTATGTGGCGGCCAGTAGGGTTGGCAGATCTAGCAGCCTCCGCATTTCTGCGCTGGACGAGGAAACAAAGAAGAAGCGCCGTTTCCTCAGCAATGTTGTTATTGAAGAGGTGCTAACGACATAAAGTGTGTTACATAGACAATTTTCTTATTATTTATTTATTGAAGAAAAATTGTTCCGAAAATAATTTATCAAAACATGACAACCATATTTCCAGGGGGAACATGTTTGCTGTAGCGTCGATAGAGCGGAATCTGAGGTGATCATTTGTATCCGCCTGAGTTCCTGAACACCCTCTGTCCATCTGGTATGCCTCCACATCGGATCACTCTCAAGGTGGGTATGGAAACGGCCTGTGTGGTTGTTGTTTCAGGCATGCGGTTTGAAAGTTTTTTTATTTATTTATTTTTGCACGTAAAGCTACGCACGTACGGCCATGCACGTACGGCACACACGTACGGGCATGAGAGCGAAGGAACGGCCTGTGTGGTTGTTGTTTCTGGCACGCAATTAAAGTTATTGTTTTTTTGTTAAGAGCACAACAGGAATGGAACATAAGAGAACGGGCACGCATGTACGGGCCTGCACCTACGGGCCGCACCTAAGGGCCCGACTACGGCCGCAGTATTTCAAATTTGCCTTAGTCTAGCACCACCCATGTCGCCTACAGGCTGTTGGTGGTCGCTAGCTATTGGTGGTCGCTAGACTACCGTTATTCTCAGGTTTTCCTCTGTCTGTACGTCTGTCTGTTTGTTTGTTGTAAGGACAGCTCTGGAGGCCAGAGGAGTCAACCGATTTTGATGAAACTTGACTGGTAGGTTCATACCAGGATCTAGTTGTATGCTTTTGAGCCACGTTGCTATGGATGCACGCCACGGGACTTTGAAATTTTTGAAAAAATCAGAAAAATATTTTTGTATATATTTTTTCGAAAATCAAAAATCGGCTTCCGCGCTTTTATGCGCACTATAATCACCTCTGTCAAAAAATTTCAGCCCGATCTGTCAAAAATGTATGACTAGTATGCAATTAATTACTATATGCTTTCACCCCAATGTTCGCGTTGGGATTCCCTAACGTAGGGTTCGGGAATCGAAACAAATGATGAATTGGACAGTGCCTCATCATGTTCCTAATGGAACAACGAACGGCAAAAATGCCATCTGATGTGTTCTCTTATGTACATATTTCAAATTTGCCTTAGTCTAGCGACCACCCATGTCGCCTACCGGCTTTTCTCCCTCCTGTCGTCTTTCTCCCTCCTGTCGTCTTTCTCCCTCCTATCGTCCCTCCTTTTCTCAATTTACATAAAGTTATGTACACAATAAATGGATGAACGATGATACTCATTTACACTTGCAGGTAATATGAATGTAATTACCCATAAACATTGTATTAAACATGATATAAAGAGCGATATATCTTCATGTGGGTTTGCCATCTACAGTTGTTTTTTTAAAGATATTACATTCATATTTTTGAGATTTGTAAGACAGCTCGGGCATAGTGTGATTTACTTTGGCTTACTTGGTTCTAGGTTTGATTTACGACTTAATATGAACCCTTCAGGTGTAGAGGCTCAGGAGAGTTAAATGACAGCTGTAAAGAGTGATAGAGAAACGGAGAGCATGCACACAAAACTCACAGACAAACAAGCCAAAATATGAAGGGGAATGGGATGCATGGATAGGGGTAGGGAAATAATATCTGACAAAACTCCCATCCACAGTGCCTCTTATCGTAGATAAAGGAGGAAACATTATTCCAGCTGTCTCATCAGCAAGAAAAACATAAAATACTGATCGTCTCCAAAGAGCAGAAATGTGTTGTTGTTGTTGTTGTTGTTGTTGTTCTTGTTGTTGTTCTTGTTCTTGTTCTTGTTCTTGTATAGCCCCAGATAATTCTCTTGAATTGGTCCAGTGGCATGGAGAGAGCCAATCGATCTTCCAGAAGCGACCCAGAGACCCCCCACATCCAAGACGGTGTACCCCTACCTTCATGAAGTCAGGGCAGAGAGAGAGAGAGAGAGAGAGAGAGAGAGAGAGAGAGAGAGAGAGAGAGAGAGAGAGAGAGAGAGAGAGAGAGAGAGAGAGAGAGAGAGAGAGAGAGAGAAGAGGGAGTGGGCCAGTCCATGGGGATCAATCAGTGCTCTGACTGTGACCACGCTGTATTGACTGTCTTTACAGAAGTGAGTCCCATTTCGTCACTCCATATCAACTGCAGTCTAATGCTTCAGCACTTCCTGATAAAGTGAAGATAATGTGTCACAAACAAAGCTTTGGGATATGATAAGTAATATATTTATTTTGTGTCCCAAACTGAACACTTGACTTAAGAAATATGAAACCAGTGTGTACCATAATGTGGAACTAGCATAACCCGCGCTCTGCGCGACATGTTGGGGTGGGTGTGTTTGAGAAAGGAACTGATGCAGAGTATCAGTAGAAATTTTACTTTAATGCAGTAAGTGGAATATGATTTCACTGTTTCAGAACCATTTTATTTACTTTTTTTGTACCATGCACCTCATATGGTCTTTGAGATAATGTAAGCCGAATATCACGTTACTCGAGCGCAGAACAAAGTCGAAGATAGCGCGACACGAAACCACAAACTCGGAAATAATATATAAGATAATAGTAGTAGTAGTAGTTGGAGTCATAGGCCACGATTGGTGGTTTCCCCATGTTTAAGGATCATGTGTTTTCGTTTTTCAACAAACGCCCTGAATAAATTGGAAATAAATGCATTTTCTCTCCGTCGCATATTTCCTCCAAATCCATAACGTGTTGAGAATGTTCACCAAAACATTTCAGCTGTGCTGTGTGAGACTTATATCAAGGTTGTGGATTGTTTTCATTACACAGTAAGTATGACATGAATGCACAAGGAATAGCAAATGCACCATGATTGTGCATTCGAGATATGGAAAATCCATCTGGGCCATCTAAAGACTGCAGGCCGAAATGAAAGTGCGCAGAGAAAAGATAAGGAAATATTGGATCCACGCAATGGTTTGTTTGCTATTTTCTGATGGACACCTGTCAAATGACCTGTTAACTAGGCTGGCACAATTAAATAATGGTGGAATTTAGTCGCAATTCTAAATCCATGTGAATTGTATTGACTTTTGCTTCAATAGTACCGTCTGTTAATAAATGGGGATAATACAAAGGCTTTTGAGTAGCGATAAATTATGGGTTTAATTATTGCATGCTGTGTATAATAGGGCTCTCAGGGTAACTTAGAGGTATCCAAACTTGTCTCTTATTAGTCTACGCTGGGTTTGAATCTCGAGCCAGATATAAACTATCACCTTAGTGTTTCACCTGTAAGGCCAAGTGCTGTCTGGCGGAAGGACGTGAAGAATGTCTGCCAGTTGGTGGACGTTAAAAATTCCACCATGTCTTTCACGAAGAGAAGGCGAGTCATTGCCAACAACTGTAAAATTTATCACTGGTTAAAAAAAAAGTACTAGTAATAGTAGTAATCTGCAAGTTGTGTAGGTATGTTATGATAAAGCCAAGATGAAGTTATACCAAAAAGGGCTTGATTTGTGTTTGTTATTTTACTCCCCAGAAGCCAAAATTTGTTTAAAATTGGGAAAATAAATTCCGTTGCGGTGGTGTTTTGTGAACAGTCGTGTGACGCACAAGTGCGTCCAATTTGAACTCAAAATGGGAACAGAATTAGTTTAAAACGGCAATAATGGAATTCAACCAGGCGTAATAGACACTTCAGCAATAATTCATCGCTGCTTAATGAATTATTCAATTTCAGATTGGGGACAGCGACGGGGTAAACACGTGGGAATTGCATAATGGCAACTCGAATGAATGTGTGAAATGTGTTTTTATTCCTGGGTAAAACAGGTTGCGGTTTAGACCCTTCTCCGCTCAAGCACAAATCACCAGGTGGGCCACCAAAGGGAAATTATGTGAAGAATGAAAATCTTCAATAAATATGACGGATAATTGTTTGGTAGTTTGCACCAGAGATGCATTTTTCACAACTGTATTGTTTATCTCGTACTCATTGCAATTTTGTGTACAAACACAATTTTTGTGTGAAGTGCTCTTCCCGGATTGATGTATTCGGCTGTGCTCAGGCCTGAGGTCCAATTCAGTCTCATTGATTGGAAGAATTGCTACTTTATAACCACAGGAAATGGTTAAAAATGTGTATTTAGGTCTATATTAAAAGTTCTCCATGTAATCGATGTTAGTTAGAAGTACTCACTACTGACCAGGCAGGAGAACACAACAACAGTAAATATGCTGCTTGGCGGAGCGATATGACACCTGGCTAATCAGAAGTGAAGCACTACCTCTTGAGTAATGGCTGCCTCTGCGTAGCCGAGGGCTGGTGTGTACGTGATGTCTGAAGCGAAATCGACTGAAACATTGTCCCTTCGATGTGTTCTGCGTGTATCTTCAGTGAAAAAATAAAACCGTTGCACATTCTCATGGTTACATTTGGATAAATGTCGTGAGTGCATCATGAAATGGGTTTATGTCGATGAAGAATGCAGTGACATTGCAGAATCTCAAAATCCAAAACATATCCCAAACTCTCATCTATTGGAACTTCCCCTGATTCTTCTTGCGTCGGGGGACGTTCCAATAGAATGTATTCACGCACAGAGTATGCCTGGTGTTAGCTTCATGGTTTGGGTGGTGGGCTTGGGATCCTTGGGTCCTGAGTTCAAATCCCACTTGGCTATTGAATTAATATCAGGTGGGGTTGACTCAGCTTGTCATCCTTCTGAGGTCAGCAAAATGAGTACCAGCTTGCTGGTCTCCTGTGTCAGCATGGCAACCTGTCCAGGATTGTGCCCAACAGCTTAGGAGACTGCTTCGGCAGCACCAACGTTCTGCACAGAGTATGGTCCCAATAGATGGATGGATGGATAGTCTGGTCCATGAATTTGGTATTATAATATGATGTACTATGTAGTCGGTTTATTTCATTTTTGACAAATGTTCAACATTTTTGAAAATGTTCAATAGCAATTTGACAATGTTTCGAGCCAAGGTGGCTACCCAAGTTCTCGTGTTCATGTAATTCTCTCTGCTCAATCAATTGCTGTCGTGGTTTAAATAAAACCCAGGCAAGGAGTGTGGCGCGACAAAGTTTGAATGTAATTTCATGCTCCACCCATGTGTCACGTTATCTCCATGTGTCACGCAAGTGGGGAGACCGGCGTTGCCCTGTCTGGTGGGACGTATGAATGTATCCGGAAAAGGCATAGTTTTTACTGACGCACTTGGAGTGTTTTAAATAAAGAAAAAGTGATTTAAACCTCGAAAAGTGTTGGTTAAACTGCCTGGAGCATTATTATTCAAGAATCTGGAGATATAGGCCGTTCCAGGATAAAAGCAATCTGAAAATAGATTCAGAAAATCGTCCTTGGTTCTACTCTTTCCCCATTCCTGGACCTAATCCATGCCTGGCAAATTTAAATCCACCACAATCAACACTACCATTTCTACAGGCCTTTCTGAATTCTTTATTAACCCCACTGTCTTGGTCCTCCCTCATTATAAGAGTCCTATAAATCCATCCCACAAGTATCTTACTATTCTTACAATCTCAAATCTCAATCCACACAGAACCCCTTATATTAATTCCCTCATTAATGTCTGTCATTCCTTTCTCCCAATACAAACTCTCTTCCTGGTTATTTCTTCAAACTACTGTCTTTATTAAACTGTCTCATTTACCACAATTACATCATACTCATCATAATCTACTTTTGCTTCAATTTCTTCTATCTTATTATTTAAATTTATATATCTTGTGACCAACCAATATTGCTGTACTTGTGAATTCCTCACTGACACACCCATTCTCGGGAGAGTCCTGGAAAAATATAATCGCATTGCCTAACCCTTTCCCTCAATCTTCAGGAGCAGTTTTGGTTCCTTGAGCACCAATCAGCTCCATAGCTCATTACAACTTGATCCAAACATAGATATTGAAGATGAACTTCAGACGACAGTTGAGAGTGATTGCATTACCATTGATAATACGTCAGCGTTTCACTGAGCATGCCATCAAGGAGTCATGGTCAAATTTAAGTCAATGGGAATCGAAGGGAAAACTTTTGAAGGGCTGTGGTTGTTGGAGAACAATGATCTGTGAGCGTTGCACAGCATATTTTCCGGAGGCACAACTATCTTCATCAATGAAATTGACCTTCCTTCCATAATTTGGTCAGAAGTGGGGCTGTTCAATAATCATCACACAGTGTTCAACACTATTCAGAGTTCCTTCGATACAAAAGCAGTCTATTCCCATATGTAAGGAGTCCATTGACCATAAGCTCAACTAGATCAGTAACATAAATATTGTGTCTACAAGAGGTCAGCGTTGAGCTATTCTGTGATGAGTGGCACATCTCCTAACTCATCAATGTCTTTCTACCATCCACAAGACAAGTCATTAGTGGGGTGGAATACTCTCGACCTGCTTGGATGGCTGCAATGAAAATAACATTTAAGGAGTTTGACAAAACCCAGAATATGGCAGTCCACTGTATAGGATCCTCATCCACTAATTTATACATGTATCCTCTTCACCATCACTGTGCCATCGATGACTCCAATGCGTATGATTAGATGGATGCAATGCAGCATTCAACTTGCCAAGGCTACTTCAGCAGCATATTTCAAACCAGTGACCTCTTCTATCTCGAAGGACAAGGGCAGCAGATACGTGGAAAAATCACCACCTCCAAATTTCTTGCCAAGTCACACACGATCTTGACTTGGGCACATCACCATTCCTTTATCATCACTGGATCAAAATATTGAAACTCCTGACTGAACAGGATTGTGGGATGACCAGTGGCACATGAACGGCAGTGGTTCCAAAAAGTGGACCATCCACCATCACCTCCTTAGGGCAATTAGGGATGGACAATGCATGCTGCAAGCTCTTCCAGCAAAGTCCGTATCCCAGAAATGAATAAAAAAAATAATTAGATCACACATAGTTGAGGTCTTTCTTGATAAGGTGATGTTTTCACATTTGAGTGGATCAAGACCTCTAAAAGTAATCCCTGGAGGCATCACTTGGAAAACAGTCCAAACACAAGGAAAGTAGTTCCTGTGTGCAGGACTCACTTTAATTCATTGTAATTTTGACTTTGCAGTGCACAGGAGCTTGGACTGAAAACAAACCATAGGGGGAATTCAGGAGAGGGAGCCAAGCCATCTCTTCAATTGGGAAGTGGATTGGGGGGTAGGGGGGGGGGAGAGAAGGATAAGACAGTTGCCTTTTCTGTGAAGTGGTATTTGCTTTCCAATTGTAGAATGTAAGAACTGAAATTTCTGTTTCAATGAAGATATCTGAGAGATATTGAAGGGGCAAGTCTTTGACAAATTAACAACTTAATGTTGATTTTAAAAAATTAGTTAGCAGATATGTAGTTTGATACTTTCTGCATATATTAAAAAGCGATGAACAGAAAGGCAAAAATAGGGAAATATGTGATGTTTCAGTCACATGGCAACTCAAATCACGAACTATGGAGGTCACGTGCACCAGATCTTAATGCGTCCTTCAGCAAGATTTGGTGACACTTTGGTCCAAGTTGGACGACAAGATCCATGCGCCAATGGTTCCTGCCTTGAAAAGTCTGAATGTAAATGCAGATGCTTTGCTACTAATTGGCAAGAATTGGATACATGGAAAGCTCCACAAGGGAAAAGGTCATTACATCCATCACGACTGATGAGACTCACTGACTGACTGGAAATCGTTTTCAATATATTGGAGATGCTACACCCACACCGTTTGGGGGAGTAGAGGAGCAAAACAAAGGTCCAGTGTGCATAGCACAAGTCGTAGCAACATGAGTCTACATCTGTGAACAGCGAAACCTCCCCAATGACATTCGGCCACTCTGTGCGCTCAGCAGCTCCTTAGGTGACCATTGACTGGTTTGAACCATTCCGTGATGCATTTATGACTCTTTATGTTGCATTCCTTAAACTTCCATCAACACCCAACACACAGTTTGATCTTAGCATTTCCAGATAATGCGTGGTGTGTTTGCTAAATAGTTCGTGCAAAGAAGGACATTTTTTTAAACAGAAGGAATAGTGAGGGGAATGTAATATCCTGGGAATTAAAGACTTGGAAATTTATGGTGTGGAGGGAAATCAATTTTCCGTTCCCATTTGCAAAATCATTGTGCCCTGACCTCTTTGTTTTGGAACATTTGTTGACTGGACCACTCTTTGTTTGGCTTTATCCTTAACTGCTCTGTCTTTCCTGTTAAAAAGGTCAACTTCATCTCAGTTATCGAAATGTTACAAGACTGCGAACGTAAACAACCCCACACTTGGGAAATTCACAGTGCCCCCAAAATGAAGATGTGCCCCCAAAAAGATCAATAACCTTTAAAATCTTCTTTGATGGTTGGAATGCGGCTATTTCGACACCAAGATAGTGAGATGTGAGCGAACCATCTTGCAGCTTTCTGTCCGCTAGCGCACGCCTCTAAGTGTCTTTTTCCATCTGCTCGTGGACATTAAAAACCCACTGTTGTTTTCATAAACAGCAGGCGTTGCATCTGCTCTCCTGACCCAATTAACTTCGTTTCTATCAATTTTGCCATCCCGCTGTCCGTAATATTGCGAAAACGATCTACATATAGAAATTCTACATGCAGCAAACACGGACTGTGTCACAAGAGGATACATTGGAATGCTTTCCCACTCGTAGGGCAAAGGTCAGGATATTTGATTCCTTGCACGAATATGTAATTACATCACAGCGAAGTTCAACCTTTTGTCTGTCTGTGGTTGTCAATTTCAGTCTGTTCTGTTGTGATGGACTAAGTGATGTCTGAGCATGATCTTTAACCACCAACACAAAGCCATTCAAACAATTTCTTACTTAATGAAGTTATAATTCCTTGAAAGGATTATCTGAAGAGGATTCAGATTCGTAATCATGGTTAACTAAGTACCTGTTGCTCAGACTTGTGATTTTTTGTGAAAAATGAATGAAGTTGAATTTACCAATTTTCTGCCCTTGTATACAGTAAAAGAGAAGTTCGTGAATATAGCACCAGTGTATGCATGTATGTTTAAGTGAATATACACTGTATATATGTACAAATATACAAGTCATCATCATTTTGGATGCAGCCTGTGATATCCAGTTGCATCATTGCTGGAAGTGTGGCTGTGCCACTGATGCAGCGCCCCTGTTTCCAGGAAGCTGGTACTCATTTCGCTGACCTCCGAAGGATGACAGGCTGAGTCAACCCCACCTGGTGTTATTTAACTGCCCAACAGGAGGTCAAACTCAAGACCCTAAGATCTTAAGCCAGCCACCTTAACTGTTAAGCCAACACCATATACGTATACTCATATATTACACAGTGTTGGAAATAATTATGGAAACAGAAAAAATTGGTATAAAATGCAAAAAGGAAGTGTTCTGGGCCCAGTCCTATTCCTGGTCTTCATCAATGATCTCTATGACTCCGGAAAATCCTCTTTATCTATTTGCTGATGACCACCCTCTGCCATGACATCCCTCATATTTCAGACAAACAGGCAGCAGCCTCTTCCCTCTCTTCAGATCTTGAAAAATATCACAAGATATGGTCAAACACCTGGAATATGTCTGTCAATCCTGACAAATCTCACACTCACGATCTCTCTCTGAAAGGACCGTCTGGAAAACCCTCCCCTCTACTTCTTAACAACCCTCTCAAGGAAGTTCAGTCATTCAAACTCCTGGGTCTCACTACCAGCCATGATGTTTCTGAGACAAACCACATTTCAAAGTTGGCTTCCAAAGCCACCTGCCGATTGGGCATCCTCCATCGTACAAAGTCCTTCCTTGGCACACCTGAACTGCTATCCACCAACAAGGCCTTCATCCACAGCTCGATGGAGTACTGCTCTCCCCTCTGGGCTGCCTCATATCTTGCTCAGTTTGATGCCATGGAAACCAAGGCCTTCAGGAGTCATTGGAATCTCCTGTGCTGAAGCTGAGTGATGGACCTCTCACTTTGCCGTCGGAGACAGGTCAATGTTCTCTTCTTCTTCCGCCTCCTTTCTGGTCTTGCACCCTCTATAGTCGGGTCAAAATACCACTTGACCCACAACAAATTGCAACAAAAGGTTTTTCAGTGGTTTTCATTCCTACTGGATATACTGATCAACAGAAAAAAAAGTCTACCAAACTCTGACATCCGGAAATGGGTTAAAACAGTCATTTTAAGATGCCGCCACCGGGCTTTGAAATAACTAAAACAGCTATAACTTCTTCAATAATTGTGATAAAAACATAATTGTTGGTTCTGGTCCATGTTTTAATGGATCAGAATCCACTGGTGTCAATAAAATTTAGATCTGATCAGTATTTAACATGAAATCCAAGATGGCGGCAAAATTCAAGAGTGCAAAATCAATAAATTTTCCATCTGAACCAAAATCATTGAACACCTGGTGCCACTGAAACATTTATTTGAACATTACATAATGCTAGTTTAGGTTACAATTTCAGTCCTCATCACTGTCCTCTAGTTCCTCAGAGGCTTGATTTAGTGGATTGTCACAAAACGTCACTTGGCATGATCCACATGCAGACGTACACGAAGCCCATTCTTTCTGCAGCTGCAACGGGGTGTGTCACAAGCTGTGTGCAGTTGCGTGTATCATCTTCAGAAGAGTGTCTGGTGCAGCATTCATGGCAGTCATGATAGGTACAAATCGATTGTCTTCAAGTCCCAGCCCCAGTCCAGAGGATCGAGGTCACCCTCCATCCCCATCCAAACCATGACCTGGTAGTACACTCGGAGACAATGAAACTTGGTGGCAGATTCCGTTGGGAGAGTTCAGGTGTAACGAAAAAACTGCAGCAGCGACCTTCTTTGTGAATATCTTGTAACGCATGGCTCCAGAGAACTTGTGCTCTCCCACCAAATATAACGGCCATCGCTTGGCTGCCAAGTTTCTTTATTTCAGCGTGGCTGAGCCTCTCGAAGTGAATGTATCTGCACACAACTGGAGGCCTTGATCATCTTCCACGAGTTCTGAAAGACTGATTTTTTCCCAATGCCATCACACAAGATGTTGAATCACATCCTGTGAAGGCGTGCAGGAATAATAGTTGAGCGCACAACTTATTCCCAAGAGATGCTTCATCCGATTGATGTCATATACTTCAGATTGCTTCTTGACTGGTTGTCTGATCTGAAATATAGTGGTTTTCCATCTGGATACAATAATGGAGCAAAAGCATCAACAAATCTGTGTCCTCTCCGATTAGTGTGGTGGAATGCAGAATTGTGTGTTTACGGCTGTCTTGGCAATGTCCACATCAGCTCCCCTTCTGCCTGAATAACTGTGCAGCCCACTTTCTTCAGCTGATCACCTATTAGGTATCAGCTGTTGCTTGTTACTGCGACAGATAAGATTCATCTCTCTTTCCGTCAAATTCAGTTTCTCCGTGAAGTTCACAGTCGGATAGCTGTTGGCTTGTCCCCGTCTCTGCTGAGTGTATCCTTTATCGAAGGGCCTGCCACATAGCCATCAAAGACAACAGTTGCTGTCCCATAGTGTTTTGTTGTGAAGTCCGCATATGCTCTGGCTATTTTGCCATATGTATCTCCCTTCTTCCACTTGAGCTTGTGCAGCAAGGATCCACCATCAAGAACATACCTTTCAGTCTTAAGGTGTGCTTAAGGTGTGTGTCAGGTACTCCTTCACATGCCAGTGCCTTGGTACAGTGGTCATTGACGCGTGAGCGGGTGAGGTTTGTCGGCCTTCCTCAAGATCTTGTTCCTCAAAGAGGGATGGAGGGTATGGACTGAGCTCAAAACTCATCACGTCCTCAAGTGACAAATCATCTATCTGGGATACCACCAGGAATCGCTGGAATAGCACACTGGAGTCGATGGTTCTGTGAGGAGCAACCTGGAGAGCATTAGAATTTCCCAGGGTCTTTGCTTTCTCTGTCTTCTTGATGGAGAAGGAAAACACAGGTTGTCCAATCATTCTCTCGATGATTTTGTTCCCAACAGCTTCATATTCATGCACGTTGATGTCTTCCTTGCCACGATACCATTTATGATATTTCTAATGTAGGATCAGAGGAGAAAGGTGAAAATGCATTCAGCTTTGTGCTTATCTTCGAGAGGTCGAATGCATGTCTTTCAATTCTGGCACCATTGCTTCTTTATGCTGTTGCTTGTTGCGTATGTGAGATCATTGAAGTCCTGCATGGCGACGTTGACCTCAGATGTTATGGGGCTGACATTGTCCACAATGTAGGTGTTCTCTGTCATCTTACTGCCATGAGTCAAGCCACCGGTGCTCTTTAGTGATCTCATGGTGTTTGTCGATGACTAACACAGCTGAGGCCTGCCCAAAACTGGTTTGTTCGCCGGATCACATGGAAGCCATTTTGAAACTTCTCATACACATCTGGGTGTTTGCTCTCCAGTTCACTCATTTCTTGTACGTAGAGATAAGCGGACTTCTGGTAGTTGTATGTCCAGCTGCTGCAAATATTGGCAAGCATCAGCAACAGCTTGCAAGTGATCCTTCCAAGACCCAGTGCGATCTGCCTTGATCATTGCCCAGCAGTATGGAGCATTTTTGAAACCCAGCCACAGCTTACTCGTTTTGGATTGTGCAGCAAGTTCAGATTTCTTTTTTTCCAAGTTCATCAGTGATCTTCACAATTGCAGCTGATTCTAAGACTTTCAAGAGAGATGTCACCGTTAGCAAGGAGAATACATTTTCTCAATCTCTTCTACTTGGAGCATGAACTCAGGATTTTCCTCCACTACAGATGCCACATAATTCGATGTAGACACTTGCTCACCAGTAGATGCCTCGGAATGCCCTCTGAACAGATTTTCCGACATCATATGAACTACAGCATTTTCACCGTACACCAGTTCCAGATGTTTTTGAGTCCTGTTCCGCCATCAACGTGCCTTTGCTCCAAGCAGATTCATGAACGTGTGAAATAGACTGAGAAACCCTTTTGTTAGAATTTGATAAATGTTGGGTGATTGCCTAACAGAGGTTTGATTATATAGAGACAATTTATTGATTTTACCCCTTCATTTTTTGCCGCCATCTTGGATTTCATGTTAAATACTGATCAGATCTAAATTTTATGACACCAGTGATTGCTGATCCATTAAAACCATGGACCAGAACCAACAAGTATGTTTTTATCACAATTATTGAAGAAGTTATAGCTGTTTTAGTTATTTCAAAGCCCGGTGGCGGCCATTGAAAATGACTGTTTTAACCAATTTCCGGATTCAGATTTTGGTACTTTTTTTCTATTGATCAGTATATCCAGTAGGAATGAAAACCACTGAGAAACCTTTTGTTGCAATTGTTGTGGGTTGTGGTTGTTTGTCATAAATTGACCCGACTACTCTCTTTTCATGCTTTGTCCCCCCCTCCCCACCCCCCCAGCTGTGTTGGTACACACAATCCACCATCAGCCCTCTTCTGGTAAAACTACCTAAATCCAGGATCACTGCTCACTTCCACTCATCTGTTCTCTTTTTTCACCCTGTGGAATCAACTTCCACATCTTCTTGAATCTCATTCTTCCCTGCAGGTCTTCAAAATAGCTGTTCACCACCATCTCAGATCATCCCCAATCAAAACCATGATCTTTTCCACCCTCGTTAACCCCACCTGAATCCATCCCAATTTTCCAGTTTTTCCTCCTTGGAGTTTCCCCTTCATGCATGCATGTTTTGTGTCCTGTTTTTGTCTGTTACGTCCTGATCGGTTCAGTGTACTAGCTCTTTCACGAGCCTCGACTATGTGTACAAAAAAAAAAAACGAAACAGAATTTCATCTTATGTGTTGAAACAAAATGCTCCAGAGTACAGTTTTGTGTTT
The DNA here is from genome assembly GCA_035128595.1 of Eptatretus atami. Taxonomy (NCBI): domain Eukaryota; kingdom Metazoa; phylum Chordata; class Myxini; order Myxiniformes; family Myxinidae; genus Eptatretus; species Eptatretus atami. The sequence continues at coordinate 175,101,307 of CM068955.1, read as the reverse complement.
ATTTAGTGCACTGTGATTGCTTTTCATGCAAGCAATCAGAAAGTTTCACACTGCAGAGAGTCTTTAAAAGTGTAGGTGGTGATATAATTGTGGTGTGGTTAATGTGTGGTAAACACTATAATTGCTGGGAAGGAAATACCATATGGCATGCATACAGCTACTGATCCCCTTAACTGCAGACCCATCAACCAAACCAAGTCGTACAGAGCGAGTGCCAGATCTGGCGGATTGATGTCGGTTGCCACGCGTAGTTCCATTGAGAAGGTGATGGACTCTTATGGATCCATTGGATGCAATTTGAGGTGGGAGTAATGTGGCGGCACCATTTTCCCTTTGGTTTCATAGTGGGTTGATGTGCTTTAGCTTTGGTTCGTTTGCAGTCTGGTTACCACTTTACGACCCTTGGTTCATCTTGTTGAGCCATTTCCTGTGCGCGTTTTCCTGCGGGGGTTTTGGGTTCCTGGAGAGCACCGTGGTCAAGGATAAAGACTCAGAATCCGAGGGTCTCGGATGTCTTTTCTTCCATGCTGACACTGAGATGCGGAACCATGATTTTAGTTCTAGTGGTGGGGTGCAGGCTGGGGACAAAAATTTACATTGCACTGAAAAATATTATTCCGCCAAGCAGAGCGAGGGGAACATTTTTTAGTGGGTGTTTCTTTTTGTCATAAATTGTAAAAGCTATTCTAAATATCGACCAAAATGCTCTAATACATTTGAAAAGAAGTATGACAATGAAAAAACTTTTTCCTCAAAACTCAACATTTATTTTAAATATTGTCTCTTCTCGTCATAAAATCCAATTGAATGAAAAGCAGACATTGCACATAATGAAACAAATGACATCTATCTATAATTCCAGCAATGTGTGTGTGTGTGTGTGTGTGTGTGTGTGTGTGTGGTGTGTGTGTGACCGCTGTTTCTCGACAAACCACTGGTCCGATCTAATTGAAACTTGCCAGGTATATTGCTGGGGACCTGAGGATGTGCGTTTTCAAGGTTTTATATTAATCGGACAAGAACTTCCCAAGTTATGGCCATTTATTTACCAACCAATGACAGGACACGTTGCTGCGTGGGCGTGGGCGATGGGGGAAGATAACCTCAACCGCGCGTCTCCCATTACGGGTTACAAGTACGGACTTCCGGATAATGATGACTTCGTGTATTCTAATAATTTCTCGATTACTTATGCGCATTTATAGATAAACACAATGCCCCAAGTTATGATCGTTTTCATATTAGATGGTGCATAAATTTCGGTAACATCAGAGTGAGCTGGTGTGCTCCGAAGCAGGAGATAATTTTTTTTTTTGCACGTAAGTTTTTTTTTTCTCTTCTCTTCTCTTTGTATTTTTCCTTGCGACGACATTGCGAAAAGGCAAAATGCGTTGGCGCTAATTGAATAATTGGCCATTAAAACTAAATTGCGAATAATCGTAACTGCGATATGCGAACTCGACATGACGATACTGTATTCTTCTCGATTTTTTTCGATTTATCGATATTGACTGATTCTCGATTCTTCGCATTCATCAGTGACGATTACTGTATTCTTTCTCGATTTTTTTCGATTTACGACTTACTGTATTCTTTCTTGCTCAATTTCTGTACTTTCTCGATTTCTTTCTCGATTTTCTTAAACACAATGCCCCAATCCAGTCGTCGTTTACGACAGCGAAGGAACGGCCTGTGTGGTTGTTTGAAAGTTTTTTTTTTGCACGTACGGCCACGCGAGAGCGAAGGAACGGCCTGTGTGGTTGTTGTTTCTGGCACGCGTTTGAAAGTTTTTTTTTTGCATGTACGCCACGCACGTACGGGCACGTGAGAGCAAAGGAATGGCCTGTGTGGTTGTTGTTTCTGGCACGTGGTTGAAAGTTTTTTTTTTTTGCATGTACGGCCACGCACGTACGGGCAGGTAAGAGCAAAGGAACGGCCTGTGTGGTTGTTTCTGGCACGCGGTTTGAAAGTTTTTTTTTGGTTTTGTTTGCACGTACGGCCACGCACGTACGGGCACGCACCTACGGGCATGCACTAGTAATGATCAAAAATAATAATAATTATAATCAACGTCTGATGCATGGAACAAGGTTTGACGTGGAAGTGACCTTGATGGAATTTCTGTTTTTCGTCAGTTGAACATTTGCCTTCATCATCTCGACGATGTGCATCACTTGGAACAAAGATTTCTTCTCCAACACATTTGATGCCTATTATGTATCTCTGGAGAATTTCCCACGATCAAAAAACATGTTCTTGAGTCTTGAAAACACAGACCGAGTGCTGAGTTCAAACAGAATGAAAGGTATTAGTTCCAGAGGTTGTGATAGAATGAGCAGTAATAAAAAGTTCTGACAATATCTGCTCTTCTTTCTGCTATTTCAAAATTCTGTACTACCAAACATTATTAGTGTATGTATGTATGTATATGTATTCATATACATACTTATATAATATATATATATATATATACACATACATGCACACACACATATATACATATATATATATATACATACATACATAAATACAGTATATGGGAAATGGTATGTGGTGTATAAAAAATATGGATTAAATGTCATGTGTAATCACTTTCAATATGTGTATAAGCAGTGTGTGTGTGTATATGTATATATATATATATGTATATATGTGTATATATATATACAGTATATATATACACATACACTTCGGTCAAAAGTTTTATAACACCCAATTTTTCCAGTTTTTACTGAAATTTAAGCAGTTCAAGTCCAGTGAATAACCTGTGATGGTACAAAGCTAAGCGCTAAACTGCCAGAGGTTAAAAAAAAAAGTTTAGGTTTCTAAAAACTGAAAAATAATGTAAATTTCAGAGTTGTTAAAAAGGCCCTTTTCAGGGAACAAGTAATGGTTAGCAACTGTAGCTGTTTCTGCAGCAATGGAAGTAAATTGAGCCTTGAAAGTTGATGCCAACGATTCCAACAGGTGTCCCAACTTTTGTTGATCAGTTACAAATCCACTGTCTGCATAAAAGCAGTGTTGGAACAGACTGTGTTGCTGCACCCTCTGAAGCATTATGTGGACAATATTGCACTGCAGGAAGTAGTATATTGCTATCATAATGGCGAGAAAAAGACAGTTAACAAATGAAGACAGACAGACCATTATAACCCTTAGAAGTATAGGTCTTTCCTTTAGAGAAATTGCAAAGAAACCAATGTGTCAGTGAGTACACTTTCCTACACTATCAAAAAGGCACTTGGAAACTCTGACAGGAAGAGATCTGGCAGACCCAAACCACAAGACAATCAGAAGACAAGTTTCTGAGAGTCAACGCTTGCGGGATAGGTGGCTCACAGGACAGCAGCTTCAAGCAAAGCTTAACACTGGTCGAAGTAAGGAAGTCTCAGTTTCAACTGTGAAGAGAAGACTTCAAGCTGCAGGTTTGACAGGTCGAGTGGCAGTAAGAAATCTATTGCTAAGATGGCAAAATAAGAAAAAGAGGCTTGCCTGGGCCGTGAAGCACTGCCAGTGGACTCCTGAAAACTGGAAGAAGGTCTTTTCGAATGATGAATCAAAATTTGAAATCTTCGGTTCATCACGCAGGGTTTTTGTATGCCGTCGAGTCGGCGAAAGGATGGTTCCTCAGTGTGTGACACCAACTGTCAAACATGGAGGAGGAAGCGTGATGATCTGGGGCTCTTTTGCTGGATCCAAAGTCAGCGACTTGCACCGTCTGACTGGCACCCTGAACCAAAAGGGCGACCACAGCATTTTTCAGCATCATGCAATACCTCTGGTCTACACCTAGTTGGTCAGGGTTCATCCTTCAGCAAGATAACGACCCAAAACATACCTCCAGGCTATGTCAGAACTACCTCAGAAGAAAAGAACAAGACGGTAGCTTCAAATCATGGAATGGCCAGCACAGTCTCCAGACTTAAACTCCATCGAGCTGGTTTGGGATGAACTGGACAGAAGGGTGAAAGCAAAGCAACCTACAAGTGCAACACATTTGTGGGAACTTCTGCAATAGTGTTGGGATGAACTTTCCGAACAATATTTGATTTCCATTGTAGAAAGAATGCCACGAGTATGTTCAGCTGTTATATCTGCAAAAGGTGGCTACTTTGATGAATAAAAAATTTAGATTAAATTTTGTTCAACAAAACGATTGAATGATTTCTTATTTATCTGCAATTGTTTATTTGTTCTGTGCTTTAATTTCAGAGTACATTGAAATATTAAACTGCTTAAATTTCAGTAAAACTGAAAAAAAAATGGGGTGTTCTAAAACTTTAAACCGGTTGTGTGTGTGTCTGTGTGTGTGTGTGTGTGTGTGTGTGTGTGTGTATGTATGTATGTATATATAATATATATATATATATATTATATATATATATATATATATATATATATATATAACAGGGTGTCCCTAAAAAAGATGACATCATTTGAAACTTGAATATCTAAGTCACTACATGTCCCAGGCAAACGAAAGTAAATAGGCTTCATGTTGAACAATAACAGATTTATTTATCAAAATTCGAACAAGAGATTCAGAGGGATGTGGATTTTATAACCGTTTTCTCAAAACTTCACAAATGTTCAATATGCGCACCACCTGTGACACGACACACGTCACGTCGGTGGTCCAGCTCCTGCCAAACACGCTGTAGCATGTCTTGAGTAACATTCTCCAGCGCCTCAGTGACATTGTCATTATCACTGGCATGCCCAATCCATCTTCCTGGTATATTCTCATTGAGATAAGAATTAACCATTCAACTTAGTTAGTTTTTACACATTTTGTTAAAATTTGAGATCAACTATTTGAAAGACAAAGAAATTACTATGTTATTAGACTACGAAATGATGTCATTTTTTTAGTGGACACCATGTATATGAGGCGCCGCGAGGAGGAGTGATGTTCGGGACACATCGGCCATTTTGGAGTTAATCATATAGCACTATTTTAACCCTTACCCTATCATCCGAGCCTATCATCATCATATCATTAAAATTGTCGCTAACATCACTCCTCCTCGCGGGCCTCATAATATATATATATATACTAACATACATATAACACACCTCACTTCATTTTCCTCTTCCTCTCTGCATTCTTTCTCTCTATGCTTTTACCAATTAAATGAGTAAGAGCACCTGTATTTACGATTATCAACGCCTTTAATTAACTGAAGGATAAAACCTTCATGAACTACCTGCCAACTTGTCTTTTCAAACCTCATCACTGTCCCTATCTTGACGTGTTTTTGGTATTAACAAAAGAAAATGTCAAATCTTGAAAGGTCACTTTTGCCCTGTACTTGATGTACATTTCTAACATTTACCTATTTGGATATTGAATGTTTAATGTCATCCTGCTTGTGAGGTTTCATAATTGGGCAGTGGTTGTGGTTGTGACATCCCATTTTATGCACGTATTCTAACAGCTCCACAAATGTCATGAATTTGTCCGCTTGACTTATTGGTATTAAGGACATATTATGTAGATGGAAATCTCTGTCTGTGTGTGTATGATGAGCAATCAAAACGTTTGCAGTTTAAACTTTGTCGTGTGCTTTTAAAAATAATGGTCATGTCGTTAACAACCTTGCACCTGCATTAATCCACAAAAATAATTGGGTGGTCGCTAGACTACCGTTATTCTCAGGTTTTCCGTCTGTCTGTATGTTTGTATGTAATGGACAGCTCTGGAGGCCAGAGGAGTCAACCGATTTTGATGAAACTTGACTGGTAGGTTCATACCAGGATCTAGTTGTATGCTTTTGAGCACCGTTGCTATGGACGCCACCGTTGCCTAGCAACGGGACTTTGAAATTTTTGAAAAAATCCGAAAAATATTTATATATATTTTTTTTTTCGAAAATCAAAAATCGCCTTCCACGCTTTTATGCGCACTATAATCAAACTCTGTCAAAAATCTTCAGCCCGATCCGTCAAAAACTGTATGACTAGTATGCAATTATGTAGCAACCACCCATGTCGCCTACCGGCTTGTTGTTTTGCTTCTGAGACAGAGTATCGGGGTGAATATGTGTGATACTATATTTATACATCTAGAATGTGAGAATGCTATCAAGCTTTAAAATGATTTGTGATGTACCTTTATAGTTTCATTCCTTCCTTTACTGTAGTTTTGTCTGTCCTTCATTGATTTTCCACACAAAGCCGATGAAAATGTTGAGAATGTACATTTTCATTTGAGTCTGCAAATACAACGATCCAGCACAGTGTGGGCACAATATGTGTGGGCTTGACTGGGAATTACGTGGGCAGAGAATGTGAGCTAGGTTCTTCTGTGATGCCACAATTCTACACTCTTTAGTGTATGTTGTGTGCGATGTCATTGCTTTAGATCCTGCGAAATGCTGGACTGATAAAAGCTACCGAAAGCACAATTGCAGCTGCAGTTGCCTGCCAAGACAGCAAGAGAAAAGAGCAGCTGAGAGTGTTTTGGGATGGGGATTGTAAAGGCAGCCAGATTCATTTCAAGAGACCATCATCCCCTTGCAACAGCTGATTTTATTAAATGCAACAGCATATTTTCCAAGTGGCTGAAGACATACTAATACTATGCAAGTAATCTGGTTGCATTTTACAGTGAGCATGACAATCATTTATGGTGAAACAGAGATATGTGCTGCAGTCACACAAGAGGTAACATAACCCAAAAATGCATGGTTCCATCACAATGCATGTAAAGTAAACAGGATTGTTTAAATATGTTTCTGGAAGAGCAGTGTAGCAAAGCCTGGGAGAGGTTCAACAGGAAAGAGCTGATCTTCAATGAGAGAGAGCAAAATAAATCAGGAGTCCATGACAGTAAATTATCCATCCATCCATTGGGACCATACTCCATGCAGAGCATTGGTGCTGCTCAAGGAGTCTCCTTGGCTATAGGGCACAATCCTGGACAGGTCACCACCCGACACAGGATACCAGCAAGCTGGCACTCATTTTGCTAACCTCAGAAGGATGACAGGCAGAGTCAACCCCACCTCGTATTAATTAAAGAGAAGAGTGAGGTTTGAACTCAGGATCCTAGGATCCCAAGCCAATCACCATAACCATTAAGCCAACACCAGGCATAGTATATAATGTGTCGGCCCATATCAACACTTCAGTATTATTGAAATCATTTTGTAGCAGGTTTGAATGATTGAAGCAGTTTTATCAAGTATGCCATCCAATAAGGTCACTATAATACCCAATAAGAGATGGGATAAGTGAGCCATCCACAGAAGATGAAATTTATGAGGCACAGTGAAGTCTGAAAGGACATAAAGATGGCAAGAATGGAATCCTGCATGAGTTGGTGAAGAGTTTTGGAAGAGATAAGATGGACGACATCTGGCACCTCTTCTGTCGTGTGTAGAGGAGGACAAAGAGTGTGGCAACTGGCAGGGTTGTATATGTGTATATATAGACAATATCAGATAAGTGAGCAACAAAAAGCACGGATGTAATAATAATGCATGTTCTAAAAATTAGGTATAACAATGATATAAGACCTAGTGAACTGCTTTTACCATGTATTGTGGCCTTAAAATGGGAAATTAATTTCACAAAAGAACGTGTCAAGTCCACAATGTAGATGAAGAAGAATGTAGAATTGAAGAGCAATGAGAACAATATGCCACATGAAGCCTTAAGCGTGTTGATAGCAGTTCGCTGAGAGCTGCACCAAACGGAAGATGCTGTGATTTATTACCACCATTGCTAACTTGAACTCACTTGCACACAGCATATGCAGCCCCTGAACGAGTTCACAATTAAGATTCACCAAGTACTGATCAACAAAGGTTTTGGAAGTGGTGAAGCTCGTGTGATGAAAATTAAGGCATATCGCACCCACTTATCCTTCCGATTATTGGGTTCGTACATTTATACAGGGGTTAAAAACGTGATGTCCAATTCTGTTTGGTTGCCTTTCCTTTGCCATTAATCATTGGTTACAACCAAACTGTCATCCCGTTACATTCGAACCTGTTAACCCATTGATGGGAAAATAATTTTGAGTTTTTTTTTATGGTTCTCCATTTTGTTCTTTTTTCTTCTTTATTAACCATCTTTTGGAGGGTTGCAACTTACTGGATAATGGTATATAATCATCATGTCGTGTGCAGCACATGGCTGCTGGTTTCATCGGAGCCAACTTTTGATTTTGTAAATAGCTGCACACCTCTTTTTATCTCATTCTTCTGATTATCGTGCATGATTTGAAACACAACAGCAATACACCAGACACAGCGTTGAAGTCAACCCTGCCCTTAGAAAAGACCGGAGCACACCGTCAAATATATTTGCCAAGTCCTCCCCAGATCTGAGATGCTTCCTTCGAGATGTTTATGCTTGTGTGTGGCTTCCGTGGAGGGGTCAAAATAAGTGACCCCGGGTCGGGAGTGAACCCACAGGATTGTTTTCTTTTGACATTTGACCACATCTCATACATCAGAAATGAGGCGATTACGAAGGAGTTTTATTGATGTCGAGTAAAATGAAGAGAATACACAAAGTAAATACAGAAGAGTTTTTCATCAGAATGGACATTTCTGGACTTGGGGCCATAGCTTGAGGGTGAAGAAGAGGAGAGTTAGGCCTTTCACTCAGGGTGTGGTCATCAATGCATGGAATGGTTTCCCTGGCAAGATAGAAATTGTGTACATACACGAAATCCTCTAAAAAGTAACGGGACTGACTTCACTGAAATTTTATTCCAAAAAATATTGTTACGATTCTCTGCCCGCCGGCGTGCGGACAGCCGCTTTTAGCCAATCGCGGCCGTACGCCCACGGACGGATAATTCAGTCGCGACTTTTCGGAACAACGCCGAAAACCAGTAACGGGTGTGCTCCAAGCACACCACAACCTTGTCCGACTCTACCCGCGCTACAGGGTCCGATCGCCAAATAATCGATTTACCTAATTATTCACTGGGTAGATTACCGAGAGATTGTACCTCAGCGAGGCCTGCTGGGACACGAGCCGCTAAGCAGCTCCTCCGTTTTGGGATAACCGAGCGGGGTATTATCGCAAGGCCTCGCTTGACCCGATTCTATTATCGCTATTTAAAAGCCAACTAAATTCCGAGAGCAAGATGGTAGCTCAATGGAGGGAAAATGACGCGACGAAAGGTTCACATTTAAAGAAGCACATTTATTGACAAAACACATAAGCACGTATACAACCAAGCAATGAATGCAAAACATGCATGCAGTTATGCAATGGATGCGGGTAGGGACAAGACGCGAGCAAGACAAAGCGCTACGACGTCTATTTATTATGTACAGTCACTTATACAGTTCTACTTGTGGACATGGCGCCACAACATTCATTTGAAAGCAAAGAAAAACCCCAGGACAGACGAGGGGCAGACTGGACCTCTTTGGGTCTTTATAACGTGGAACTTGGCGGACCGAAGGAGCTCCACAAGACACCGCGCAGGTACCTTCCTCGCTGGGGCGACCCACGACGTTCCTTTCCCCACGGCAGCTAGCGTAACTGCGGCTCGGCCGCGGCCTGGTGATTCGGGCCCCAGCCGGCAACGCCTGAGAGGAACGAACGGGTCTTTGCTCTCTTAGAGTTGATGCTCTGTAAGAACCCGTCCGTCCTCAGTGATGCTCGGACTGTCCCGAAGCCCGATCACCTCGGACCGTCTGGCGCTGGCTGGCGAGCTCTCTCCGGCTTCTCACGTTCTGCACACAATGCGCAGCTCCGCGCGGCACAGCAGGCTTAGCCGCGCTCCCAGTTCGCGCCTCCTCCGCTCTCCTCAGCTTCTCCACCGACTGCAGGCTTCAGGCTCCAGACTTCCACGCGGCTCCTCGACCTCTCCAGACTGACCGCGCTTGGCGCTCCGCACGCCCTTATATTGGGTCCGTGAGGCGAGGTTTTGACCTCCGCTCTCGACCTTCACCCCCACTGGCTCGCCCCTCTCGCTCTCTTGATCCGAATCTCGGACGAAGCTTGCACAGAGCGGACGTGCGCGAGATCAGCGACCCTGCGCGGCGAGCGGACGTGCTCGAAATCACCGACTTGCGCGGCGAGGAAACCCCGCGTCTGCCTGCAGCGATGCCGTTGATGCGGACTCGCCATGGCTGGCACCAAGATGGCGTCGTTTCGGAGATGAAGGTGAGGCGATGTTGTTCGTGTTGATTATCGGGTATTGGGGGAGATGCGGTTTGGGAAGATGGTGAGATGTCGGTGTTGTGAAGGCGGGTTGTGGAGAGGGTGGTTGGTAGTTGGCGTGTGGAGAAGGTGGTTGTGTTGGCGTGGTGGAGAAGGTGGTTGGTGGTTGGCGTGGTGGAGAAGGTGGTTGGTGTTGGCGTGGTGGAGAAGGTGGTTGGTGGTTGGCGTGGTGGAGAAGGTGGTTGGTGGTTGGCATTGTGGTTGGTCCAAAATAACGATAGTAAAGAAAAAACGGTAACTGAAGATTCACAGCCCTGTTAAACAATAATTCCCATTAAACAACGGTGGGGAAATTATCTGAACACAAACTTATCAGCATAACTCATCAAGGACCTATATGGTGCTCTGCGAATTTCCACAGCCGTAACAATATATTGAAATCACAGCTTGTCCCCTTCAAAATAGTTTCCCTTCAGTCTCACACACTTGTCCATCCTCTTCTTCCACGCTTCGATGCACCCCGGAAGGCTTCTTCTGGAATCCTCCGGAGCTCCGACGTCATGGCCCTTTTGATGGCCGCAACATCAGGAAATTGGGTCCCTTGATCACCCCTTGAGCTTGGGGAATAGGAAAAAATCACAAGGGCAAGTCTGGTGAATATGGGGGGTTGCTCCAGAGTTGGCACGTTCCTCTCCGCAGAACTGTCGGATCCTCAGGGCACTGTGAGCAGGGGCTTGTCATGGTGGAGCACCCAGGCTTGTTCTTCCACAGGTCCCTCCTCTTATCCTGGACTGATCTCATGAGGCGCCGGAGGATCTCCTTGTACACGTATTGATTCACTGTTTGACCCTGTGGTAGAAACTCAAGTGGACGATGCCCTTGATGTCAAAAAACGCGATGAGTATCACCTTGACCTTCAACTTCAACATCCTTGCTTTCCTTGGTCTTGGTGATGCCGGACTTTTCCACTGACGACTCTGTCGTTTGGTCTAAGGATCATATTCGAATATCATGATCATCGCCAGTATTGACTCTCCCGAGCAGGGCTGGATCGTCCTCGAGGTGCTCGATAATTCTTGAACAGACAGTGACTCTTTGCTGTTTCTGGTCTTCGGACAACAGCTTGGGGACCATCTTTATGCACACCTTGCGCATTTCGAGATTTTCAGTGACACCTCACAGAAGAGAAAAATCAACTGAGGATGGTTTCAACAAGATGGTGCCACGACTCGCACTTCGCGACACATCATGAACGATCTTCGCCTACTCTTTTGTGACAGTGTCGTGTCCAAGCCATTATGGCCACCTCGATCCCCAGATCTTACGTCACCAGATTTCTTTTTGTGGGGATATTTGAAGGATATAGTGTATGCTACAAATCCACACACTATTCGTGAATGAAAAGCAATAATCAGTGACACAATCAGCAATATTCCCCCCAAGAAATGCGACACTCTGTGTCGGAAAGCATGCTGTGAAGAATGAATTTGTGTTTGCAACATGGTGGTGTGCACTTTCAGCACTGCATTTAAGATAATCAATTGTGTGGATCATGTTATGTATTTTTGTAACATTAGGCTATATTTACGCAGAATATTAGGTTTGTAACTGATAAAGTTTTTCATGTATGGGAATTATTTAGGGTTCTCGAAAAAAAAAAATCACTCTACATATACTAGCTGAAGTTCCTGGCATTGCCTGGGGAATATCAATGAAATATGTATTTGAATATTTCCTGCATGACAAATTGGGGAATGTTGGCCTTATGGTCTTGCATGAATCTTGGGCGTTGCAAAATGCGCTTGGAATGCATCTTGGGCGGAATGCGTTGCATCTTGGGCGTTGCAAAATGCGCTTGGAATGCTTTCCCTTCTTTGAACTTCTTTTTGTTAATTTTATTTTTTAAATACAACAAACCACGACAACATTAACACACGAGCTTCACAAAACATATTACTTGATCACTCCCAGGAAAATGCCAGGCAGTGTATAAGCACAAGACCTGATCGAGGCCCAAAGGCCATTTATCTGGTTTTATCTGGGATCATTTTTTAAATCGAAACATAGATCTTGACCTTCCTCTGAATGAAAGAAGAGGCCTTGCAAAGTTTGTTTGCACTGGTTCCTGCAGGGTCCGAATGCAAAAACTAACAAACACACAAACTTTCTTCTTTGTATATTATTACCCAGAATTGGACGGGAAGAGAAATGTGAATAAGAAACACTTTGTAGACAAAGTAAATTTGGAAATGGCAATACCTTCTGCCACAACTGCCAGGTGGTGCTACACAGTACACATTTATAAAGATCATTTGCCCCCCTCCTCCACAACGCTGTGTGAGGCCGTGGCCACATCTCCTATGTTACCCCCCACACAAAGTTGTATTGGTACCCTGAGATTGGAGTTTAAACGTGAAAGATGTGGCCGTGCATAGAACACATACAAACAACTGTCTACCCTCAGGAGAGCCAGGAAACATCTTTCTAATCTCATGTTTGAGCTCTCAAACCTGTCTCCCTCCTCCAAATACTGGTGGCATATGGATAAGTCTGTTTCTGGTGAATGTTCCCCCTCCATCCCCTCTCTTACCTCAAATGGCTGCACAGCTGACGATGCACGCAAAAAGGATGAATTCCTAAACTCTGTATTTGCTTCTAAATCTTGTGTCCCAAACCCATCGCTTTCTGTACCCACCTCACCCAGTTACACCCTGGACTCTGTGTCCTTTTCTCCTGACAAGGTGGAGAGTTTGCTGTGAAATCTCGACCCAGATTCTGTAACCGGTCCAGACGGCATCAGCCCACATGCCCAAAAAACTTGCTCTGCTGCTCTTGTTCACCCTCTCTCTCTATTCTATTCACCCTCTCATTTGCTCAAAGTCATCTGCCATCTGCTTGCAAATCGGCAAACATTACCGCTCTGCATAGAAAAGGTGCAAAAACTGTTCCCTGCAACTACAGACCAATCAGCCTTCTCCCAATAATCTGCAAGGTGATGGAATCCATCATTGCTTCCGACATTAAATCCTTCCTCTTCTCCAATGGCTTGATTTCCGGTCATCAATTTGGATTCGGACCAGGTCATTCTATCCTGGACATAGTGCTTCTTTTTTCCCAACAATGGATGGAGGTCCTCAATGCCAGACATGAGATCAGAGCCATTTCCCTAGACATATCGCATGCTTTCGATATGGTCTGGCACCCTGCCCTGCTCACCAAACTCTGTTCCAATGAAATCCAAGGCCATCTCCACTCATGGCTCACGGATTTCCTCCCCTGTCACAGTCAACGCATGCCTCTAAATGGATTTCTCTCATCCCCTCTTCCGATCCAGGCTGGAGTTCCTCAAGTCAGTGTTCTGGGTCCTCTGCTTTTTCTGGTTTTCATCAATGAGCTCTCTGACTCTCTGGAAAATCCTCTTTATCCCTTGCTGATGACTCCACCATTTGCCCTACCATCCTTCATCCCTCAGATGGGCATGCAGCAGCCTCTTCCCTCTCAGCAGACCTGGATAAAATTACAAGCTGGTCAAACACTTGGACCATATTTTTCAATCCTGACAAATCTCACACTCTCACCATGTCTCTCTGAAAAGACCTTCTGGAACCGCCCCCCCCCCTTCTCTAATCTACTTTCTCAACAATCCTCTTGAATAAGTCCTGTCATTCAAGCTTTTGGGCCTCATTATCTGCCTTGATCTTTCCTAGGAAACCCACATTTCCAAGATGGCCTCCAAAGCCAGTCGCCGTCACGGCATCCTCCATTTTGCAAAGTCCTTCTTTGGCACACCTGAGCTCCTAACCACGTACAAAGCTTTCATCCACAGCCTGATGGAGTGCTGCTCTCCCCTTTGGGCTGGTGTTCCCGCCTGACACCTAGCTCGGCTTCCCGCTGTGGAAACCAAGGCTTTTAGGATCATTGGTATCTCCGGCGGATGAAGCTGGGTCTTTGGTGCCTCACTTTCACCGCAAACGGTCGTGGTCTTCTGTCTTCAACCATCTCCTCTGTCATATGGGTATGTCATATGTCATATACCTTGCCCCTTCCCCTCCCACCCTGCTCTGACTGCGATCTGTCCCCCTTTATTTATGTAGGGTGCTAAGTTCTGCCAGCAACCCCTTTCTGGTGAAACTGCCAAAATAAAAAAATCACTGCTTACCTTCACCTTTCATTCCTCTTTTTGTCCCCTCTGAAACAAACTCCCACACTCTCTTCAATCCCACTCTTCCCTCCAGGTCTTCAAAACAGCTGTCACCACCCATCTCAAGTCTTCCCCCATCCAAAACCATGATCTTTTATACCACCGTTAACACACCCCAAACCCACCTCCTTCAAATTCCCTGCTTTCCTTCCTCAAAGTCCTGTTATGTCCATCTTGTTTACCCGTGAACCAGTGTGACCACTCCTATTTTCATGAATGCCAAGGTAGCCAATGTAAAAAGCCAAGAATTCACAAGGTTTCGGAAAAGCGATGATAATAGAAAACCTATACGCCAAGAAAGCCTATAGAAAACTAAGACGCCAAGGTGAACAACGAATAGCCAAATCATGTGAAAAAGCCAAGGAGTGGTCTGCAAGGTGCTTCTCGGCTTCCCGCTGTGACAAAAAAAATATGAACAAGCGGAGTATATCTGCGTCAACACTGTGTGTACCCCGCCCATCCCTCTCCTTTCCTCAGATCTCCTAATGTCTCTGTTCCCTAATGTTGTGCTTCCCTCTCCTGCCCCTCTTGTCTCCTGCTCTCTTTGTTATAGTTATATATTCTGTTTGTTAGCTCTTACACGAGACTTGACAATGTTTCCAAAAAATACAGCAACAGAGAGAGATTTTTGCCTTTTTCGGAAGAGATATAGAAAGATAAGAGAGATAGAGACACATTGCCAAACCCCCGCAAAAGGTAACGCATTTTAGTTTGGCATTATCAATTGGCGTCCATAGTTGCTTGTCAACCCGATGGGCCGCGGACTTATCTGCAGCATTGTGGAGTCCAAGAAGTCCCCCTTGTGGTGAACCTCGAACCCCTGTTCCGTATATATACATATACTGTAGTGTATGTATGTATATATATATATATATATATATATATATATATATATATATATATATATATGTTGTGAATTTCAGAATCGGGTCCGAGTAATGCACACAACATCCATGTCCTCAGACAGTGATTTCCATAATGCATGTTCAGAATAGACCCATCCCCTTGTCTGGTGGGATTCTAACTCTTTGATGCATTGGAGAAAGGAGAGAACAGGTTCCTTTCTTTCTGATGGGATAACCTTTTCTCTTTAGGACACGTTCATGACGTATGATTTTACATCAGTTTTCATTTCTGCATGAGTGATATTCACCGTTCGTGCACCAGTTAAGATAGCTGTTCGCCCAACGGGTGCTTTTTCTATTCCCTTTCCATCAAGACACATTGGCTTGGAAATACACGATTTATTTACACATTTTATTTCAGTTATTTTCACATTGGACTTGCAAGACATTTGAGTCATTAATCACACTGCAAGCTTTTCCTGAACAGTTCGTTCTGACGATCAAACATGGCTGTGGTCTCGGATCATTTACCTCGGGCACCCACCTTTTTCCATTGATGTTCAACACCCACCTTTTTCCATCGGCGATCGACACCCCGTTCAGCAACTCTATGGATGCTAACCGGCTCTTCTCCGTGTCGGGCTGAGCAGGGAGGAGATGATGACCTGTTAACGTTCTGTGGGCGCTTCATATTTCCGCTCGGTTGTTCCACAAATGGCTGCTTTTTGGCATTCGTCCAGTGCCCCGGACATGGCGTTGTATGCCAGGCCTGTATTAATTGGGAGTTGCATCTCGTTCGATGGTCAGGAGAGAATGACCACAAGAATGGACGGTTGGAGGTCTCGTGCAAGAATGTGCCAATAAGCAAGCTGGATTTGGCTGAAGTCGTGATTGAGACTCCGCCCACACTGGCCGCCTATAAAAGGACTGCAGGACTGCCCTGATGACAATTGGTGAGAGATCCTGATCACAGTTAGTCAGTGATCCTGATGACGGTTAGTGACAGCTCCTGACGGTTTGTGACAGCAGCAGCAATGATGATGGGTGACAGTGGGACTGTTCCTGCTGGTTCTGCATGGTCCAACTGGTTCCTGGTGTACCTGGTTCTTGGCGTACCTGGTCCTTGGCATACCTGGTTCTTGGCGTACCTGGTTCTTGACGTTCCTGGTTCCTGGGGGTGATGACGTGATGTCAATTGGTGTTCAAGCCTGTTTGCAGGTGTGTGCACGGCAAGGCAGGGCATTGGCAGCAGAAATGAGCCAAGCTGTGGAGAACTCATTTGGAGAGGTCGACTAAGCAACGCTCACACATTTTGGATTATTTTATAATAGACGCACGATGACTTCTGCCTTGGTAAGCCGAGACCGGATTTATTTTCCCCCCTGAATGGTCTGATGGGTACCCATGTTCGTGTTTAATTGTTAAGTAAGACATAGTGATAAGCATCTGCTCTTTGTCCATTTTCTAGAAATGCTTGTTGAATTCTTTATTTGTTTGAGATTATTTTGTTGATTGAACATTTGATTTGAATTCATCCATTTAATCGACAAGGAAATAAAGTGCTTCAGTTGAGTTATTTTTCTTAATAATAAATTCCTTGTTGACGTTTCCACCTGTCCGTGATTGTCATTTCGTTCCAATGATCCAGCATTGTCTGAACCTAAATATACTGGGAGATTATAATTACCAAACTAATTAATCTGTCATAGTCAGCGTGCACCACCGGTAAATGCTCGGCCACATTACTTAAGATCTAATCAAGATAAGATTGGTGCATCGCCGAGGGCGCATTCTCTGATCAGGAGGCCATGTGATCTTCAGTTAAACGGAAAATTAGACGGTGGACACTGGAACTCGTGGTTAACTGATTGGCATTCATGGTTGTAAAGCAACCCACCACACCACAAAGTTAATTGTGAGTGGTGGCCCAGGTCCGGTTCTTCTGAGGAAAAACGAGGATTAACCCCCTTATAATACACTCGGTGCCCGTGGCTGTTACAAAACATATTGTTACGAATTTGGGAATGTGATTGCACACAACATTCAGGTTCCTTTAGTCAGCTATGTCGATAAGTGCTTGTTCACTAGATAGCTCACCTTCCATTGTTTAAATGTTCAGAAATCGATTAGATGCGCTGCGGATCAATTATAGTTAAGGAACGAACAATGGAGACGTCCCTCCCCTCTTCTGCGAAAGAGGAAGAAGACCCTGCCATCCCGTGACTCATGATGTCAACAACTCCCTCCACCGTGGTTGAGCGGGGGATGGAGCACGAGGGCATGAGTTGATGAGTCACGCCGGGAGCGGGGAAGGTCGGGAGAAGGATAAGAGAGATCTTTTCTTTGTTCATGTGCGTAGTTGGAGAACGAGTTGAGAGTGGTTGTTCAGCAGACCGTCGGGTCCTGCTTGGCTTGCGTAGGGTTGAGGCCTTCGGAAGCTTTTTGCCTTCGGCTGGCTCAGTGAGCTTCGGCTGAGGCCTGGCTCGGGAGGAGGCTTTTTGCTTTGGTAGTGCAGTGGGCCTTCGGCTTCTGTTTGGCTCAGGAGAGCTTTTTGCTTCGAGCTGCTTTGTTTGGAAGAGGGTTGAGCTGGTCGCTCGGCTCGAGCTGCGAGTGGTGGCTTCTTCTTCTTGGTTCGTGGAGCTCTTTGTCTCTCATTTTGGTTCCCGCGCTTGGTGCGACTCATCGACCTCTTCTTGGAGGTGGTTCTTGGGGAAGCGACGCATCGACGGGAAGGATCGGCGCCTCGTCTCACCAGCACGTGTTGAGAAGCGCGGGAGGATTCGCGGGAGCTCGGGAAGGATCGCGGCTCATGGCGATTGGATCCAGCTCGCTCTCGCTGGAGCCGGGTCCGAAAAACTTGAAGACCACACGAGGTGGAGAGGTTCGAGATAGGTTCTGGGTTTCAGCTCACTTGTCCTCCGAGCTGGAGCCCGTTATTAAGGCCTCTGCCACCATTTCTTGGGTGTGTGTGTGTGTGCGTACGTGTGTCCGTGGGCCCGTCTAATAAGTAGGAAATTGTTAAGTGCTTTGTGTGCTGTAAATGTTTGCATTGCATTTCGTATAGACGGTCGTAGTTCTTTCGTCGTGCTTTTGTTGCTTGTATAATTGCATACGTGTTTTGCCTTGTTTTAATTGCATACGTTGCTATTATAATGAATGTCCTTGTGTGAATGTAAACCTGTTCGTTGCGTCCTCTTCCCTTAATTGAGCTGCCATCTTGCACTCGGAATATAGTTGGTTTTTAAATAGCCGGTAAAGTGATCGGTCCAATGGGACTGCGCGATAATACCCCCGCTCAGTTCCCAAAGGAAGCGAGCTGCTTAAGCGGCTCGTTTCCAAGCGGTCCCATTGAGGTACAATCTCTCGGTAACCTCCCGCGCGAATAATTAGAAATCGAAGATTTGTGATTGGACCCTGTAGCGCGGGTAGAGTGCGGACAAGGTTGTGGTGTGGTTACAAACACACCGTGGCTGGTTTCCGGCGTTGATCTGGAAAGCCGCGACTGGATTGTCCGTTCGGTGGGCGAAGCGACCGCTATTGGTTGACGCGGTCGTTCACACGCTGGCGGGCGAAATCTACAAACAATATATATATATATATATAGTAATATCAAGTAAAGTATATACAACATAATATATATATAAGTATAGGGAAGGCCAGAAGGGTTACATTGTGTGTTTGTGATTTAGAGAAAGCTTACGATAGGGTGCCAAGAGAGGAGTTGTGGTATTGTATGAGGAAGTCGGGAGTGGTGGAGAAGTTGTGAGGATCGTGCAGGATATGTATGAGGACAGTGTGACAGCGGTGAGGTGTGGCGAGGAATGACGGACTGGTTTAAGGTAAAAGTGGGATTGCACAAGGATCGACTCTGAGCCCTTTCCTGTTTGCAATGGTGATGGACAGGTTGACGGACGAGATCAGACTGGAGTCCCATGGACTATGATGTTCGCGGATGACATCATGATCTGTCGGAGAGTAGGGAGCAGGCTGGGCGAGCCTCGAGAGGTGGAGGTACGCACTGGAGAGAAGGGAATGATAGTCAGTAGGAGTAAGATGGAGATGAGAGGAGAGGTGGTGGTATGGTGCGGTTGCAAGGAGTTGGGTGGGGAAGGTGGATGGGTTTAAATACTTGGGATCAACTGTCCAAAGTAACGGAGAGTGTGGTAGAGAAGTGAAAAAGAGAGTGCAGGCAGGATGGAGTGGGTGGAAAAGAGTTGCAGGAGTTCTTTGTGACAGAAGGGTAGCTGCAAGAGTGAAGGGGAAAGTATATAAGACGTAGTGAGACCAGCTATGTTGTATGTGTTTGGAGGCGGTGGCACTAACAAAAAGACAGGAAGCGGAGCTGGAGGTGGCAGAGTTAAAGATGCTGCGATTCTCATTGGGAGTGACAAGATGGACAGGATAAGGAATGAGTATATTAGAGGGACAGCGCGGTAGGACGGTTTGGAGACAAAGTGAGAGAGGCGAGATTGAGATGGTTTGGACATGTGCACAGGAGGGAAGCGGAGTATATCGGGAGAAGGATGTTGAGGATGGGAGCCGCCAGGTAGGAGGAGAAAGGAAGGCCAAAGAAGAGGTTCATGGATGCAGTGAGGGCGGACATGCGGGTGGTTGTAGTGTCAATGGAAGATGTGGAGGATAGAGCGATGGAGACGGGTGATCCGCTGTGGCGACCCCTAACGGGAGCAGCCGAAAGAAGAAGAAGAAGATATATATATAATATAAAGACAGATGAGGAAAAATACACATCACAAGATGGGAAGCTGGGTTGAGAAAGAAAAAAACATGAGGTAAGGTGGACGTCTGTCTATTACATACACAACACATGTCTTTTCACACAGAGTACGATACCCTTTACTCAACAGATACTTAAGAAATAGGTGGCACTATACAAAGGATTCTTTAACCCCTATGGATAATTTCTGCATCAATACGTATGCTTAAACTGGAATTACATAGTTTCAGAGAAGAATTGGGGAGAAAGGGGTATGTGTATATTGGCAGAAATAAAGGGGCATGATGGGCCTGATGAAGTTACCTGTATTTCTCTTTTGGCCAATGACATGGCTACATACTTCTGATTCGTTTGCTTTCAGTTGCCATTTGAACAGTTGCTGCAAAATTCTGCAGATGCAGGTTCAAATCCCATTCGCTGTATTGATTTGTCCTTTGTTTCCTATTGTCGTGATTTTCCTGTAATGAGTGTGCTCGTACATACTAGTTTCACCATATCCCTTCGGCACTGTAGAATAAAATACATCTTAGGTTTCCTTAAACAGGGTTTAAAATATTAATCACGGTAAGCCAATTTCAGTGGCAGAAGATAAACAACAATTATACTGTAGTTTCACGCTCAAAGTGGAAATCGTTAATGACCATGAGATATTTTAGGAGCCACAGCAGTGCATCACAATCAGGTGGTGGCTAATAGGCCCCAACAATGAATTTTAAAATCACTATTATCACTTGCAGGTCGTTAGTTGTGAACCAGCAGGTGTGTGCAGGAACAATTAGAATGTTTTAACCCTTAGCCATTTACAGTCAAGTGGAACATGGCAACGTTATTTTAAAGGATGGCACGTTGAGATCATCATCATCATCATCATCATCATCATCATCATCATCATCATCATCATCATCATCACATCGTGTTCTGCTGGTTTGTGTCATTGCTGGGAGTGCAGTTGTACCGCTTTTCCTTTTCCTTTCTTATACAGCACAAGGCTGCTGGTTGCATAATTTTCTGGCTGTGCTTCTGATGCCGTGCCCCCTGTAGTATAGAGTATGAATTTGGAATTTGGCAAGGATTTGGGTTAGGGTCAACTGCTTTTCATGAAGGATACCGTGGGACATTTAACACCCACAAACGAAGGTTAGTAAACGGGACACTCAGTTTAACATCCATCCAAGGTAGGCACACACTGCAGTCCTCAAAAAGATAGGCCATGGGTGCAGCAGGGCCCAACATCCAAAGTCAATCTTCATCGGGACTCAACTCCCTATTCTCGGGTGAACCGACCAATAGACCATGGGCCCAGTGTGCGGTAGAACCTCCCAGACCGTGTTTCCTTCATCGGAGCTGCTCGTGGAAGCCGGGGCTCGCTCTGTGATCTTCACTGAAAAGAGCTTGGGTGATTGTGGATTACACGGTACTGTGAATTACAGTAAGGTGAAGGACAGTGTGCTATGGTACCTGAGTAGGGAGCTGTGATCATGCCTCACCCTGCCTGCGAACCGCCAGGACGATGGTTTGTAATGGACCTAGATTAAAACTCAGGCTGGACATGTCAGAGGTAAGTTTGCATACCTCCAAGCTATCCTGCCAGCCATTGTGGTACTGATGCAGTGTTCCTTGTAGGTTATAGCAGGAATTTGTAATTTATTCAGGGTTTTGGCGATAACTCACCGCCTTTTCAGGAATGACCCCTTGGTATCTTTAACGTCAACTAAGTGGCCGTGCTGACAGATGGGTCCTTCGGCTTAATGACCTTCCAATGCACACCTACTGATGCCTCACCATACACGTGAAACATCAGGGTGACAGTTTATATCTGGGTCGAGATTCATACCCGGTCAAGACACCTCAGAATTGAGTGCACACACATTCAGACTATCCTTCCAGTCCACAATCAGGTAACGAACAGTCCTTTCCAACGAAAGCCGATATTTTTGCAGAACATGGCTAAATAAAAAAACAAAAACGAAAGGTTACAACTGCTAAAACAATTTACTTTCCATCTATTTGAATAAAAATCTTAGTTTGGACCATAGTCGAGTCTATAACCTATAACCAGAGATCATGAGGAATTCTGTGACCATCATACCAATCAAAGCCTTCTTTGGCTTGAATGAAACTCAAACCAAACAGGTATGCAACAGGCTTGTGTTTCAAAATAATCATCAGCATTTGTTCTAGATGACATATCTGCAGAGGTTTATGAGCAGGGACAATTATCAATGACTATGTTTAGTGATTTTGTTTTGAATGTTGGCATAAAAGGGAGTGTTTTCATCATTTGAGATGGTGCTTAATTGAAACAACCACTGGCCTTTTAGCCACCATTGAAGGGCCTGGCGTAAGTGTGGCAGATTATTTAATGGGGCCGTTACTCCAGTTTCATTGTCACCTCGGGATCTGGTTGGTGTGTCATGTGATGCTCACCGTTGGAGCATCACATCACCGCACACCCACCTCCAATGGCGTTGCTCTTCCGGCCAGTATTTACCAGGCTTCCATGATTCACCATAAGTACAATTGATCACTTTTATAATTACACCTCCAGCTTTTCTTCCCCCGAGATACAACCATCAATTATTATTGGATGACCCTGGTCATAAGGTCATCAGAAATTATTTTTAAACCTCCACCTTCTGTGTTGTCGCTACCATAGGAAGTGATGTCTTCACGATTGCAATGAGCTTATTGATATGACATTGACTTTCCAGACCAGGTATTTTGTGCTTTGGCTTGAACTAACAACAGCCCTTCATGCGCAACTACAGTACAGCAATAATCTTGCAAATGCATTTTGCAAAACAGGTATAGCTTTGAAATGTCAAATGAGAAAGGATTTATTCTACAATGCTATTGTTTTATCGAAGAACCTCATCTTCAGCAGCTTAAGGATTTGGGTTTAGCCCCAGACAACGATGCATTATCAGGAATAAATGACTAAGAAGGATGAATTGGAATTCAAAATGGGCCGAACGGCTTGCTGAAAGTGCCTGGGTGCATCAGAGCCGTTGCTCCATGTTTTACAATTGATCAGGTGTTCCACACCAGAAACATCCAAGGCTCCTATGTTTCCATAGACACCTGAAGGCATTTGAGGGAACTCAGAATGTCAAGGTGAGGCCAAGAAATCCGACCATCCAATAACTGTGATCTCCACAGGGCACTCTGTTCTCTCTCCACATTTGCCAAAACCAAAGCCGGGTTCATATCACTCCATTGCAGGTGCTTTAGTGTCAGTCTCCAGACTTGCCTTTCTGTATCTGGCATTGGCTGCCCTGCGAAGAAAGAATTCCCTTGACTTGTAGATTACTCTCCAGCTGACATTATTTCTTTTAATTTTAAAACTCCCTGTCCTTTTTCTTGAGTCCTTTCTTCATCTCTTGAGCTACCAGTGATTTGCTTTGGAGAGACGAACATATCTGACTGGCCTTCTCGACCTTCCTTTCAGCATGGGAAGCTTCAAACATCTGTTTGCAAGAAAGGAAACTTGGGCCATGTTTTTCTGGCTTTGATTGTCGCATGTTTTACTCTTTGTAACAGCTAAAAACTGGAAGGTCACTCTTCGACGTCACCAGATATGCCTCCACCCAGAGCCATCTTAATGCATGGGCACGCGGGGCAGTTGCCCAGGGCCCCATGATTTTAGGGGCCCCATGAATAGCTTCGCAGCACAATGGGACAGCAGCGTTTGAACTGGCTTTCTCTCATGTGCATGCAAAATGACATCCTGAAGAACGTTGACTTCCAACCAATTATAAAACAATTTTCTGCAAAGAAATGTCGCAAACGTTTGTGTTGATTAATTCTTGCTGCACCATTTAATTACATGCTTCAACGTTTGTGTTGTTCAACGTTTGTGTTGATTCTTGCTTTACCAATTAGTTATATGTTTAATTTTACTGAAAGTTTTAATTTTAATTTCAGTGGGTGGGTGGGTAGGGCACATTGCTTTGCCCAGGGCCAATAATTCTGTGAAGACGGCCCTGCCTCCACCCACATTATGACGTCATTATAATACTTGTACCAAGTTTGATTTAAATCCCTGAACCCAGATTCAAAATATTAAATAAGTCTGGATGCCAGACCATGTTTCCAATCAGGTTTAAATTTAAAACTTATATTCCCCATGACTACTGGATCATAATTGTGACGTTTCACGTTGACATTTCATGAAGCAGTTCAAGAGAAATAATTTTTTTTGAGATTTCCGTTCAATGCAATATCCAAAGTTTTACCTTTTTTCCAACAAGGCTGCCACACCACGTCAGCTATGATGTAATTATCATTATAACATTCTACAAGAGTCGCTGCACCTAATTTGAAAATTTTGTGTCAATCGGATAAGCAGTTGCAGAGCAAACAGAAAATAGGCAAGGACGTATGTACGTACATCTGTCCGGATGTATAGACGGACAACCTGAAAGCATAATGCCACCGGCGACTTCGTCAGTGGAGGCATAAAAAAAATACTCTTTTCCCATTCGAGCAAAGTGTTGAATTTAATTGTCCAATCTATAATAGGCTCTGCAAAAGTAGTAAGAAACACAAAACAACAAAAGGTGAAAAAAAAATCTATATCTATATCTACATATATATATAATATATATATATATATATATATAATATATATATATAATATAGCGAACAAGCAAGCGAGGAAGCGAGCGAGTGAGTGATGGGTGTCTGACCAGTGCCAACAACGAGACAATTTGTCAGTCAGTTCGTCCTTCCAGTGTGGAGTGAACAGCCGACAACAAGTGAGCACGGGCCAGTCACCAACGAGTGTTTCACGGCGGATCGTCACGAGTGAGGCACGGGTCAGTCACCAATGGACCGTGTGGTCACTGGACGTCACCAGTTTCTGAAGTGTGAGGAGCTGCCCGTGTTCGCACCCAGGTCTAAACCTGCGACAGACGATCCTGGTGCCCCCAGACGTCGACTGGTGTTCAAGCGCTGTTGGCAAGTGGGTGCACGGCAAGGCTGAGAGCTGTCGATGGACAAGACACGCGCACACACATTCAGGACTTTTCACTTGCACGCGACTTTTCTCTCTGAGCAAGACGACTCTTCTCCCCCCCCCCCCCCCCCACAATGATCTGCTGGGTACCCTTGTCTGTTTAGTTGAAAGAGTAACCCCCGATAAGCATCTGCTCTCTGTCTCTTCTTGTCATTTCGAAGATTTTGCCTGATAATTTTCATTTCGATTGCTTGAATTATTCCACTTATTTACCTCAGGAAATAAAAAGTTCTTTTTATTTATTTATTTTCTTATAAATAAATTATTTGTCGATTTCCAACCTGTCCGTGTTTGTCCTTTCCTTCCATTGGTCGAGCATTGCCCGAACCTAGATAGACTGGGAGGGAATTACCACAGATTGGTTATCAACCGTTATCACAACAGGAACCCAACGGGTCGTCTGTATCTATTGTTACGGTCACGGATACCGAGAACCAGGCTTGTCACTCAGGGGGATTACATCCCCGGTTTCTCGGAGAGCCGGACTGGGGCCCACGGCTCACAATTTAATCGTTGTGGTACGGTGGGGTTGTTTTAGAACCTGAACGCGCCACCGCGTTACACAGAGTTCCGTGTCACATTCTAATTATGCCGTTTAACTGGAGGTAGTGGTTTACCTGAATGGGAGCGCGCCTCTTCGGCAAAGCACCAATCGTTATCCTTATTAGATTTATTAGGGAGCTGAGGTTTTAACGGGGTGCGTGCATATTTTAGGTAAATCTGTGGTAATTCCCTCCAGGTTATCTAGGATTGGGCAGATGTGACCAGTGAAGGAAGAGAAACACGGACAGGTTGGAAATCGACAAATAATTTATTTATAGAAATAATAAATAAAAGATTTTTATTTCTGAGGTAATAAGTGGAATAAATTCAAAGCATCAGAAATGATAATTAATCAGAGCAAAAATCATTCGAATGACAAGAAAGAGAAGAGAGCAGATGTTATCGGGGGTTTGACTCTTTCAACTAAAAGACAAGGGTACCCAGAGATCATTGTGGGGGGGGGGGGGGGGGAAAAGAGCTTCGTGTCAAATCGCGTGAAAATGTCCTGAATGTGTGTGCGCGTGTCTTGTCATCGACACTCCCAGCCTTTGCGTGCACCCACTTGCAACGCCTTGAACACCAGTCGACGTCTGGTGGGGCACCGAGGATCGTCTGTGCAGGTTAGACACTGGTGCTGCAGACACGGGCCCTCTCACACTTCAGGAAATGGTGAGTCCAGTGACCACACGGGTCCATTGGTGACTGACCCGTGCATCACTCGTTGACACGATCGCCGTGAACATCGTTGTGACTGGCCGTGCCTACTTGTTGTCGTGCTGTTCACTCCACATTGAGGACGAACTGACTGACAAATTGTTCGTTGTTGGCACTGGTCAGACACAGCCATACTCACTCGCTCGCTTCCTCGCTTGCTTGTTCTAGATTATATATATATATTATATAATAATTATATATTATATATATTATATATAGTGTGCTAGATATAGATATAGATTTTTTTTTCACCTTTTTGTTGTTTTGTGTTCTTTATACTTTTTCAGAGCCTATTATAGATTGGCGACAATTAAATTCAACTACTTTGCCGAATGGAAAAGAGTATTTTT
Source organism: Eptatretus atami (assembly GCA_035128595.1). NCBI lineage: Eukaryota > Metazoa > Chordata > Myxini > Myxiniformes > Myxinidae > Eptatretus > Eptatretus atami. The sequence goes on along the minus strand of CM068955.1, from coordinate 175,074,768 downwards.
TATGCTCCTGACCGAAGTCGCCCGGTGGCATTATGTTTCAGGTTGGTCGTCTATACTCCGACAAGTACGTACATACGTCTTGCCTAATTTCTGTTGCTCTGCAACTGCTTTCCGATTGCACAAAATTTAAATCAGGTTGCGCGATCTGTGAATGTTTTAATGACTAATTACAATCATAGCTGACGTGCGTGCTGCCTTGTTGGAAAAAAGGTAAACTTTGGATATTGCATTGAACGGAAATCTCAAAAATATATTCTCTTGAACTGCTTCATGAAATGTCAATGTGAACGTCACAAATTATGATCCAGTAGTCATGGGAATATAAGTTTAAAATTTTAAACCTGATTGCGAACATGGTCATGAGCATCCGATTTATTTACTATATTTGAATCTGGTTCCAGGTATTTTAAATCAAACTTGGTACAAAGTATTTAATGACAGTCATAATGTGGGTGGCAGCAGGGCCGTCTTCACAGAATTATTGCCCTGGGAAGCAATGTGCTACCACCACCCCTGAAATTAAATTAAAATTTTCAGTAAATAAACATATAATAATTGGTAAAGCAAGAATCAACAAAACGCTTTGAACAACACAACGTTTGAAGCAGGAATTAAATGGTTGCAGCAAGAATAATTCAACACAACGTTGCGACATTTCTTTGCAGAAAATTGTTTATTAATTGGTGAAGTCAACGTTCTTAGGATGTCTTTTGCATGCACATAAGAGAAGCCAGTTCAAACGCTGCTGTCGCCTTGTTTGCTGCGAAGCTATTCATGAGGGCCCCTAAATCTATGGGGCCCTGGCAACTGCCAGCGTGCCCCATTGCTTAAGATGGCTCTGGGTGAGAGGCATATCTGAGCATGAGTCCGAAGAGTGACACTTCCAGTTTTTAGCTGTTACAAAGCAGTAAACATGCGACATCAAAGCGAAAACATGGCAAGTTTCCTTTCTTGCAACAGATGTTTGAAGCTTCCATGGCTGAAAGGAAGGTCGAGAAGCCGTCGCATTGTTCTCCTCCAAGCAAATCACTGTAGTCAGAGATGAAGAAAGGACCAAGAAAAAGGAAGGGAGTTTTTAAATTAAGAATATATGTCAGCTGGAGGAGTATCTACAAGTCAAGGGAATTCTTTCTCAGCAGGCAGCGCAATGAGATACAGAAAGGCCAATTTGGAGACTGACCTAAGCACCGCAATGGAGTGATATGACACCGCGCTTTGGTTTTGGCAAATGTGGAGAGAGAACAAGAGTGCCTGTGGAGATAACAGGTATATGGAGGTGGATTCTTGTGCCTACTGCATTCTGAGTTCCTCTCAAATGCTTCAGTGGTCTAGGAAACATAGGAGCTTGGATGTTTTTGGTGTGGACACACTGACTCAATTGTTAAAACTGGAGGCAAACGGCTCTGATATCACCAGGACTTCGCAAGCGCGTTCGCCAATTTTGAATTCAATTCATTCTATCCAGTATCTCTGAAATGCATCGTTGTCTGGGGATAAACCCAATCCTGTAAAGCTGCTGAATGTGAGGTTCTTCGATAAACATAGCAATTGTAGAATAAATCCTTTTCATTTGACATTCAAAGCTATACTGTTTGCGAAAATGCATTTGCAAGATTATGCTGTACTGTAGTTGCGCATGAAGGGCTGTTGTTAGTCAGCCAAAGCACAAAATACTGGCTGGAAAGTCAATGTCACTATCAATAAAGCTCATTGCAATCGTGAAGACATCATCTATGTAGCGAAACACAGAAGGTGGAGGTTTAAAAAATAAAATTTCTGATGACTTATGACAGGGTCATCATAATAATTGATGTTGGTTTCGGTGAAGAAAAGCTGGAGTGTATGATAAAAGTGATCAATTGTTTATGGTGAATTATGGAAGCCTGGTAAAGTGGCGGAGAGCAACGCCATGTGGAGGTGGTGTGTGCGGTGAGTGATGCTCCACGGTGAGCATCACAATGACACACCAACAGATCCCCGAGGTGACATGAAATGGAGTAACGGCCCATTAAATATTGCCACATACGCCGGGCCCTTCAATGGTGGCTAAAAGCAGCCAGTGGTTGTTTCAATTAAGCACTCATCTAAATGATGAAACACTCCCTTTTATGCGCACAATTCAATAACAAAATCACTAAACATAGTCATTGATAATTGTCCTCCTCATCAAAGCTATCTGCAGTATGTCACTACTAGAAAAATGACTGAATGATTATTTGAAACACAAGCCTGTTGCGTACTGTTTGGTTCTGAGTTTCATCTCAAGCAAGAAGGCTTTGATTTATGATGGTCACAGATTCTATGATTCTGGGTTATAGGTTATAGACTGACTATGGTAACTAAGATTTTTTCAATATAGATGGAAAGTAAATTGTTTTAGGCAGTTTAACCCTTTCGTTTTGTTTTTTATTATGCCATGTCTGCAAAAATATCGCTTCGTTGAATGGCTGTTCGTTACCTGATGTGGCTGGAAGGATAGCGGAATGTGTGTGCACATCATTCTGAGGTGTCTTGACCGGTATGATCTCGACCAGATATAAACTGTCACCTGCTGATGTTTCACGTGTATGGTTGAGGCATCAGTAGGTGTGCATTGGAAGGTCATTAAGCCGAAGACCCATCTGTCAGCACGGCCACTTAGTTGACGTTAAAGATAACAAGGGGTCATTCGTGAAGCGGTGAGTATAGCAACCCTGAATAAATTACAAATTCTGCTAACACCTACAGGAACAACTGCATCAGCTAACATGCTTGGCAGGATAGCTTTGGAGGTTGCAAAACGTTACCTTTGACATGTCCAGCCTGAGTTTAATTAGGTCCATTACAAACATCGTCTAGGAGGTTCGCAGGCAGGGTAGGATGTCACAGCTCCCTACTCAGCGTAATAGCACACTGTCTCTTCAACTTACTGAATTCACAGTACCCGTGTATCCCAATCACCAAGCTTTTTCAAGTGAAGATCAAGAGCGGCCCGGCTTCTCACGAGCACTCGATGAAGGAAACACGGTCTGGAGTTTCTACCGACACTGGCCGCTGGTCTATTGGTGGTTCACCGAGAATAGGGAGTTTGAGTCCGATGAAGATTGCTTTGGATGTTGGGGCCCTGCTGCACCATGGCCTATCTTTTTGAGGACTGCAGTGTGCTGTCTACCTTGGATGGATGTTAAACTGGAGTGTCCGTTTACTAACCTTGTTTGTGGGTGTTAAATGTCGCCGTATTCCTCCATGAAAGCAGTTGACCCTACCCAAATCCTTGCCAATTCCAAATTATCTCTATTACTACAGGGGACGGCATCAGAAGCAAGCCAGAAAATTATGAACCAGCAGCCTTGGTGCTGTATAGAAAGGAAAAAGGGCTAGCAATGCACTCCAGCAATGACACAAACAGCAGAACGATGATTGATGATGATGATGATGATGATGATGATGATGATGAGATGAGTAGATGATGATATAGGATGATGATGATGATGATCTAACGTGCATCCTTTAAATAACGTTGCATCGTCCACTTGACTGTAAATGGCTAAGGGTTAAACATTTAATTGTTCTGCCCACACACCTGCTGGTTACACTAACGACCTGCAAGTGAATATAGTGGATTTTAAAATTGTCTGTGGGCTATTAATCCTTC
>CM068955.1:175044006-175070913 GCA_035128595.1 Eptatretus atami | reverse complement strand
CCTCAAGCCATAGATACTGCCCGAAGCGGTACGGGGTCGCCACAGCGCATCATCCGTATGATCCGCATACTGATTTGGCATAGGTTTTACTCCAGATGCCCTTCCTGACACAACCCTGGTCGCCTCTTACGACACAGGGATAAGGATTGGGTGTTCACCATGATTCCAGGCTGCCCCCACACCCTCTCATATCGCGCGCCAGTGCGGAGCTCCCGTCTTCAGCGATCCTCCAACCCAAGCCTCCGAGTAGCCGGATTACAGCGCACGCCACTACGCCCGTTCATATTATATATATATATATATATATATATATATTAATATATATATATATATACACACACAGATATATATGTATATATACAGATATATATATTATATATATTATATATATATATATTAATATATATATATATATATATATATATACAGATATATATGTATATATATACAGATATATATTTATATATATATCCAGATATATATGTATATACAGTATACAGATATATATATATATATATATATATATATATATATATATATACAATATATATGTATATGTATACATATGTATATATGTTTATATGTTACATATATGTATATATGTATATATATACATATATATATATATATATATATATATTGTTACGGCTGTGGAAATTAGCAATACACCATAAAGGTTCCTTCGATCAGTTATGACGCTAAGTTTATGTGCAGATAGTTCCCCACCGTTGTTTAAAGGGGATTTTGTGTATTCATCGGGCTGCGACGCTTTGAGATAGCCGTTTTTTCTTTTCTATCGGTATTTTGAGCCACCATTGCAACAAACCTCCACACAAACAACCACCACCACCAACTACGCCACAACGCCAAACTACGCTCACACCCCCCACAACCACCACCACCAACGTCGCTCTCAACAACCGCTTCCGAATGGCAGAACAAAAAGCACTCGTGAAGCCTGTGGGGTTTTTTCCCGCCTGATTCTCCCGCCTGTTCTTCCCCGCGTTGGTGTGGGGGAGGTTGCGATCCGAGCGGGGGTCAAAGGTCATGTAAAGGAGGGGTCTGATTTTGGGGGAATAATTCCCTGGCCCGAGCCAAAACTGACTTTCCTCGTCCTCCGCACGGCGCGGGAGAGGGAGTGAGAGGGCACGCCCCTTTTTGGGAAGCTTCCAGAAGGGAGGTGGAGCCAGAACGGGGCGGGGGAAAAGGGCGGAGCCCGCTTACAAAAGGCGAACAGACGCGAGGTTCGGGGTCTCTTCCGGTTCATGCTGTATCTGTTCGTTCTTGGTCTCGTGGCGCTGGTCACCCCTGGGCTTCTCTTCTCCCTCCCTTCGTTTGGACCTCTTCGTTTGGACTCTTCGTTTTGGGCTTCTCTCTCTCTGGTCCTGAAGCCCCTTCTGCCTTCAGTCTTTGCTTGTTTGGTCGTGGGCCGTGGAAGCACCAGCAGCAACGCCGGAGAGAGCTCGCTGACCACGCCAGGGCCCGAGGTCAGGCGCGGGCTACGCCAGGCCGTGGGGAGTCGACGTCGTGACCTGCCCACCGTCGTGCCACGAGGGCACGGGTAAGACCCTTCGGTCTCACGGGACCCGTTCGGTCCTCCAGGTCCCGTGCCATAAAGGTTTACGAACCCGTCTACCTCCCTGCCTATGGGGAGGGTTTTCTTTGTTTTTGTATGCATGCTGTGGCGCCGTGTCCTGCCAAGTAGAAACTGTGTAAGTAACTGTGCATGTAAATTGATCCTTGCTTATAGTCGGTTGTATGCTTTGTTTTCTATTTCTTGCTTGTATATTGCATGACTGCCTTGCTTGTGTTGTGTGTGCAATATGTGCTTTAAATAAATGTCCTTGTGTGAAATGTATCCGTTTGTCGTCTTTTTCCTTTTGAAAGTGCCATCTTGAACGCGGAATAAATTAGTAGAGGGTTTGAACGCCCGGTAAACAGAATCACATCCGTCGAGGTCGGCGATAACACCGCTCGGTTATCACTGTAGCACGGAACGGACCGCTTAAGCGGTTCGTGTCTAGGCCGACCTGTGGCGAGGTACGATCACCCGGTCGACTACTCGCGCAGGTACTTAGTTAGGAGGTCGAATTTGGCGAGCAACCCTATCCTGCGCGGGTGGGCAATGGCACGATCGTGGTGAGGTTAAACCCCCACCCGTGACTGGTCCTGGCGGTAGTTCCTGGAGGGTCACGACTGAATTGTCCGTCGGTGGGCGACGCGGTTGCGATTGGAGTTACGCAATCGCTCGCACGCCAGGAGGCCAGAATTCGTAACAATATATGTGTATAAATATATTATATATATATACAGCTCTGGAAAAATTAAGAGACCACTGCAAAATTATCAGTTTTTCTGGTTTTACTATTTATAGGTATGTGTTTGAGTAAAATGAACATTTTTGTTTATTCTTTAAACTACTGACAACATTTCTCGCAAATTCCGAATAAAAATATTGTCATTTAGAACACTTATTGCAGAAAATGACAACTGGTCAAAATAACAACAAAGATTCAGTGTTTTCAGACCTCAAATAATACAAAAAAACAAGTTCATATATTTTTAAACAACACAATACTAATGTTTTTAACTAAGGAAGAGTTCAGAAATCAATATTTTATGGAATAACCCTGATTTTCAATCACAGCTTTCATGTGTCTTGGCATGCTCTCCACCAGTTCTTCACATTGCTGTTGGGTGACTTTATGCCACTCCTGGCGCAAAAATTCAAGCAGCTCGGCTTTGTTTGATGGCTTGTGACCATCCATCTTCCTCTTGATCACATTCCAGAGGTTTTCAATGGGTTCAGGTCTGGAGATTGGGCTGGCCACGACAGGGTCTTGATCTGATGGTCCTCCATCCACACCTTGATTTACCTGGCTGTGTGGCATGGAGCATTGTCCTGCTGGAAAAACCAAACCTCAGAGTTTGGGAACATTGTCAGAGCAGAAGGAAGCAAGTGTTCTTCCAGGACAACCTTGCATGTGGCTTGATTCATGAGTCCTTCACAAAGACAAATCTGCCCGATTCAGCCTTGCTGAAGCACCCCCAGATCATCACCGATCCTCCACCAAATTCACAGTGGGTGCGAGACACTTGGCTTGTAGGCCTCTCCAGGTCTCTGTCTAACCATTAGACGACCAGATGCTGGGCAAAGCTGAAAATTGGACTCATCAGAGAAGATGACCTTACTCCAGTCCTCTACGGTCCAATCCTTATGGTCTTTTGCAAACCTCAGCGTGGTTCTTCATTGCTTCTCATTGATGAAGGGCTTTTTCTAGCTTTGCACGACTTCAGCCCTGCCCCCTAGGAGCCTGTTTCGAACCTCCTCGCCATGCACTTCACCCCACTGCCGTTTGCCATTATTTTTGTAGGTCACTTGATGTCATCCTACGGTTGTTGAGTGACATTCGAATGAGTTGGTGGTCATCCGGTCAGTGGAAAGTTGTTTCGCCCTCTGCCAGTCTGTAACTTTGGTCTCCCCAATGTCTGCTGCTTGACCTTGTTCTTATGAACCGCCGTCTTTGAAATTTTAAGGATGAGCAACGTGACGCTCACTGTATCCCTCTGCCAGTAAAGCCAGAATTGAACCCTTCTTTTCCTCACTCAAAACGTTTCTTTTCAACTCTTTTGGCATGGTCAATAGTTATTTTTTTGATTCCAATTACTTTTGAGGTACTCCTAGCACTGTTTTTGCCATCGAGCTGGTCTATTGCAAAGGATAGTGATAACACAGCAGTGGTTTTTATACTTTTCCTTGTTAAATAAGATTCGGTTCAGGTGATCACCTAATCAGTACCTCACGAAGTAGAATGAGGTGTGCCTGTGTTGGAATTCAACAGACACTGGAATGGAATGGCTGCCATACATGTAGAGCTGCTGATTAAAAATTTTTTGGGGAGTGGTGTCTTATTTTTTTCCAGAGCTGTATATTGTATATATATATATATATATATATATATATATATATATATTATATATATATTGTATTCACAAGATTGTCTCGGACAGCGAGTCGCCGGTCAAGCGAGTAGGCGAACACGCGCTTATTCAGCCCATGCGAGAGTAGCAAGCGAGATGAAGGTGCGAGCAGGCAGAGGGTACCGTGGGTCGTCATGGATGGGATATAATGATTTTTTTTATCGAACTAAAAAAAACATCGCAACACATTCCAGTGTCTTCCCACTACACACAAGGTAGGAATCTATCTACACATATACTTAACGGAATAACTGACTTCGGGCCAACTGTATGTTTGTATGCATATGGTTCCTCAAACCGTACCAATACATATATCTATATATATATATATCGTGTATATGTACATATATATCTATTTATATATCTATACATATGTACATATATATTTATTTATTTATTTTTATATATATATATATATATATATATATATATATATATATATATATATATATGCCACGATGATATTAAGTGCAGTCAAGACGTTTTTTTCATTAACAGGTATACGACCCAAAGGAATAGCAAATCGAGCTGCCTGCAAGAGGTATTTACGCTCATGGAAAAACATCTCATTGGGGGTGGGAATTACCTTTGAAATTTCAGTTAAAAGGTCAAGTGCAGTCACAAAGCCAACATAATAAATTGTGAGTCAGTAGTACACCATCCTGATAGATTGATTGTTGAAAATCTATCTGATGCTAACATCATGATGCACAGAACAATATTCGTTTGCTGAAAGTTGGCATGACAACGAATGTTTACACAGTACTTCGAAAAATTTCATCGTGAATTTTCCTGACCTGGAGGAATGCAACACCTGAGTTTGAGCATTGTTGCACTATTGCTGGATTTTTGGTTTAATTATAGCAACAGCATGCCACATCTGAGAAGTTAACATTGGGGTCATGGTGGAGACGTTCTCGGTGCAGCACTGGCAGCTGGCTTCGCTCTCGACAGGTGACGGTTTTGTACACAGGAAATGCAAAATGGAATATTTTGAAGTTGTTGCAGTGGTACCTCATTGCTACTCTGTTTTTCACAGAGCACAAGAATAATTTTTTTAAACAACCTTCCTGATGGGTGGCTTCACGTGACCCCATTCTTTTTTTCCTCGCAGCGACCTCATTTACTTTATCATTGTGACCCCATTTTGAGATCCCCAGGCTATATGAAAGAAATTGCCTGCGATTCTGAAATGGTTTGAGTAATTGATAAATGCTCTTCTCTCTCTTCTTCTTTGACAGCCACAGTTATCCCAATATCCTTGTGGGGATGTCTAGGGGAAATCTGAATTTGTAATTTGTTCATGGTGCTGGCAATAGCTCTCCTACTCTTTGTGAAGGAAACCGTATGGGATCTTTAACATCCACAAACTAATGCCGGCAGATGGGACTCCCAGTTTCACGTCCATAAGAAGGACGATATACACACTGATGAATCACCCTGTCTGTAAAACACCGGGTTGACAGTTTATAGCTGGACTGACATTCGAACCCAGGCGAGATGGCTTAGAGGCGAGTGTGCGTACCTCTTTTCCATCCTGCCATCCCAAATTGATAAATGCACTTATATCCACATAAATGCATTCAAATTTCATTTTGGCACTTATTGAATTGCCGATCGAAATTCATTCACCCATTACATCTTCAATTGTTTTCATGGTTACAGGGCTGAAAGTGACCTCTAAGAATATAGAAGGAGCTAACTGTCCTTCGTTATACAGTGATTGAAATGGAAACTATTGCATGTTCTTGGATGTAGCTGCATTTCTAATTAGCAAAGGCCAATTGATCAAATTATTAAGAACAAAGATTGTGTGCTTTTTATTTTTACAGCATTATCAGAGACATCTGGAAATGAATTCAATCTCATGTGCCAGTCAAGTGTATCAGCAGATCCTCAGGGTCTGGTTTATCACCCCAAAACATTTGTGATTTGATAATGGCTGCTGACATTCAGGCTGAGGTTTTGCAATTTGGCAGTTCTCCACTCCCCACCCATCCTCTCAACCCCCAGATGCTTTCTCCCCACCCATGGTGTTATAGCCTTGCCAGCAATGAATGCAGGCTCAAGCAAGGCCTCGATTGCAACAGGACTCCTGTGGAGGAAAGGCGTTTCCCCGAAGGCTGTTGAAGAATGACTTTCATATTGTTGACCAGCCCTTTTATTGCAAGGTTTCTTCGCAGCTACCACGATTTAATTCCACAACCAGTACGATTTTGCCACAACTAAGGAGGAGTAATATTTCATTTTTAAGTGCTAAAACTGTCCTGTGTATTTTTTCTGGCATAAAAGTCTAATGCTGCACGTCATGCGCGGTGGCTCACAATGAATGCCTTGAGCGAACCCTGTGCCCGATTAGCCGGAACACTGGCTACCTTCCCTGCTCAGGCTCGCTGTGGTGTGACAGAAAGAGCCTATGGCTTCATATCTCTGATATTCTGTCACACTAGGTTCAAAGAATGTTCTCGTGCGACTTCCACGACGATACATCATCACCTGCATGTGACAAGTCTTGTGTTGTGAAAGAATACTGTTCACAACTCAAAAATCTACTCGTGCATAACCATTTTGATCTTCTTGTCTCATTTACTCGTAAAATCCTTTTTCTATTGCACTTTGGCATTATCCATTTGCATTGCATTTTATGTGTGCTGCTCCATGTGTCCTTCCTTCAAATGGCAGATTAGCTCACATTCTTCCCCTCTTGTACCGAGAACCTTTAGTTCTGATGGATTAGTCATTGCTGTAATGCAGGCACTGGAATGTGTAGATGGGATTGACTGAAGAAAGAATTTTTGAAAGCTGTAAAATGTCACAGGATTGACTTACGGCAACAGTTATAAAATATATTCCCCCTCAACTCCTTTTGGCTTGGGGCTGACACCATTTGGGAAATCACTGAAAGGTAAGAATCGTGGTATGGTTATGGTTTGATTCCCACATGCTGTTTGATATGTACCAAGTATTTGGCCCTTTATTCCATCTAACAATACCAATACAAGGAACTTTAATGCAACATAAAGCCATTTGGCCAATCGTGCCTGCAATACGTCAACACCACATGAGCTCAATCGATTAGTCTGTCAACTCAATGTTTTTTTTGAGGGGTGAGGGGGTGGAGGAGAGGATGGGAGAGTTGGAGTATGCAACGTAACAGTGCTGCCACCGTGTATATATATATATATATATATATTATTATATTATAATGTATGTATATATGTATGTATGCATATAATAATATAATATGATGCATGTATGTAGTATATATATATATATATATATATATAATATATATATATATATATATCTCTCTTCTTCTTTTCTTTCGGCTGCTCCCGTTAGGGGTTGCCACAGCGGATCATCCGTTATAATCCGCATGATCATTTGGCACGGGTTTTACGCCGGATGCCCTTCCTGACGCAACCCTGGTCGCCTCTTAACCACAGGGATATGGTACACCTATTCTATCCGGGCATACACCGGGCCCAGTACACTGGTACTCACTTCGTCGACCTCGGAAGGATGAGAGGCTGAGTCAACCTCCTGGTGTGTATTAATTCAAGCGGCCAACGGGGCTTGAACTCAGGACCTTTTGGATCCCAAGCCGCTACCCTTACCACTATGCCAACATCAGGCTTCATATTTATATATATATATATATATAATATATATAGTATATATATAATATATGTATATAGTTGTATGTATATATGTATATATGATATGTAATATATTTATGTATATAATATGTACATATATATGTATGTAATATATATACTTATATATATATATATATGTATGTGTATTATAGTATGTATGTATTTGTATATATGTATGTGTGTGGCATATATATATTATATAATATTATATATACAGTGGGGAGAACAAGTATTTGATACACTGCCGATTTTGCAGGTTTTCCCACTTACAAAGCACGTAGAGGTCTGTAATTTTATCATAGGTACACTTCAACTGTGAAAGACGGAATCTAAAACAAAAATCCTGAAAATCACATTGTTATGTTTTTAAAATAATTAATTTGCATTTTATTGCATGAAATAAGTATTTGATCACCAACCAACCAGTAAGAATTCCGCTCTCACAGACCTGTTAGTTTTGTCTTTAAGAAGCCCTCCCATTCTCCACTCATTACCTGTATTAACTGCACCTGTTTGAATTCGTTATCTGCATAAAAGACAGCTGTCCACACTCAATCAATCAGACTCCAACCTCTCCACAATGGCAAGACCAGAGAGCTGTCTAAGGACATCAGGGACAAAATTGTAGACTTGCACAAGGCTGGGATGGGCTACAGGACAATAGGCAAGCAGCTTGGTGAGAAGGCAACAACGTGTGGCGCAATTATTAGAAAATGAAGAAGTTCAAGATAACAGTCAATCTCCCTCGGTCTGGCTCCATGCAAGATCTTCACCTCGTGGAGCCTCAATGGTCATGAGAAAGGTGAGGGATCAGCCCAGAGCTACACAGCAGGACCTGGTCAATGACCTGAAGAGAGCTGGGACCACAGTATCAAAGAAAACCATAAGTAACACACTACGCCGTCATGGATTAAAATCCTGCAGCGCACGCAAGGTCCCTCTGCTCAAGCCAGCGCATGTCCAGGCCCGTCTGAAGTTTGCCAATGACCATCTGGATGATCCAGAGAGGAATGGGAGAAGGTCATGTGGTCTGATGAGACCAAAATAGAGCTTTCGTTTAAACTCCACTCGCCGTGTTTGGAGGAAGAAGAAGGATGAGTACAAACCCAAGAACACCATCCCAACGTGAAGCATGGAGGTGAAACATCATTCTTTGGGATGCTTTTCTGCAAAGGGGACAGGACGACTGCACCGTATTGAGGGGAGGTGGATGGGGCCATGTATCACGAGATCTTGGCCAACAACCTCCTTCCTCAACAAGAGCATTGAAGATGGGGCGTGGCTGGGTCTTCCAGCATGACAACGACCCGAAACACACAGCCAGGGCAACTAAGGAGTGGCTCCGTAAGAAGCATCTCAAGGTCCTGGATTGGCCTAGCCAGTCTTCAGACCTGAACCCAATAGAAAATCTTTGGAGGGAGCTGAAAGTCTGTGTTGCCCAGCGACAGCCCCGAAACCTGAAGGATCTGGAGAAGATCTGTATGGAGGAGTGGTCCAAAATCCCTGCTGCAGTCTGTGCAAACCTGGTTAAGAACTATAGGAAACGTCTGATCTCTGTAATTGCAAACAAAGGTTTCTGTACCAAATATTAAGTTCTGTTTTTCTGATGTATCAAATACTTATTTCATGCAATAAAATGCAAATTAATTATTTAAAAATCATACAATGTGATTTTCAGGATTTTTGTTTTAGATTCCGTCTTTCACAGTTGAAGTGTACCTATGATAAAAATTACAGACCTCTACGTGCTTTGTAAGTGGGAAAACCTGCAAAATCGGCAGTGATCAAATACTTGTTCTCCCCACTGTTATATATATATGTTATGTAGTACAATATATATACATATAATATATATATAATTATATATTATATATATTATATATATATATATATATATATATATATATGTATGTGTTTATATATATATATATATATATCTATATGTATGTATGGTTTATATATATATATATATAGTATAGTATAGTAGTGTATATATAATATAGTGTATTAAATATATAATAATATATATAAGTATGTATGTATATATATATATGTGTATATGTGTATATGTATATATATATATTATGTATGTATGTGTATATGAAAATATATATATATATATATTAATATATATGTATGTATGTGTATATAAATATATATAGTATGTTATATAATATATATAATAATCTGCCTAACAGAAACTTTCCTCCCCAAGACGTGTCTGACTCCCAAGTATCTCTCCCTCGTTACTCCCTCCTCCGGTATGACAGACCTGAGCCTCGTCCTGGTGGAGGAGAGTTGCTCTCTTCATCAAAGACTGTATTCCTCACTCTCCATGCACTGCCCTCACTCCCCCACACCCCCAGGAATACCTCTGGCTACGGCTTCCCCTCAACTCCCACCTCATGTTTATATGTGTACTGTACCGTCCACCTAACAGTGATGACTCCATCTGCACCTCACTATCCGAAAACATGGACCAACTTCTATCTTCTCATCGAAACTCTCTCTTCCTCATATGTGGCGACTTCAATTGTCATCACGCCACTTGGCTTGGGTGTGGTACCTCTCTCACCTGTTCATGTCACCTCAGCAAAAGCTTTCTGCGACTTATTGGGACTTACTCAATTGGTCAACTTCCCGACCCGGATCTCAACCAATGCTACTCCATCTCTTCTGGATCTGATTTTGACAAATTTCCCTGACAATATCTACTGCTCTTCCTCCGCTCCAATCGGTTCTTCTGACCACGTCCTTGTCAAAGCGGACATCTCTCTGGCTATATCAGAGAACCACCTCACCGCCGTCGAGTCGGCATTTCACTCAAGCCGACTGGCAGGGTCTCCAAGCAGACACAAACTTATAGACTGGTCTCCCATCGCTACTTTCTCCAACATCAACTCATTCTGGGAATTCTTTCAAAGAAACTGCTCTCCCTCATGCACAGATTTATCCCCTCTCGTGTTCAGTTTCCTACCCTTCCTCCCGCCCTTGGTTCACTGAAGCTTGGTGAGGCAGTTGTCCTGAAACAACTTGCCTTTGCCTCATGGAAAGCAAAGCCAACTGAGGGCAATCTCAGTTCCTTCCATAAAGCTCGGAACAAGTGTGTATCTACCCTCAAGAGAGTCAGAAAACAACATCTTTCTCATCTCAAGTCTGAACTCTCAAACCTCTCTCCTCCTCAAAATCCTTGTGCATCTAATCAAATCTGTTTCTGGTGTATGTTCCCCTCCATCGACTCCCTTACCTCAAATCGCACTGCTGATACCGCACGTGAAAAAGCTGAATGCCTAAACTCGTGTTTGCAGCTAAATCTTATGTCCAAAACCCATCACTTTCACTACCCACCTTACCCAGTCGCGCCCAACTGTCCCTGGACTCTGTGTCCTTTTCTCCTGACAAGGTGGAGAGCTTGCTGTCAAACCTTGACTCAGATTCTGCAACCGGTCCAGACGGCATCAGCCCACGTGTCCTCAAAGCCTGCTCTTCCGCTCTTGCTCACCCTCTCTCGTTCTATTCACCCTCTCATTTCCTCAAGGCCATCTGCCATCTGCTTGGAAATCAGAAAACATCACTGCCCTGCACAAAAAAGGTGCAAAAACAGATCCCTGCAACTACAGACCATAACAGCCTTCTCCCAATCATCAGCAAGGTTATGGAATCCATCATCGCTTCAGACATCAAATCCTTCCTCTTCTCCAATGGCTTGATTTCCGATCATCAATTTGGTTTCAGCCCAGGTCACTCTACCCTGAATATGCTGCTTCGCTCCCCCAACAATGGAGGAAGTCCTCAATGCCAGAGAGGAAATCCGAGCCGTATCCCTGAACATATCACATGCTTTGACACAGTCTGGCACCCTGCCCTGCTCACCAAACTCTCTTCCTATGGTATCTAAGGCCATCTCCACTCATGGCCTGCAGAGTTCCTCTCCTGTCGCAGTCAACGTGTGGCCCTAAATGGAGTTCTTTCATCCCCTCTTCCTGTCCAGGCTGGGAGTCCTCAAGGTAGCGTTCTGGGCCCTGTTCTTTTTCTGGTTTTCATCAATGATCTCTCCGACTCTCTGGAAAATCTTCTATATCTCTTTGCTGATGACTCCACCCTCTGCCGTACCATCGGTCATCCCTCAGACCGGCAAGCAGCAGCTTCTTCGCTCACTGCAGATCTGGATAAAATCACAAACTTGTCCAACACGTGGAACATGTCTTTCAATCTGGACAAATCTCACACTCACACTCTCACTATATCTCTTCGAAAGGACCATTTAGAAAACCCCCCATCCACTTCTCAACAATCCTCTGGAAGAAGTCCTTTCTTTCAATTCTGGGTCTCACTATCTGCCATGACCTTTCCTGGGAAAGCCGCATTTCAAGCCTCGCCTCCAAAGCCAGTCGCCGACTGGGAATCCTCCGTTGTGCAAAGTCCTTCCTCGGCCCACCTGAGCTCCTGACCACTTACAAAGCTTTTTTCCGCAGCCTGATGGAGTACTGCTCTCCCCTCTGGGCTGGTGCTCCTGCCTCCCACCTTTCTCGGCTTCACGCTGTAGAAACCAAGGCATTTGGGATCATTGGCATCTCCCGCAATGAGGCTGAGTCTTTTGGCCTCTCACTCAATCACCGCAGGTTGGTCGGTGGTCTTTCTGTCTTCTACCGTCTCCTCTCCAGCCTCGCCCCCCCTGCTCTCTCTGCGATTTGCGGCTTGCCCCACCACATTTCCGCAGGGCACTCAATCCGCCAACAACCCCCTTCTGGTAAAACTACCAAAATCACGAGTCACTGCTCACCTTCACTCTTTCATTACCTCTTTTTCCCACCTTTGGAATAAACTCCCTCACTCTATTCATTCCCATTCTTCCCTCCAGGCCTTCAAAACACTGTTCACCACCACCTCTATCATCCCCATCCAAATCCTCGATCTTTTCTACCCCCATAATCCACCCAAGCCCACCTCCTTCAAATTCCCTGCTTTCCTTCCTGAAGTCCCTGTAATGTCCATCTTCTATTCCCCATGTTCCCCGTCCCATTCCCTCCCTTCGACAGATCTCCTAATGTCTCTGTTTCCCACTGTTTTGTCCTTCCCACTCTCTCCCCTCTTGTCTCATGCCCCCCTTGATGTGCGTTGTGTGTTAGCTCTCACACGAGCCTCGACAAGGTATTAAAAAAAAAAAAATACACATACCATTTCGAGGAAATTTGACCACAACCTTTATCACCCGTGACGCAATATAAATATAAAAAAACGAGGTATGACTGGGTCAACAGAAGGGAGTTTACGGTGGGTCGGGTGGAGTGGTTGCCTCCCCAAATCAGTATTTACTTTCTTCTCAAACGATACCCACAACTCCGATGAAACTTCACGACAACCTTCATCACCCATGATGTACCAAAGTTTGTTCATGATATTATAAAAATATGCTCTTAGTGGATTTAAGGGGGTTGCCCCCCCCCCAAATATGTATTAGCTTTCTTCTCCGACACTGCAAATCATATTGCAATGAAACATGACCACCATCTTCACCACCCATGATGTACCAAGATTTGTTCATGGCTTAAAAAAAAAACATCCAGAGGTATTTTGTTTGTTCTCCATTTTATATTTTGTGAGTCATCCATACCTACCAATGGTTGCCTGATTATCTTATCTTTCCACAATGAGGTGAGTGCCCAGGGGTATTGCCTCTGTGTTTAATATCTCTGTGATGTTCTTTGTCATCATTCCTGTGGGTCCAGCTAACACTGGTACAATTTTGGCATTCTTCATCTTCCAGGATCTTCTCATTTCATTCTTGCGGTCTTGGTGTTTGGTCATTTTCTTGATTTCTGCATCGTTTAGTCCATAATCTCTGGTATTACTACCTCAATTAGCAATGCCTTCTTCTCTTTTTTTGGGGCCTATCTATGTATGATATCTGGTCGCAGCACATTGTTTTTGTTGTTCACACTCAATGGGATCATTCGGTCATATTTGAGCAGGAGGTACTTCCATGTTTTCAGTGATTACCTTTGGTTCATGTTCCCACACATTTTCTGGAATTGGTACATCAAAGTTTTTGCAGATATGCCAGCAGATTATTACTTTACAAACTTTGTTGTGTCATTGTGTGTACAACTGTTCTGACGTGTGTGTGTGTGTGTGTGTATGTGTGTGTGGTGTGTGTGTGTGTTTCGGTGATTAAGCATAACATATTCTCTCACTAACCCCACCTCCACTCCTCACCTTTCTCTCTTCTTTTTTTTTCATACTCTCTCTGTCTCTGTCTCTGTCTCTGTCTCACCCCTCTCGCATCCCTCCCTCCCTCCTGCAGTATAGCAACGTTTGGAGAGACATAGCTCTCCCCACCTCCCTCCCCCTTCCTTGGTCTTCCCCCTTCTTTGCTTCCCCTCCCTCCTGCCTCCTCTCTCTCCCCTCCCTCTCTCCTCTTCCTCTCTCTCCCTCCCCTCCTATTCTCTCACCCCCCCTCCTTAACACCCTCCCCCCCACCACCCCGACGGGTTGTATTTGCTCGTGCAAAAATGTTTTTACTATATGAGTTCCTCAACAAGGAACTTCAATGCAGGTAGAGGCTATTCAGTCCAGCAAAGCCTGCACAATGATTGCCAAAGTATGGTTGCTTGTCCATGCTCTATCCTTTTTAAATGCTGAACATCTTTCAATGAACCAGCAGGTAGTTGTTCAGTCTTTCATACGACTCGGCTATGGTTCAAACTTCTGATCTCCTCAACTTCGAGCAGATGATCTCATCAATACATTTGCGAGTCTGGTTTTAAAAGGCCTCCCTGTTGGGGAATGAAACAAAGGTCTTCCACATGAGAGGTGTGATACCACTATACTAACGAGGAAAGTATAGTTCCTTGAAAAGGTTAACGGAAAACTAAAACACACAGTGACACAGTTATGTGAGCACAGGAAAAGGTCATTCAGTCCATCTCCCCTGTGTTAAACTCCCCTCCTAACATTCTTGATGCACAAGCACTCTGACATGTATTCCATGTAGTGGTAGTCATGGGGGGAGATGGGGAGAAGGAAGGGGGAGGAGTGGAGGAGAGATTGGCAATGGGAAAAGGGAATAGATAACTTCCTTTTACTTGTTGGACTATCATTTCTTGTGAAAGTACACTGATGTCTTCAAACAGATGATATCTCACCTGCAAGTCTCATCTTTTTTATGCTATTTGAACAAGCTCCTCGATGAGCCTGAGATATCTTTTAAAAGAATATTCACTTACATGTTTTTTACTTTCATAACTACATATCTCGGAATCATTTTCACATTTTATTCATGAAAAGGTAATTCAGGTAGAAGTAAAGATCAATTGGCTCATACGATCTTGGCCATATCCACACTTCATTAGTGCAATATATTGCAGGAAGTCCCATTTAACGAGATAACCCCAAGTAGAGCATTTTTCCAGGGCAGCAGTACAATCCTATCTGAATCAAGCCTAGTGCTCATACTTGAATCCACTCACTGCCTATTGAAATGAATGCAAGATCTCTCATCATAGATCAACAAGCCACTGCAGTCATGGTGTGGTTTGTTTTTAGCCCCGTTGGACTTCGTCCAAAATGGGGGCTTATGGACTTTGTCTCGATTTTCGTTGTGTGTGTGTGTGTGTGTGTGTGTGTGTGTGTGTGTGTGTGTGTGTGTGCTGTGTCTGTCGTGTGTGCATTCATGCGTCTGCAACCATATATCAGACATGTATGGACCAATTGAATCCGTACTTGCACAAAAACAATAAATGATGGTATACATATGAACATCATTTTGTTTCCCGATGCGATCAAAGATGGCTGACTGGCAGCCATTTTAGTTTTTAAAAACCCAGTGTCAAACACATCCATCCATCAGGACCATACTCTGTGCAGAGCATTGGCTGCCACAGCAGTTTCCTGGGCGATTGGGCACAATCCTGGACGGGTCACCACTCCAACACAGGATACTTGAATGGCTCATCCATCCCAGCAAGCTGGTATTCATTTTGCAAACCTCAGGATGACAGGCTGAGTCAACCCATCCATCCATCCATCCATCCATTGGGACCATACTCTGTGCAGAGCATTGGTGCTGCTTAAGCAGTCTCCTTGGCTATTGGGCAAAATCCTGAACGAGTCACCACTCCGACACAGGATGCCAGCATGCTGGCATTCATTTTGCCGACCTCGGAAGGATGACAGGCAGAGTCAATCCCACCTGGTATTAATTCAACAGGTCAGTATAATTTTGAATTTTGAACTCAGGACCCTCGGATCCCAAGCCCACCACCCCAACCATGAAGCCAACACCAGGCATTGTCAAACACATCCTCAACTGTTTCTCAGAAATGCATTTACCGGTCTTGTTCAGACTTGGCACACAGATAACGAACGATGGCTTACATATACGCACGTCATTTTTTTTCGAGATCAGATCCAAGATGGCTGACTGGCAGCCATTTTGTTACTTAAATGTGTCCCCAACCATTTCTCAAACACGCATGCATGGTCCGATTTCGTTCAAACTTGGCACAAGCACAGTACATGATGACGTGCATGTGCATCTCACTTTATTTTGCGATCTGATAAAAGATGGCCGACTAGTAGACTGGCAGCCATATGTGGGCTCGTCCTTTAACTCTGCACAGAAAATTTCCGAAAACAACGGGGGCTATAACTTTTTATGTCTTTTTTACTTGTTTTTTTTTCGGATCGATCAATTACATAGTGCAATGTTCGCTGTAATTTTTTGAGTAACTTGCAGAGAAACCAGCAAACTTAGAAATACACCCACCAGTCATTGTATCATCAATTGATTGCATCATTTGATGTACATTTGTGACCTCTTAAATTATCAGTAAATAGTTTGCAAGACTATGTGTCTTTCATGCATTAATTTTTTTTTCAGTTTTCACCTCCTTTCCCCATTTAATCTTCATCTTTATCTGTCATTTTGCCGGACTCACCAGAGGGGCACCCTGAAGGCAAAATTCATCATGATGTTTCAGGGAAATTTTGGGGGTCATTCTTTTACTCCCCTTTATAAATACTGTCACACTAAGTTTTTATCAACGAGTTGAATAAGAAAATAGGAATAATAAATCGCAACAAAAGCATTTGCTCACAAACATGGCTTTCTCATTTTGCAGGAAGCTTTTCCTCCATGGATTTCTTCGAACTTTTTGAGACAAATGATCAAGAAAAACTTTTATTTGTTGAGATTTCATTTTTAATCGGTCTCAGTGGCTTGTAGGTTGGAAAGGAGTCTGACAGTTGGAAAGGGATGTCCTGTGGCTCACGGCGATAGCACGCGTTGGAACCGATTGGCAATGAAAGGTGAGCAGAAAATATGCATCACTCCTACCTGGCAGCTACATTTGGAGAGGCTCAAGGTGGCCCTTATGATCTAGCCCACGGCCACAACACAGATTGGCCTTCCAAAACCATGCATTCATATGGCGTGCAGTACAAATGTGAGCACTTTTTCGAAATGTATGCAGGGCATGGGTTCGATTCCAGTTGGTGATCGTGGCTTCTGCTTATACGAGTCATCTTTGCTTTCATAAACGTAGGGGAAAGAAGACTAAGAGTTTTGTGCACAATGCTACAGCGATGACCCATTTATTCAGTAAAGTGGTATATGATGATGATTCTGCTTGGTCACTTTGTGCTTCCTGGCCTGTGAAATTGAAGTACACATAAAAATCTCACATCACTTTGCCATAGAGTAAAAGAAAATGTAAACCACTAAGCAAATATCCAGGTGAACGACACTTTCTGGCCATCCATCTACGTTTTAATGCCCACACTCGAAATGTTTTGTCTGTGCTCGGTGCACACTTGCCCTGATACTGACAGACATTCATATTGTCCTTATAATAACAATGCACTTGTCAAATATTTTTCACATACTATTGTTTTTTTCCATTATTCTTATGGACGTTCAAGTGAGTAATGCTTTTGTTCATTCCCTTGTCATCAATTGTGCAGTGTTGAAGCAAGCACACAGTGATATGTTCAGATGCTCGTCTGAATGAGGGCATGATTTTGGAATTTGTTCATGGTGCCAGCAATGTCTCAGCTATTCTTTGCTAAGGGCACCGTGGGATCTTTAACGTCCACCAACTAATGACAGCAGATGGGACACCCAGTTCAACGTCCATCCGAGAGACAACACACACATTGATGAATCGCCCTACCCGTGAAACATCAAGATGGCAGTTTATAGCTGGTCCTGTTATAGCTGGGATGGCAGTTTATAGCTAGGTCTAAATGCCCCTGTTACTAGTAAGCTGGTACTCATTTTGCCGACCTCGGAAGGATGACAGTCTGAGTCAACTTACCTGATGTTATTGCAACGGAATAACAGGGGCTCCAGCTCAAGACCCGATGATCTTAAGCCAGCCATCTTAAGCGTCAAGCCAACACCAGGCTTTTAAAATACCTTGTCAAGAAAGAATGAATATATATATATATATTTTTTTCAATTCAAACATAATATAAAAGGCAACAATTTGTGTTCCAACATGACGCAACAGCAACAATTCTTCCAGCACTCTCCAAATTAATCTCGCCCGACCACTAGTGATTTATACGGACGGTTGTCTCCACCCAAAATTGGACCAACCCGGTGTGACTCACCCGGAGAAATCCATCAAAGGGAAAACTCGGCCCGATTTGGATTGAGAAAGGCAGATAAATATCCATAAAGCACGTTATCTTTGCTTTATATTCATTTGTGTGCAGCATGTGGCTGCTGGTTGCTTCATTGCTTGGAGTGTGGCTGTGCTACTCAAGCAGTGCCCCTGCAGGTTGAAGTAGTAATTTGCAATTGCTGATGCAGTTCCCTCTGTAGGTCAGAGTGTATATTTGTTATTTGTTCAGGGTGCCGGTGACAAGTCACCCACTCTTCGTGAAAGACACCATGGGATCTTTAAAATCCACCAACAACTTGTGCTCGGAGACATGGGTCCTCGAGCTTAACATCCTTCCGACGGACAGCACAGAGTCGATATCACCCTGCATGCGAAACATCGGGGTGACAGTTTGTAGTCAAACAGAAGACCAAATACAGGAGGAACCCGAATAAGTAAAGAGCAAAGATGGAGTTCTCAGGAGGACCCTGGATAGAATTCGAGTTTCAGCTGCTACTCCACAACCCTCAAACCCATCCAGCTGCAGCCAAGTGAGACTTACAGAAAAAAATCTGCAAGAATTCACTTCTCCTTATACAGGTAGATAAAGAAAGAGAGGAACAGAGAGTAAAAGAGGCAAAAGAAAAGGCAAGAATTAGAATCAACAAAGAAAAATTTGAAAAAGCAGAAAGAAGTGTGAAAAAGAACAAAGATGTTGGGAAGAACCCAGACAAATAGATTTCAGCAGTTACTCTCCAGGCTCAAACGCAGCAACAGGTTCAAGCTACTTGAGGTCCATCAGTGGGGAAGCACAGTCCACACAGCATCAGGATGTGGTACAAACATAAGGAAACGGAAGAGCAAATTCGAACCTAGCATAGAAATCTCAAAGATCAACATCTATATAACCTTAAGCTATCCTGCCAACCCAGTACTTTACGCTGAAATGTATGAAGATGTGGCTTTTACACAATTGCATTTTTATATGAAGGGAAATGATCTGGCAGGAAGCTGTCACATGGAGAATATTGGAAATCATCATTTTAAGTTTTGTTTTTACGCTTCAATAACTCAGTGCAAGTAGAGCAGAAAATTTCTTTCGAATTTTCCATCCATTTCAGACCGAGACGTTATCATAAGTGGTGGTTTTATTTTAGGTTTTGTACTTTACACTTTCCTTGTCCACAGTTCCATAGCATTCTGTTGCGTCAGATATAGAGAACCTCACATCTTAAAGGTCATCTAAGTCATGTGCCTGGAGCCCAAAGTGCTTTTCAAGGATTGAAACAAATGCTTCGACTGCTGACAATGAAGCCACCGAGGTCAATGCGGCTTGTCGGGCACCATAAAGCGTAGCTCCAATTGTCATCCATACTGAGGCTTGAGATGAGATTTCAGATAAGGCTTCGTACCGCAAGGAGCTACATTTCACCAACGGCTCGCTTTCCTCTCTGAAATGTCCTGGGGTTTTTTTACATTCTCTCGTGCAAACTCTACAACTCTCCAGCGACTGCAACTGTGCCTGTCATAAGCTCTGGCCGGCTGTTTGAAACGCCATTGGTATCCTTGTGATCGGCTAGGGGGGTCACCGGGCGCTAAAGAGGTCCTGTGTCTGTGAAATCTTTCCCATTTCCCTCATACAGCAGGGCCCGATTTTGCATGCAACTGTCACTTTCTACTGAGCATATTCATGAGGTAGCTCAAGGCCTGAGCATAGACGGAGAACATTGCATTTGCAGATGATTTTGAGCTTTATGAGATTCCAAGTGAATCCATTTTTCTTCCTCCTGTCTGCATGCCCATGTTCCATGTTTGTTTTTTCTCTGTTTGAAGATTCTTTACATTCATATTCAGTATTTTGAGATTCTTTCTTGGAAAAAGTATTTAGTATTAAACCCTTTGAACCCCAGCGGCCATTTTACCAGCCAATATTCAACCCTCCATGTTCCCAAGCAGCCAGATTTTTTCCAGGGAGCACAGGGTTTGGGAGCCGAAAGACCAAGGAGCTCAGGGTTCAAAGGGTTAAAGCATTCTACATTGATTGCTTTGCTCTTTTGATCCATCGTTGGAATTTGTTCCTGGTGCCAGCAATGGCTCACCTATTCTTTGATAATGACACCATGAAACTTTAACATCCACCAACTAATGCCAGCTGATGAGACACCCAGTTCAACGTCCATCGGAGAGACGACACACATTTATGAATCACCCTACCTGTGAAAAACCGGGATGACAGTTTATAGCTGGCGCGGAATTCGATCCCAGGTAAGACAGTTTAGCGTGACTGTGCATACCTCTAAGCCATTCCGTCAGTCCATTTCACAGATGGAAGGTGAAGTGATATAAATACTATGGCATTGAATTGCTCCTGCTTGGCACTGCACATGCCAGTCCGAAGAAATTGCTTTGCTCACATGTTCCTTGTTTAGTTATCCTCTGTATTCCCTTGTCCTGTCTGTACGTCCCCACTCATTATTTTTCCCGTCTCTCGGTTTCTTGCTCAGCTCTCCAATACTTCTCAGGCTGTTCCCCTCTGCTCCGTTGTTGATGCGTTGGGCTTTCACACCTCTCTCGTCAGCTCTTACATGAGCCTCAATCTCTCCACAGATAGAAGTAACCAGCTTCACTCGGCCACCCTCTCTTTCTCCGATGAAGGGATAATACCCAAAATGTCAGCTTTTCCTTGCTTCTCACAACGGTTGGCATAGCTCAACCAACATCCTCTTGAGCTTTACTCATTCTTGTAGAACACTGTGAAAACTGCTTTGCTCAAGAATTCTAATATTTTTATTTCACTGGAAATTTGAAAGTTTCCTGTAAATGTATGCACAATTGATTTGCTGAGTTATTTCTTGTCCTCTGGAGTCCAAAAGCAAGGAGCTGGTAAGAGGCCGAAGTCTTCATTTTAACCAGAGTTGGTTTCAAAGCCACCCAATGCTCGCTTATTTATACATTTATCGTTTTTAAAAGACTAGTCTAATAATTAATATTTTCTATAAAGCATTGCAGTGAAGTCTGATCCAAATAATTTTAAAGCAATATATTGTAATCAGTAACAAGAGTGCAAGTGAGCACAATATACGCCAAACAAGAAGGTATATACAGAATTGTGCTACGACATGGAAAACAGCATCCTGATTTGCCATGGCAACCACTTTAGATGACGAACGTATGTCGCGACACACCGTCTCCACAGTCTGTACCTATGTACAAAATATGAAACGTGAAAGTTGAAAAATTTGGGAGTTGGAGTGCGGACAGGAACGGACGGACGGACAAACAGACAGACAGACAGACAGCCAGCCGGACGGACGGACGGATGGACGGACGACCGGTATCACATAATACACCCCGATATATATATATATATAGATATATATATATATATATCGGCGTGATAAAAAAATAGTGTGGTAGATAAAAACATTAGAATGGAAAAAATAACTTGCACCAAAAACTTTAACATTTTCACGCTCACGCTGACGCTGAAGCTGACGCCCACGCTGGGGTATCGCCATAAGCTCTCTGTTCTTCGAACAGGCGAGCTAAAAAACCTGCCTTCTGAACCTTGTCCTGATGCTTCCCTTTCAGTTAGCTGCCTGTTCACATCACAGTATTTATAACCTTTGACCATCCCTTTTCCAGCAGAGCTAAGTGGGTAACACTGCTCGCCGCTCGGCCATCATTCGCTTTGAGCTTGAAATTCCAAAAGGATCTCGGAAGGCTGATATGGCCTTATTCGTGACAGTCTCATATGGAAAATATGATTATGCCTAATTATAAACACACAGATTCCGTTTTCATGGTGCAGGTACGAATTGAACAGTTTTCAATGTTTTTAGGAAGAATTGATAGAGATCGGGCCAAATTTATGAAAGGCGTTTCAGGGTTAATGGTTATTTGGCATGTGTTAGTGAAACCTCACTGAACTCCTTTCATAAATTCAGCCCTATCTGACCAGAAACTAAGAGCCAATTGCATTATAACTCAATGCTTTGGATGATGTAAGATAGCAATGTGACATGACTGTATCAACAGAACAAAGTCATGAAATTATTTCTTTCCCCTTCCCACTAACCTCCCTGCCTCCTCAAAATCCCTCCTATAAACAAGGCATGCACTCCATGTTGTCTGTTATAAATGTGACCCAATTGACACCTCTTAGAAATATTTTTCCCATCTTTCTTCTTTACAAGATCAGGTTAATGGAAGAGCAAGTAGTTGGTGGTGGATATAATCTATCAGTGACATTGCGAGGATATCATTCATAGATTTGGACACAATTGCTTGGTCTCCAGGCTTTTGCCTCCATTGCAAGAAGCATTTTTGATTGGTTCTCACAGTTCATATTTGGCTAAGATATTATGGAAGTTAATTTGTTCGGGAAAATAATAATCTTTTACTTTAATAGCGATTTTGTGGAGGTAATCAGGGCATCTTAACCTTTACAAACATTTACATTGCCGGTGTCATATTGACGCGCAAGATGTTGAAGCAGTGCATGTCCTCTTATTACCATTTACAAAATGATCTGACATGAAATGGCGGTGTATATCTATTTGCCAATTTTAATCACTAATGATAGTTCTTCTTATAAGCAGACCGCCATTGTCTATAGAGAAGGTAAACATACGGGATACCATGTATCACTGTCCACATCACTTTACGTTGAATTCCTGTTTCTTCCAATACACCCTCCAAAAAATTGCTCATTTGAGGTGAGACTTCTACAAACCTGCCGAAGATCGGTACCTTGTTATGTCTATAAATTACATTCTGTTTGAATGGGAGTTGGACCATGAATACATATATTAATTACTTATTATTGGACCTCAGACTCCATCTATTAATTGCGTCTATCAATTACGGACAATTGGAACATAACTTTTAAACATGTAAATATTTTGAGTCCTTACACCTCTTAGACCCCTTTGACCTATAGACTTCTTAGACCATTTTTGATCTTTTATACCCTTTGGACCTTAAAAAACCCTTTATCTATATATTAATAAAACTTTCATCTTGTATGTATGTATGATGTGTCCTACAGGAGCCGAAGGGGGTCATGTTATTATCTTTATGCCTATTTTACTCCAAGGGTTATTATTACACACCCAAAAAATGGTTGCGATCGGTTTGCCATTTTGCGGTACCTGGGAAAAGACAGACGGACAGACGATGTGTAATTAGTAAGATGTTGTTCTGGCTCTCCTGAGGGTAGACACACACTTGTCCGAGCTTTATGGAAGGAACTGAGATTACCCTCAGTTGGATTTGCTTTCCATGAGGCAAAGGCAAGTTGTTTCAGGACAACTGCCTCACCACAAGCTTCAGTGAACCAAGGCGGGAGGAAGGTAGGACAATGAAGGCAAGAGTGGATAAATCTGTGCATGAGGGAGAGCAAGTTTCTTTGAAAGAATTCCCAGGACAAGTTGATGTTGGAGAAAGTAGCGATGGGAGACCAGTCTAGAAGTTATGCTGGCTGCTGAAGACCCTGCCAGTCAGCCTGAGTGAAATGTCAGACTCGACGGTGCTGAGGTGGTTCTCTGATAACAGCCAGAGAGATGTCGCCTTTGACAAGCACGTGATCAGAAGAACCGATTGGAGCAGAGGAAGAACAGCAGATATTTTCAGGGAAATTTGTCAAAATCAGATCCAGAAGAGATGGAGTACCATTGGTTGAGATCCGGTCAGGAAGTTTGCCAATTGTGTCAGTCCCAATGAGTCGCAGAATTTTTTGCTAGAGATGCCATACAGGTGATAGAGGTACCACACACAGCCAACTTCATGATGACAATTGACGTCATCACATTTGAGGAAGAGAGAGTTTGGATGAGGGATAGAAATTTGTCCATGTTTTCGGTAGTGAGGTTAAATGGAATCATCAGTTGTATGGACGGTACAGCACACATACAAACATGAGGTGGGAGTGGAGGGGAAGCCGTAGCCAGAGGTATTCCTGGGGGTGTGGGAGTGGGCAGTGCGTGAGAGTGAGGAATAGAGTCTATTAATGAAGAGAGCAACTCTCCACCAGGACGAGGCTCAGGTCTGCATACCGGAATTGGGAGTAACCAGGGAGAGGTAGATATACTAGGGAGTCAGGGACACCTTGAAGGAGGAAAGTTTCTGTTAGGCAGATTATGTCTGGTTTGTTCAGTGGCAACCGGTATGGAAAGATCTGTCAGGTTTGAGGAAGGCCCTGGATGTTTGAGGTCCACGCTGTTAAGGAAGGGGGAGGAGGAGGCTTTGGGTGCAGGGGAGGGGAAAGGGAGGGTAGGATGAGGGAGGAGGGGGGAGGTAAGGAGAGTTGTTGAAAGAATGTGGGGGATTGCAGAAGAGCTCGGGGAGAGGGCCAGATGAGGAGGAGAAAAGGCTCTGTGTGCTGTGTTGAGATACTTTGGGCAGTAATAAGAGAGGCGGCAGAAGCAGTTGAGGATTTGAGGAGGTGGAGTGATGAGATGGAGGAGAGAGGGCAGGGGAAGGAGGCAACTTTGTAGATTGAGTGTGGGCAACTTTGAGAAGGGGGGAGTGAGGGGGTGATTGGAGGTCGAAGGGTGAGTCGGGATTGTTGAGGGAGAAGGTGAGGGGGAGTTTTTGAGAAAGGTGAGAGGGAAGCTTGGAGGTGGAAGAGTGGTGACACTTGCTTTGAGAGGGAGGGGTGAGAGGGGTGAATTGGCACTGAAGTTGAAAAAAAAAGAGTGATTGATGGAAAACGAAAATGCATTGCAACTGTTTTTTTTCATGTTAGGTCAGAGATGCGACGAAAGACATTACTTGGTGGGATGCAATAAAGGTGAATTAAGAGAATGGAGAGAAGAAACGTTGTAACCGATGGACTTTTTCGACAAGATATGAAGGAAAGGTCGAATTGAGAGCAGTCTGTTGAAATAGAAAAAAGTCGTGAATTATGATACAGTAATGAGAACCACACGTGTGAAAGAGGAAGATGATGCATTATAAGAGATCGTTTTTATTCTTATTCTTATTATTTTTTGATGAAGATTGCATAAGTGAATGGTGAATTTGGATTGGCAAACGCAGAGGGTAGAAGCAGACCCAGCAGAAGCACGTGGTTACGGGAGGTGTCTAGTTAAAAGTGATTTAAAATTTTTTTAATATTATTATTTTTTTAATAAGGATTGCATAAGATTCGAAAAAGAAAGGTTAATGTAAAATCATGGAAGTGTATGGTGAATTTGGATATCCAATATCCAAATCTGTTCATAATATGATAGGCTACTAGTGTGCCAAATTTGGTGCTTTCCTCACAAAATGCACAATTGTTATGCAAAGTTGCCCCACTATATATCGATATGTAGCATGAGAGGGCATGGCATGAGTATCGGGTGAAGAAGATTCTACCATTGTAGGTACGCAACATTGTCTCAATCAACGCGTCTTTATTGCCGCCATCATCAACATCGCCATTGCATTATTGGATCAATTTTATCATCATTATTATTGAAGGTAAATTAATAACTCAAGAAAATAGACTTTATTTTACGTTCTTCATTCAGGGAAGTAAGTCTGGTGTTGGTTTCACAGTTAAGTTGCCTGAAAGTCTGGTGTTGTATTAGTGATTAAGATGGCTAGCTTGGGATCTTAGGGTCCTGAGTTTGAGCCTCTTTTGGCCGTTGCATTAGCCTGGAAGCCCGTGGTAAAAAATACCACAACAGAAAAACAAAAGGAAGCCTTTTATTCTTGCACCGGTTGAAAGAGCTCAAAAATAAATAAAATAACATATTACTAAACATCAAAGATATCGCAGAACATCCACGGTTCATATTGGTAACTTGGATCACGTTACACGATGAAAGTACCGATCCTCAATTCAAACTGGATTACAAAATTTCCCTACCTGGGGAGGGGGAGGCACCTCCCATCCGAGACCCCCCCAATCTCCCAGAACCCCCCTTCTCCCATCCCAGAATCCCACACTCCCTCGGTCGGTTTGTTCCCTCACACCGTGGATACTTTCCATCCGACTGCTTTTTCTTCTCTTTGTGTTGGCAACTGTAAATGGCTTAGCCCACATGGAATGTGTCTGGGACGATTCGCATCCACACAGATAGCACCCTGTATCCGGTGCGGTGATCGCTTGGGCTTGGACCACCATTTGGGTGGCGGGTGTGAGGGAGTCCCAGCACATCGCAAAGCCAGCTCAGCTGTTCCACCGAAGCACGGTGGCGCCTGCCTCAGCGACTTGTTTTATCCACATCGTTAAAAGTAAATAACGTTGGAGGTTTTTATCACAATGTCGTGAGATTCCCCAAATGACTTGGACAAAGACCCTTCTAATCTTTAATGACATGTGTTTTCTGGTGTGGTCCTTGGTCGAGTTTTTAAAGAGAAAATAGTCAGAAACAGATGGCTGCTACTGTCACTTCCAAAAGTAAAAAATAACCTGCGTAGCGTTTGAAACAAAAACATGTTCACTGCCGATGTGCATATATAACACATCGACTGTGGTGGTTATATAGCTCAGAGAGATTCCAATTGCACTTTATATCAGAGGCCTGAAGCATGAGGCCTATACCTTTACAAAGGCCCGTGACGTGATCGGCTCCAACCTTTCGATATTTGACAATCATTTTAACAGTCCCGTTGGTCATATTTTATACTGAAGGGAAAAGTTATGAAGTATGCGTTGGGATTAAGTG
>CM068955.1:174983942-174998351 GCA_035128595.1 Eptatretus atami | reverse complement strand
TATTAATCATGTATACAATATGTAGTGTATATATAGTTATATATATAATATTAATATATACATGTATATTATTATATGATATATATTATACATATATATGTATATATATTGTATATATATATATATATATATATATAGTTTCCGGTGTGAGAACGACTACGAGGTGGGGGAAGTTATGTCGTCTCCACCAGAACCCTGGAATTGTGGGCCGTCGCTCACAGATAATTCCGTGACGCGGCGGGTCGCTTAACCGACTGTGGACGCCAATACCTCCACCGCGTAGCATAAGGTCTTTTTGTCGAGAACCATTTACCTAATTAACACCGCGGTGTCGTTACCGGGAACCACGCCCTCGGTAGCGCCTTGCTGAACCGGATCACTCCACCAAACTATGGTAGAGTACAACTACCACTCCAGATCGGTGCAGCCGAGTGGAACTACAAGGACGTACCGGCTAGAATGAACAGATTATTGGGGATAAAGGCCCAGCTAAACTTAGATCCGACATGCTGGGACGAATGAAGGAAAAGATGAAAAACGAACTGGGAACATTTCTGCAATATATTTATTCACAATAAGCGAGGAAAATAGGTTTATTTAGGGTTTATTAGGATGTTAGGAAACACAGGAAACAGGTTTATTAGGGATGTTATGCAGGGGAAATGAGAGAAAGATGTAGTGTGACAATTTTACAGCAACTTTCAAAGGAGACAGAGCAGACTTGTCACGAGAATAAAACAGGCAAGATTTACAATGATCAATTTATAACACTGCAATTCTACTTAAGACGGGTGCCACACACTCAGACGCACACTCAGATGAAAATAAACCAGCTGTATGGCAAAGGACCTTTTGCAGGCAGAGAGGGAGGTGAGCTGAGATCGCAGTTCTTTCGGGTACCTGAACGTTGGAGGGAAGGGAGTGCTCGTGGTGCGGCCCTGTTAATGGTCGTGCGGCTTCGCACGGCTGCTGCGTGGAGACCATGTCTGTGAAGGAGCCCGGGTCGAGTAGAGCGGAGTCCGAGAGGGGTCAGGGCTGCAGACAGGACCTCAAGAAGCCTGGTCAAGGTCGGGTCGAGGTCTTCCAGCTCTCTCATACTCGAAACGACAACCCCAAAGAGCGCAACCTCACTACTCGACTTCCTCCTTTCTAGCTTTCCTCCCTTTCGTTCAGTCATTGCTATCAGCCGACGAACTGTCTCATTCCAACGCTCTGCTCAAGCCGACTCACTTTCCAGCTCACTCTCAAGATGAACCCTCCGACTCTCTCGGCTTCTCAACCAACGAACCCTCCGACTCTTAGGTTCTACTCGAGGAAGGTGTCATAATTTATAGATCTCCTCAGCGGGGAGGGGCCGTGGTCAAGCCGACGTCACTGTTCACCCTGATTGGAGGCTCCATGGGGGCCTTTTAGGCAGGGTTAAGCATACCTGGGAAGCTCCGCACTCACGGCATGTTCGGACTCGCCAAAAGGTACTACACAACATTCTGCCAGCGGTCGCCGGTTAGGTAAAGTAGGCGAACACGCGCTTGTTCAGCCCATGCGAGAGTAGCAAGCGAGAGTCGAGTAGACAGCGGGTGAACAGTGGTACGTTGTTGGGGGGATATAAAGATTTATTAACCTAACTAAAAAAAAACATTATCGCATCCCCAGTGTCTTCCCACTACACACAAGGAGGTCTATCTCACATATACTTAACGGAATAATGATTCCGAGGACAATGTATGTTGTTATGTCGTATCTAGAACGTAAAAAACTAGATGTAATATATAATATGCTATCGTATATATATAATAATATATATATATATAGTATGATATAGAATAAACATATATAAGTAATAATCATAGCTGTAATATCTATATATATATTATATATATATATATATATATATATATATATATTCCTAGTATCATATATATATATATATATATATATTGTTATTATATATTTCTCTATCTATATATTCTATATATATTCTACTGTATATCTATTATATATATATATATATATTAATTATATATATATATACAGTTATTACATATGTATAACTCATACATATGAGGATACATATATTAGCATATCTATATATGTGTTGCAAAGATATATATATATTATATATAATTAATATACAGTATTTACATACGTATATCATAATATATATTAGGGTGTACCACTTTTGCAAAAGTAGTTGCTGGAATGAAGCACTATGTGCCTATCGATTCCACTAGGTGAGTTAGGTGATTCGACCAAAGTTTGAAATTTTCCCGCCTTTTTTGACCGCGGGGCCATTTTGAAATTTCGGAAAATCCATTTTTTGGAAAATATTGATTTTAATATATTTCTCTGTTGTTTTGATGGCTGAATGCACTTCAGTAGGCACAGTATGATATGTAAGTACCCGTAATATTATTCACAATTGTCCCAACATTTTTGAGAGGGGTTGCATTTTGGAATTTCAGACTGAAATCCATATTTTGACAATTATTGCACAGGCATTGCTAGGCATTTTCAGAATATCAGTAGTGAGGTTTTCATAAGGACAACATAATGACAAATGAGAGCATGATCAATTAATTATGAGAACAACCAAATATGTTTTTAAGCGACATGTTTTTCATATATGAACACATAACAATCTAGCAAACAAGCAACCACACAGATATCTTATAGGAACATGCATTTGTTTTTGTATAGTCTGGGTAAAGCTTCCTGTGCTCTTCCACGCACTGTAGCAATGCTTGACATTGTTTCTCATCATTGCACATATGAATAAAGTCAGACACTAGCTTAATTCCTCTTCAGCAAGATCATTTACGACACGCAAAGAATTAGCACTTTCGCAAAATTTCCTGTAACTAGCGAACTTGTCCACATAGCCACAGGGCCTGACCATTGGTCAGTCATGATTTATCAAGTACCAAGAATATAAAAAGACAAATTTCATTAGATATACATGAAAATTACCGATTTTCAGTGAATTTCTAAAATGGCAACCCCTTCTCAAAAGTGTTGGGACAAGTTGTGAATAATATTTTGAGGTACTTACTATAATGGTGCCTACTGAAGTGCATTCGGCAGTCTAGAAAATAGAGAAATATATTTTTAAAAATATTCAAAAATCAATTATTATTCCAAAAATATGGATTTTTCCTGAAAATTTAAAAATGGCGGCCCGCGGTCAATAAAGGCGGGAAAATTTTCAACTTTGGTCGATCACCTAACTTCACTGTGAATCGATAGGCCAATGTGCTTCATTCCAGCAATACTTTTGCAAAGTGTAAACAATTATATATATATATATTATATATATATATTTATAATATATTATTATTTATATATCTTCTTTCATCTGTCTTCGGCTGCTGCCGTTAGGGGTCGCCACAGCGCAGATCATCCGTTATGATCCGCATAATGATTTGCACAGGGTTTTACGGATGCCCTTCCTGACGACAACCCTGGTCGCCTCTTACGACACAGGGATAAGGTACACTATTCTAACCGGGGATACACCAGGCCCAGTACACTGGTACTCACTTCGCCGACCTTGGAAGGATGACAGGCTGAGTCAACCTCCTGGTGTGTATTTAATTCAAGCGGCCAACGGGGTTTGAAGTCAGGACGTTTTGGATCCCAGCCACTACCCTAACCACTACGCCAACACAGGCTAGTAGCTACTATAGTTAATAGTTGTTATAATAGTTATAGTAATTTATATAATATATATATATTATATATTATATTTACATATATCCATTATATATATATATTAAGTATATAATATAACTGTATATCTAGCGTGTCATTCTAGGTGTAGGGCAGTGTTAATGTATATCACTGGCGTGATGTAGGTATTATATGGTAGATCGAGTCGGTATGATACAGGTGACATTGAATTATAGAATTATTTATGAGCTTAAATAAGAAAACGTAGATGTCGATTCAGCCATAATCGATAGTAAAATATATAATGAGTCAGTCTGTATATAAAGAATCAGATAGTAGAATAACGGACTCTTCGATAGTGTATCACGTACTCGTATAGACAACTTAGTTTCAGGAGGAAGTGCTAGTGGACAATTAAACAGGGGCAATTGTTAGACACTTAATTGATAAGAGTAGGTATTAAGACCACAGATTGTATAGTCGTAGCCAGAAGATCATGGCAATGTTATAGAATAGGCGAAGTCACTGCTCATTACATTGCATGTTGCAAACGTTGTGGAACGAGAATGTAACGGACTGGGTCACGTCTGAAGCTGATAAGCGATGGAGTACCAGAGTGACGTATATGCAGTGCCTCTAGCCGACTATTTGAGTATGCAAGGGATAATGAAACAGCTATGAATGCGTAGAGGAAGCAGTTGGGCGCGGACAGCAAGGTCGATAATAGAGTATGCCGGATAGTGTGTGGAGTTGTCATAGATCGACGCGTGGCGTCTACTTTATTATCCGCAGTGTAATCTCTCATATCGTCGTATCTAAGGTATAGAGATTTTGTCTGAACAGCAGCTCGGATGTAAATATAGGTGCAGACGTGATGCAGTAGTTCATCCATGAGCACTCCGCGATCTGTTGTCTCTGTGCCTTATCCTGTCTCTTCTCTTGCCTGTTCTATACATTACGTACATCTCTCATCTTACTCCTAATGTATCGTGTGCGCCTGGTGTGGCGCCCGTGTTTCGTTGGTGCTTGGGAATCCTCGGGGTCTGCGTTCGCGCCTGTGGCCCTGACTTTAGCTCCGGGGGGTTGACTCACGCCTGTCCAATCGCCTTCCGCGGTCGGCGCCATGCAGCACAAGACAAT
This sequence comes from Eptatretus atami, assembly GCA_035128595.1. Lineage (NCBI taxonomy): Eukaryota > Metazoa > Chordata > Myxini > Myxiniformes > Myxinidae > Eptatretus > Eptatretus atami. The sequence continues at coordinate 174,993,545 of CM068955.1, read as the reverse complement.
AACTGGGTAAATTCAATCCGCTGAAGGTCGCAGCGACGCAAAAGGGTTGGTGTCCGGCGGGCACTCGCCAATACACATTGCAAGGAAAAGGGTAACCTGCTTTGGCTGCAAAAAGCTGACCTGCTCAGCGGAATAAAAGGTTAAAAATGGTGTGGATTATATATATATGTATATATATTATATATATATTATTATATACATATATATTACTATACTCGTTACTATGATAGGGTGATGGAGAATGATATATATTTTATATATTTTGTAGTAAGATTGGGCGGTTTTCTGGATAAACCATTTTTAAATAAGGCGGGTGCTATCAACCAAAATTAAAACTAAAGTTTGACTCGCTAATTTGAGCAAAAGAAGCGAGAACAAGACCCGGTCTAGGGCAAACATTTGTGCCGGCCTGCAGTCAGATATTTCCTGCTGGAACAATGGAAATCGCGCACGAGCCTTGGACACGTTACGTGTCGGTTATTTATTTGATACGACACTCATTCCGGTTTCAAGTGCTGGTGCTGCGAGGTCAAATGGAGGAAGTGCATTTTTTTTTGCAAAGCAAAACACGTAGAATTACTAAATTGAGGGTGCTCTGGACTATTTTGTTTTTACTGCATGTGATTGGTGTTGTATATGGTGTGTTCTTGTGAGCAGTCGTGTGCCTTGGTTGTTTTTTGTGTTTCCGGGGCACGAACACGGCTGGTTTTGTGTCCAGGGTTGGGCATGATGAGTGTGTTGGTGTGTGCGAGTGTTCGGGTTTCGTTGGGTGTTGTGCAACAAGGGAGGTGGTGTTTGGGAATTGGAGTGTTGTTCTTGTGGCTCAACAAATGCAAGGCAGTTTACACCATCCCGATTTCGCCTTTGCATAAGAGGTGTCATTGTGTGGGTCTTGTCCCACCATCTCCCAGTTAGAGCCACCTCCCCGGCTCTTCACTGCCACGTTCCAATCACACCTGTGTCGTTTGTTTAGATGGAGGGTCAAAGGACATCGGGTCCCATCAAGTCAAATTTAATAGACCAGATTGGGCAGCAATGACTTCATTTGCTGACAGGGGTCACCTTTCAAGCCTAAATTGCTCCATCATGTCTATAGCTTTGTTTTAAATTTCTTCCATTTCACTCCTGGTATAATTGGCACAGTCTTTGCTGATGAATGGTAAACTACTCCAGATATATTCACCAGTTGGTGTTGAAATCCTTTTTGTTTTGAGATGACATTATGGATGGTGCAAGAGGATTGTAAGGCTCCGGCAATCCATGAGCCACGTACTACATCTGATGCCAATTTCCTTTCAGAAAAGCCGGGTAATTATGGTATACAAGTGCTCAAGTGTGTCTGGCTCCTTTCGTGTCAGTCATTTTTTTGGTTTTCCAAGGTGGGAACTGGGAAAGTATCCTTGTTGTTCCATTTTTTGAGCAGGACTCCTCCACTAATCTGATTTCGTTAATTGCCGTCGGCTTTGGACGATGACGAATGTGCCATGCGCCATCTGCTCAGCGTATGTGCTGCACTATGCGATTTGTGGAGATTGGTGTGCAGGAGTTAAAACCCAGTAATCTGTGATGTGGTTGTTGGTTCCTGTAAACGAGTTCTTTATGGGAGCCATCAGGCTTACATTGGAACTCCACACGAAAAGAAAAAGGCAATATTGCTTTCTTTTTGCAATTAGAATGCCGTGCCACAGAAACCCTCACTACGAGGTGTGTGTCAAAAAGTATCCAACCTTCTGTTTATCGTGGTAAGACAAATGAGCTGAGGGAGGCGTGGGTTTGCTGCACGTATGTAGGCGATCTAATCTGTATGCGTAATATTCACCGCCTGCAGAAGCTGTAAGTCGCCGACAGAACGGCGATGAGTGACGGAAAGTTGTAGTGAGCGCGTCTGTTTCTTTTTGCCAAAATGACGGATCATGTTGGTACCTCAATCGCCAGTGATCAACGTGTGTCTAGAAAGTTGGAGCGTTCGCTGATTCCAGTCTCCAGCATCGTCTAGATGCGAATTCCAAACGGAGTTGCTTCTGGCTCGAATCGTTAGCGAGCTTTGGCAACGAAAATTCGCTGAGATGTACCTCTTCTCAGACCAACGTCGTCAGTCCAATGGAATGAGGATGCAATGATGAGACGCCCGCCATCGTCTGCATTCCTGATCGTATCACGATACCTGTCAGCAGGGTCCTTCACTTGGTAAAGTAGCATTCTATTTTCGGGATGTTTGAGGGCCTGAACCAGAAGTGCATTCACTTCCACTGATGTAGCGACCATCTTTATGAAGCGGTTGTCCCTATTCTTCATCCTTGAGTGTGCCATTGTCGTTCCGAGGCTGTATTGATTGGCGGATACGTTTCCCAGTTGGGAATCGCCAGCTTTCACAAATTTGACTGAGTATAGTCCAGCAGGCTTTCATCTGAGCACTAAGGAATTCGTTCAACCCCCTACAAAGGTTTTGAATTGCAGGGTGGTAGAAATAAGACCCTAGGGAACACATCAGGTAGTATGTGGTTTAAATTGTGGTAATCATAAAATTCTACAGGCCATTATACACTCAAGGGTATTACCAAGAGGTCTGTGGGGCTTCAAATTTCGAGGGGGGGTAACGTAACGTGAATACTCTTTGTTAGACTCAAATGTTCAATGATTAGAGGTATCATTGGATTACTATTATAATTTCTATCAGAGTACTGGTCAGTTTTTGAAATGGCTTTGCCTGGCTCAAAAGCTACAAATATCAATAATGGTCAAACTTTTCTGACATTTTTAATTGTGCTTCTCATGTGAAAGGTGAACGGTGTTCTCAATTATATACTGGTATGTATACATTTTGGAAATCAAACGCTTAGAAGTATTGTTTGTCAGAAATTCATATACATAAGAGACACGAATAAGCATCCAATGTTATTTAAGCTTCGTCTTTTAACTAGTGTAATCACACGGAAGCACATAACTCAGGAGCCAGCAAAAGTGCTTTGGCAACGACAGTATTCAATTCATCATAGTGGATGATAATGTTATCATGGTCGAACCATCGGAGTGTGCTGACAAACAGAAGCACATTAGTGAGAGCGGATATATAGTTGCTTGCATAGGTTGCACCGGCAAGCATTACGTAGGCGGTGTATAATTATGGTGTTGGCAAAGGAATCATTCGTCATGGAAGATGACAGATGTCCATCTGTTTAAGTAGCTTATTAAGTACAGCGTCTTCTTCAACCCAACTGGATTTCAATAGAGTTTGATTCTTTGGAGATTGTTCCGAAACCAATCTTTTGTCGGCCATACAAATACAATGCTTTGTGCATGGCAATGAATGTGGATGGATGCCAAGCAATAAGTGGGGAGTCACAGTTGGGCCATTCTAGTACAGCAGTTGGTAATATGGAGGACTGTTTTTGACACTCGTTCATATGGCGAACTGCTTCCCAAGGGCCACATTGCTTGGGCATGTTCAGTTGTAGCTGAGTCGGCACAGTGTACACATCCTGAGGAAGCATACAAACACGTGTATTCATCTGATAGTGGCTACTTCTGGGCTGAAACTCATGCTTCTCTCCTTTTCTGGTTTGGTCATAACTCCAGACGTAGTAGCAGTAAAGACTGTCTGGTATAAGATTTGGGATTTGTGTCAGGGTTAGATGCATGATAATAGGGTGGTCGGGACTGATTGATGAGTTTCGGCGTGGGCAGGTAGAGCAGATCACTGTCGGCAATCATCCATCGCTGTTGTGGGTCATGATGTATTGTTTCTGATGGTAAAGCCCGTGATGTTGCGGTGTTAAGCCTGAGGCAGAGTTGATGGATAATTGAAGGGATAAAGTGGGACTTGAGTAGCATAAAGACTCGTGACTAGATACTAAAGATCACGATGGCTTAAGTGGAAAGGACATGAGTAATGCATCACACGTTGTATTTCTAATTTAGCTCGAAGTCATTTGATCACTGGGTAAGTGTAAGCTGTCGAGCCACCTGTACGCGGCAGAATGATTGCTCTGTCCAGAAGATTGTCATATAAGGCTTCCACATTCAGGTACAAGAGATATTTACCAATTGCTTGAATGCCGTATAGCACAAGTTCTCTTGTCTCCCTTAACAGTCGGAAGCCAGCAATACTGCAGAATTAGCTTTGCGATGGATGTTAGATGAAAGGCATGGCAAGAGCTCTGTGGATCTAGCTTCTGCGCCACTAGATCGTTATGACAAGCACAGTAGTTCCAGGCCGTACAATGTCTTGCCCTTCGCGTCGCTGTACTTGCACATAGTTTACCAGGCTTGAAAGTTCTGACCATGGTCTCCTCCTTTCCTCTGTGTGTTTTCTTCTTGCGAAGAGACATAGGCCAGTCAGTGGAGTTGACTGGGACCTGGATACTGGAGGATCTGCTGTCAAACTTGTTTCAGATTGGTGCCAATTCTTAGATTATTCTGCTGGTGTCAGGATGAGATAGCAGATCTTTCCTCTGCAATGTACGCAGGTTTTCTTGCTTTCCTTTTCGTAGCAATTTGAGTGCATTTAACATCCCCGCGGTTGCCAAACGTCAAAATCTGAATTTTAAACGTTGTATATTCATTCGCGGAGTTCCAGTGGCTGCAAAAGTGTCTGTATGAGGTATCCATCGGTTTCCGTCAGTATCATCGTTTGAGTCGCTCTGACAAATATGCACTTGTGAAGAGTTGTACACTTCTGTCTCTTTTACGGTAAATTTGCACTACGCAGACTCTGAACTGGCCATCTGCTTAGTGGATAGTAGGATTCTTTAGACTGTTCAAATCTGGAATGACACAGCAGCAAACTATGGTAACCCAAGCCTCTTTACCCATCATTATTCATGAATTTAAAATTTAAATTTTTGTAATTATCTAGTCATAAGAATTTCATAAAATAGAATACAAGCATTTTTCTAGTCAGCAGCTATGAACTGTGAAAATTCAATTGTTCAACACACTACAGAAAAGTTTGAAATTGACAACTTAGTATGCTCTAAAAGATGCCTAAATAAAAAAGCTCAAAATATTTGTTTATTTGGATTTTATACCTCTGGTTACAGTATGAATGAATACGACATTCTGTAACATATTCCTCGAAAGAGAATTATAATCGAAGCCAATAGATACATCAAAATTTAAAATTGGTTTATCGAAAGATATTCACGTTTCCTTAACCCTTCCTTAAATTTTGCTAGCCCACAGGAAAATCTTGGGTAAGTACTGGTAGGTATAAGGCTGTAGAATTTTAATGATACCGACATTTGACGACATACTACTGGAAGGTGATTCTATAAGGGTCTATTCTACCTCCGTCAAGTCAACTTTTCTGTAGCGGAGTGTTGACGATTTCCAGATTTTTTTTCAGGTCCTTGTCTGGCTAGTCGTTGTTCAAGTTTTTCCGTACATTTTGTCAAAACGGAAAATGCGTTCATTCACTTCCTCAATCATCGGGCGTCTGTCGGCGACTGACAGCTTTGCAGGCGGGAAAATATCACGCATACGGTTAGGATGCTAATGTGCACAAACCAGCCTCTAGCTTATTTGTTTACGCCAAATTGGTTGGATACTTTTATTGAACATACACTCGATGTTCTCGCCAGGAAACCGTTCTGCTATCCTGCAAAGTCAGACGGATACCCTGCATTTTTCATCATTAATCACCCAATGGATGGATCTTCAGCCTGTGTTATGTTCTCTCATCACTTTTATCAGTCTTTCAAATGTATCCTCATACTCTCTGGTGCTGTGACCTGCTGCCCTTGAGTTTGAGCTCGTCCATGACTTCGCTGGAAAATAAGAGTTTGGTTGGGAGGGTAGGAGAGACTTGAAAAGTCTTTGCTGAGAAAGCTTATATGCATATCGCAGTAATTTGGAAGACATACCACATAAACGGTATTTGATGTGATCGGCGATACTCTTACTATAATGTCATGGACCAGTGTTTGTTTTGTTTGTTTGTTGTTTGTAACTAAACTACCATAAACGTTGGGACAATTCCATCCACCTAGTGCTGGCATAGATAGAGAATCAAGTAGTGAACAGCAATGAATGTATAGGGGTTCAAAAAAATTTCCGCTGGTCTTGGGGGCGGTGGGGAGGAGGGGTTAGGAGGCAATCTCCATGTAAATGTGTGTGTGTAGCGCCGCATGAGGTGGGAGAAGGGTATTACTAAGGAGTATTTCTGTCCGCAAGTTTCCAGTGGTGTGGGTGTTTAATTATAAAGCCAGAAGGTGTGTTTTTTGCTTACAATGCAAGTAACCTGGTTTGTTGTTTTTTTGTTTTGGGGCCTCTAAGAGCGTCAGTTTGTGCCTATACACCGCAAAAAAGGATTGTCAGAAGAACGTGTTGCATGCTCGAAAAGATCGCCGCAGGTGGGTATCCCCCTAGGAATTACAAATGTAATTAACTAGTAACCGGCTCTGGCGACATAGTTGGATGGTTCGTGTGAGAAGGAACTGATCAGAGTTCAGTAGTAATTTTACTTTTAATGCAGTAAGTGAATTCGAATTTAACGTTTCATGACATTTTATTTACTTTTTTTTGTACCATGCACACTCATATGGTTTTGAGATAATGTAAGCGAATATCACGTTAATGAGCGCAGAACAGTCGAAGATAAGCAGCGCAAGACCACAACTCGGAAATAAATATCAGGATGATTAAGAGGAAAAAGGAGGAATAATACAATACAAAAAAACACAAAAGTAAAAAGAAATACAACAAATGTTTCTCCATGATTGTAAACGAATAGGTTCTCTGAGGTATTCAAGGAGCGAGACTCCAGTCCCCCCCCACTTGGTAGACACATTGGTGACCAGAGTACTCTGGAAATTTTCGTCCTTCCCCAAGTGTTCATTGTTTGTTCTGGTCCAATCGGTGTTTATTACTTGTGTAATCGTTTCTCCTCTCTCACGAATCTTAATCTCGTAAGAAAAGAAACAGTTGTCTGTAGTGCGTTGTCATTTGGTCCTTTCCTTGCTTTCATTGAGAATACGCTTTCCCGAAAGGAAGCCGACCGCGGAGAAGGCGCAATTGTGAATTAAAATGTTTTCTTAGCGATGTCCAACGGAACAGGACATTTTCACAGTCAAAGAAGAAGCCAGAATTCCGGTACTTCTGGTAATGAACATGTCGGCAAGTTGTCTCAGTTAGAGAGCATTTGCACACTGAAGTCACCAATTGCTTAATGGGGGACAAGCAGGAGTAATTTTTCCTCTCTGTTTTTGAACTGCAAATGTGGGTGGTTATCACATCAAACGGTTGTTTGGGGAAGAAACAAAATATTCAACTTTACAAGCTCGAATTTTACACAATCTTTTCTCTTGAAAATGTAAAACAAAGCCTATAAGCCAGACTTCATGACCTCACCAAGAACTTTATTTATTAATTTATGGCACAGACAGCTGCAGATGTTTAAATGAATGGCTAAGTTTGACCTGGATTGGCTGTTCCAGGCAATATACTCTCGGATCATGTAAATAGGACTGGGTTTTTGTTTTTCTAAAAACTTAGCATATATGTTTGCCATACATGCTACAGAGCATTGAAAGCTGTAAGAACTTGCTTCAGCTGCATCATGCTGAAAATTTGCTTCTACAAACCTGTATATGGAGCTATATATGATGTACCTTGAAACTTGGGCTGATGGGAAGTTACTTATCGGTACCTCTGCCGTCTCATGGAGGGGACTATAGTTTGCCTCCGTTATACTGTCCGATCTTCTCTCCGTTATGTCCACAGATGTAGTTGTTTTTCGAGTACTTTTCCTCCCCATACTAGAATGAGTGGAGGCCAGTCAGGAAATTTTAACATATTTAGCTGAAACCTTTGGTAATGATATTATTGTTTGTAAGTTGCAGACAGTTTGAGTTTCAGGGCATTTTAATTTTCACACGGTTTATCGCTTTTAGATTTGGAATATCCCATATTTACAGTAACGGATCGGTGTTCAGTTGCCTACTCGCCGACTGCTTTGCAACCATTGGCGGAAGCTGGTCTGACTCAACGATAATATGTGTGCACAGGGGCAACGTCGTCCTTAGGCTGGGTCCGATGGGCAATAGTGCATTGGATGATGCCCAGGTGTTATCAAGAGTATTTTATATGCAGCAGTAGAAACAGAGGGGAACACAAACTGCTTGCAGGGTTGATGCAGAATAAGAGGGAGAGCTGGACAATAAGCAGATTGGGGGAAGAATGAGGGGTAATGGAGGATGCCAGGGTAACAGATGGATAGACAGAACTTCGGAAGGACAAAACGGAGGATTGTTGAAGGAGTGGGCTTTAGGGGAGGGATTAATGGGATGGAAAAGATAATAGTTTTTGCTGGGGAGAGGGGCATGATTCCAATTGTCTTGAGTTGGTGGTAGCACAACGTCTTGAGATTGGAGGGGAGGATTGAGATTGGAGGAATGTGGATTTATTGTGCAGTCTCTGTGGAATCGGAGGAACTGCAAATGTAAACATGATTTGCGAACTGTCGATGATGCAACATGGAGAATGCAAAAGGTTCTAGAGATGAGAGGTTGTCATCATGTATGAAGGAATGAAAATACATGGCAATACGGATTTGCATCATACTGTAGATAGTGACAATATCTTGTACAATACAGATTCACTGAGTCAGCAGACTCCTGAACCACAATTTAAACACATCCATCATTGTAGAACTGAGTATGTAGCAATTGAATTATCTAACCAACAAAAAAAATCCAGAAACGTTAGTGGGTATATCCCTGTTGGGGGGACGGAGGGGGGTGTAAATTAGTATGTGGCTACAGTTACATATAAGATGAGGGTGGATAAATAATGAAAGTGAATTCACCACAAGCCAGAAGTAAGATGTATACTACTCAAAAAGGAAAAATAACAATTTGCTCAAATTAGGATGCGATCTGTTAAAAAGATCGCTTGCCAAAACCATTTGATCAAATAATCAAGTGGACAGGGTGTCGTGCATAAGATGAGGTTGAAGCAGAGTGTAAAGTACGGGAAGACTAGGAAAAGAAGATGGTTAATAGTAGACATGGACTCATCAGGATAGACACATATGTTCCATTCCATATGGATATCTCAAAGGATGATGCTATCCCCTTCTCTTACACTGAGCTATTGACAGGTTAAAGAGCTCATATGGATGCTAACTTTGATAAATGCAACATTATAAACATTCTCGAAGGGCTTTCCGTGGCGACCATACGAAGATATGAATCGTTGAGTTATTTTCGTTCCTTTAATTACCAGGAACGCTGATTTTGGCGATGCACTAATCATCGAGGCCAAGCGTAACACCTTGTTAGATAGTACAAGGAAAGGTAAAGCGCACGAGTGACCTGATGCTCGGCCAGCACTGTCAGCCAAGGTAATAAAAAAGTGGTGGCTTCAGCACGCATAGAATCAAACGCCACTGCTAATATCAACACACAGACTTCATTTCCGATGTCTTCCAACACAAAATGGACGGAGCAAATATTGTTTCGATGCCATTTAACACATGCAATTCTACTTAAAGACGGTGCCACACACTCAGACGCACACTCAGATGAAAATAAAACCAGCTGTATGGCAAAGGACCTTTTGCAGGCAGAGAGGGAGGTGAGCTGAGATCGCAGTTCTTTCGGGTAC
>CM068955.1:174971428-174981597 GCA_035128595.1 Eptatretus atami | reverse complement strand
TATAATAAACTATATAATTATATACATATGTATATATATATTATATATATAGTATAAATATATATATATATATATATATATATATATATAATCCACACCATTTTAAAGCCTTTATCCCTGAGCGGGTCAGCTTTTGCAGGCTCAATCATGGTACCCTTCTGTGCAATGTTTTTGGCGGATGCCCTTCCTGACACCAACCCTTTCGTCGCTTCGACCCTGCAGGGATAATTACCAGTAACTGGTGCTCATTTCGCCGACCTTCGGAAGGATGACAGGCTGAGTCAACCCCCCCTGGTGCTAACTCAGTGGCCAGCAGGGCTCGAACTCAGACCCCGAGGATCCAAGCCACCAACTTAACCACTGGGCCACACCAGGCTCACATATACATATATATATATATATATTTATATATATAATATATATATATAAGTATTATATATATACATTATATACATATACTATATATATATGTTATATATATATATATATATATATATTATATATCCACATATACATACGTATTATGTATATATCCAATATTATATATATGTAATATATATGTATGGATATATGTAATATATATATACATATTAAAATATATACATATATATATACACACATATATAGATATAACACATATATAGATATACAGTATATATGTATATACTGATATAATAATATGGATATATGTATAATATATATATTATTATATATATATATATATATATATATATATATATATATATATATAGCCTGGTGTGGCGTAGTGGTTAGGGTAGTGGCTTGGGATCCAAAACGTCCTGACTTCAAACCCCGTTGCCGCTTGATTAATACACACCAGGAGGTTGACTCAGCTTCATCCTTCAAGGTCGGCGAAGTGAGTACCGTGTACTGGGCCTGGTGTATGCCCGGTTAGAATAGGTGTTACCTTATCCCTGTGTCGTAAGAGGCACCAGGGTTGCGTCAGGAGGGCATCCGTAAAACCTGTGCCAATCATTATGCGGATCATACGGATGATCTGCTGTGGCGACCCTAACGGAGCAGCCGAAAGAAGATGAAGAAGAGATATATATATATATATATATATATATATATATATTATATATATATATATATATAATGGTGTACCACTTTTGCAAAAGTAGTTGCTGGAATGAAGCACTATGTGCCTATCGATTCCACTAGTGAAGTTAAGGTGATCGACCAAGTTTGAAAATTTTCCGCCTTTTTGACCGCGGGCCGCCATTTTTTAAATTTCAGGAAAAATCCATTTTTGGAAATAATATTGTATTTGAATATTTTTAAAAATATATTTCTCTATGTTTAGACTGCCGAATGCACTTCAGTAGGCACCATTATGATAGTAAGTACCGTAAATATTATCACAACTTGTCCCAACATTTTGAGAAGGGTTGCCATTTTGGAAATTCAGTGAAAATCGTATATTTTGTGTATATCTAATGAAATTTTGTTTTTTATTATTCTTTGTGTACTGCAGATAAATCATGACTGACCAATGGTCAGGGCTCCTGTGGCTATGTGGGACAAGTTCGCTAGTTACAGGAAATTTTGCGAAAGTGCTAATTCTTTGCGTGTCGTAAATGATCTTGCTGAAAGAGGAATTAAGCTAGTGTCTGACTTTATTCATAGATGCAATGATGAGAAACAAGTCAGCATTGCTACAGTGCGTGGAAGAGCACAGGAAGCTTTACCCAGACTATACAAACAAATGCTATGTTCTCTATAAGATATCTGTGTGGTTGCTTGTTTGCTAGATGTTATGTTGTCATATATGAAAAACATGTCGCTTAAAACATATTTGTTGTTCTCATAATTAATTGATCATGCTCTCGTTTGTCATTAATGTTGTCCTTATGAAAACGCTACTACTGATATTCTTAAATGCCCAGCAATGTGCGTGCAATAATTGTCAAAATATGGGATTTTTCAGTGAAATTCCAAAATGGCAACCCCTTCTCAAAATGTTGGGACAAGTTGTGAATAATATTTACGGGTACTTACTATCATATGGTGCCTCACTAAGTGCATTCAGCCATCTAAAAGAGAATATAATTTTTAAAAATCAATATTATTTCCAAAAAATATGGATTTTTCCTGAAATTTCAAAATGGCGGCCCGCGGTCAAAAAAGGCGGGAAAATTTTCAACTTTGGTCGATCACCTAACTTCACTAGTGGAATCGATAGGCACATAGTGCTTCATATCCAGCAACTACTTTTGCAAAAGTGGTACACCCTAATATATATATATGTATGATATATGTAATATTATATAAATATATTATATATATATTTATATTATATATATATATATATATTATATATATGCACACATATATATATGCAGTATATTGTATCCTCATATGTTATGTTTACTATGTATAACTGTATAATATATATATATATATACTATATATATATATAATATATAATATATATATATATATATATAATATATATAATTGTGGTTGGTGGCAAATGTATACACCCTAATATATATGTATGGATATATGTAATACTGTATATATTAATATATATATATATATATATATATATATATAATATATATATATATTTGCACAAATATATAGATATGCATATAATTATCTCATATGTAGATGTTATAAATGATATGTATATATGATATATATATATTATATATATATAGTATATATATATATATATAAGATATAACATATATATATATATATTATAGATAGATAGATAGATATATATACATATTGTTAACGGTTCAGGACCGTATGCATAACAAACATACAGTTGTCCGGAATCAGTTATTCCTAAATATAGTGTAGATAGATCCTACTGTGTGTAGTGGAAGCACTGGGTGCGATGTAATGTTTTTTTAGTTAGGTTAATAAATCTTTATTCCCTCAACAAGTACACTGTTCACGCGCTGTCTACTCGACTCTCGCTTGCTACTTCCGCATGGGGACAAGCGCGTGTTCGCTACTTACCTAACGGCGACTCGCTTGCAGAATTCTTTGTAGCCTTTTGGCGAGTCCGAACATGCGTGGAGTGGGCGGGCTTCCAGTATGGCGAACCCTCCCAGAAAGCGGCCCCATGGAAGCCCCGTCCAATCAGGGTAACAGTGACGTCGGCTTGACCACGGCCCCTCCCCGCTGAGGAGATCTATAAATTATGACACCTTCCTCAGAGTAGAACCTAAGAGAGTCGGAGAGGTTCGTTGGTTGAGAAGCCGAGAGAGTCGGAGGGTTCGTCTTGAGAGTGAGCTGGAAAGTGAGTCGGCTTGAGCAGAGCGTTGAATGAGACAGTTCGTCGGCTGATAGCAATGAGCTGAACGAAAGGAGGAGGAAAGCTAGAAAGGAGAGGTCGTAGAGTGGTTGCGCTCTTGGGGTTGTTCGTTTCGAGTTGAGAGAGCTGGGAGAACCTCGACCCGACCTTGACCAGGTCTCTTGTAGGGTGCCTGTCTGCGACCCTGATCCCCTCCTCGGACTCCGCTCTACTCGACCGGGCTCCTCACAGACACGGTCTCCACACAGGCATCCATGGACCGAGCCGCACGACCATGACAGGTGCCGCACCACGGAGCATCCCTTCCCTCCAACGTTCAGGTACCCGAAGAACTTGCGATCTCAGCTCACCTCCCTCTCTGCCTGCAAAAGGTCCTTTGCCATACAGCTGGTTTTATTTTCATCTGAGTGTGCGTCTGAGTGTGTGCACCGTCTTTAAGTAGAATTGCATGTGTTTATTTGATCATTGTAAATCTTGCCTGTTTTATTCTCGCGGACAAGTCTGCTCTGTGTTCCTTTGTAAGTTGCTGTAAAATTGTCACACTACATCTTTCTCTCATCTTCCCTGCATAACATCCCTAATACCTGTTTCTGCTTGCCACATATTTTTCCTCGCTTTATTGTGATAAATTATTGCAGAAATGTTCCCAGTTCGTTTTCATCTTTTCCTTCATTCATCCAGCATGGTTCGGATCTAAGTTTAGCTGGTCTTATCCCATAATCTGTTCATTCTAGCCGGTACGTCCTTGGTAGTTCCGCATCGGCTGCATCCGATCTGGATTGGTAGTGTTGGTACTCTACCATAGTTGGTGGAGTGATCCGGTTCAGGCAAGGCGTACGAGGGCTGGTTCCCCGGTAGACGACACCGCGGGTTAATTAGGTAATTGGTTCTCGACAAAAAGACCTTATGCTACGCGGTGGAGGTATTGGCGTCCACAGTCGGTTAAGCGACCCGCCGCGTCACGGAATTATCTGTGAGCGACGACCCACATTCCAGGGGTTCTGGTGGAGACGACATAACTTCCCCCACCTCGTAGTCGTTCTCGCACCGGAACTATATCATATACATAGATATATATATATATATAGATATATATATATATATATATATATATATACAGTATATATAATATAATATATAAATAATAAACATATATAAATATAGATATATATATTACCATTAATATATATATATATATTATATATGAAGTAAAGGACATGACAGAAATAAATGGACACTTTATATTTATTCATTTCATCTGTATAAGCAAGTTTTACTCAGGCATTGTACTAATATTCAACTATATTTTGCAGAAAGAGTTCATGGGTCAGGTATGACAATTAACTATGCTCGAACCAGGGAGCACACGACCTTTCGATTTCAAAGAGGACAAATTATTGGCCAATGGAAGGTGGAGTCACCCAGCTTCAGATAGCTCAGAACCTTGGCATTCCGCTTTCTAGGTCAATCGGGTGATGTGCAATTCACCAGCGAAGCAAGCGAATCCACAGATTCCTGTTTCTAGTTGACCTGGGCCCTCAGCAGGTGTCTTGAGCTGCCCAAAACGGTTCGTTGAGAAAACTCCCGTTGGAAGGCAGCAGATGTTGCAGGGAGGACCAGTTAACTCAAAAACTGTCCTGTTAGTCAGTAACCAACGACTTTGATTGGAAAAAAGGGAGAAATGAAATTGCAGTCTACCTTATGTGATTATCAGAAAACAACATACTAAAGTCCCCGAGTGTCACGTGTGAGCTAACGTCGCTACACCGGAAGTGACGTCAGACCTTTATAAAACCACTTATTACTGTGGTAAGACTAGGTGGATTCCATCACTCATGTCATTCATGGGCGCTATTGGATACATAATGAGTGGAAGTGACTCAAAGATTTGTGGTCACTTATTTACGCAACTGACTCAGTTGATAAGATTTTGACAGTCATGCATATGCGAGGGCATTGCGCGTGCATTACCTCACCCAGGCAGCATAGCGGTCGTTTCTTTTGAGTGAATTGAAATCGACGAGGACTCTTGTGCACAACTTGGTTCCCTTCATGAAACTGTCACAAAATGAATACAACCTATGGAAACATACCCAACAGTACTGTTTTGAACATGTCATGAAAAAGCTGGAGGCTTTTCAAGCTCCAGGCCACGAATATAGCGAAACACCAACTGGGGTTCAGTATTTCAATCAGGTAACACTGATGCGCGAATTCTGTACGTTGCCGGCGTGTGGTGATTGGCAATGTGCATCTCGATAACGGATATCGCGGAATGATTCCACATTTCATGCAGCCGGGACTTGGCTTATGCAAAATATCACTTGTATTCTTCAGCATGTCAGTGTGGATGCCAAGATGACACCAGCAGAGTTCAGAAGTTTTCGTCATGGGTTAAACTTCACAATCCGATCGTAGTGATAAAATGGGGGGGAGGTCGGACTGACATGATTTAGAACAGTTTTGATGCACGCATAAAAAACGTCTGGAGAGCCGACACGTGGCCGAGGATGACGACAGTGTGTTTGAAACCGTGGGGTGCTCGGTTATGCCTGGTCTGTCAGAGGCTAAATCTGTTGAAGGTTCTGTTGCGTCAGTTTCACTAACTGCTGGAGGGAAATGTTGAACTTTTGGAATCTGCCAATTTTCGGGATACCGGATGTAAAAACTCTTATTGCGTGGCTAACAGTCTCATTTCACCTTCGCCCAATCATGAATTGTGTCATAGGTTCGGTTTGTAGGCAACATAGCCATCAATGTGATTTTCCGCAGTGGAGATTGGTATAGGAAGCATGAAGAAATTAACGAGCAAGATTTCGTGGTATGTTCAGTTACATCGGAAAGATTAGGGTCCTTGTTCCATTGAACCGTCGGCAACTGTGAAGTGCGCCGACGAATCATACCCGTGAAATCAATGCAACTTGTTCAACAGGATTATCTGCGTGATAAATCAGATGAGGATTTCGCTTCTGCCTGGAGTATGAGTTAGCCCCTGCGCTTTGTCATTGTTTCGATTGACATATCCATGAGAAAGACAGATAAGGCGTCCTATTACCGTGGTGATAGATCATACGCTGCAAGTGAACAAACGTTATCCAAGTAGCATGTGCTGTTATGACGGAGGTTATCGTTACTGCGCTGGGTGTATGGCCCAACATGGGAAAGCAGCGACGTGTACAGCGCGTACGTATCCTTGATCAAAGACACCTATGGTACAAACAGTTGTATATTTGACGGCTACGGTGATGTATGTAGCACAAAGACCGTATTGTAAACAATCGAGAGCTAAAAGGGTCGAATCCGCGAGATATTGTTCACTGATGACGCCTGCTTACATCGACAGTCGATTTCTTGCACAAATGGTAAGAACAAGACCGGCTAATGTGGGTTGAAAGTACAGCTGGAAAGCGGGGATACGAGTACAAATGCGGAGGCAGATGCCGTACGATGATTGTTTCGCACGTGCAATAGACTGTCACATGATCAGACGTAGTAGTGTGTGCAGGAATAGCGATTTCTAATTTGCTGATCACTTTCTCAACCAGACCAAATTGCATCTGCTTCTTTAAACCCGGAGCGGAAAACCCTAACAATGGTATTTGATTGATCCGCGTGTCCAGCGTCGTATCTACCAGGAGGATTCTCCCACAATCTGTTTTTTCTGCATGCGTGAACTGTGTGCGATCCACTCGGTCTCTATAGACAAGGAAGAAGAGCATTCAGTTACTACTGAGCGTCCAGATCTAAATACGTGCGTGTGAGTCTTCAATAACTCCCTCATCGCAGAGCTCCTCCGTTACATTCTGCTGGTAAAGAGTTCTATAGCACTTTATGTGGCCGAGGCAACTAGGTTCTCCTGAACAGCACAGATATTCACGTGTATTTATGAAGGCCAGTTGCAGTGTCCATTATACAAATTCCAGCTCGCGTCCCTGCACCTACGTCTGCGAGCAGCAATAAGAACATTCCATGCGTGTTTATTAATCAGCGTACAACAATGCTTAGGCTGTGAATATACCACCGCAGAATGGGGTGTGGATTAGTCGATGCGACAGCTGAATCCAACTCTTACGGCAAGCGTCCAGCCGTCACTTTTTTAATTGGATTTCTGCAACTCGAAAGCTGCAATGTGAGCGACGATGCGGATGCAGGAAAGCTGAGTCGTGTTCACCGCTGATGTGGTCAGTGGTCGCGTGGTAGTTGGCAGCATTGCTGAAAACCAGACATGATGAGAAGTAGACGTGAGCCAAGGCCGTGAGGTCCAATTGAAGAATCCAGTGAGCTTGTCAGTCTGACATAGTTCTGCGTGTAATTGATGAGATGACAAGGTCTACAGAGACGATTCTGCTAGTTCGGATGTGTTTCGGGATGATACTACAGCCTCAACTCGCACAAAGGGTGCAAAGAGAAAACTAAGCATGTGAAACAATAAGCAGGTGATGCCTTCTGCCGAAACTGATACCGTTTGATTGATCTGTGAGATTTTACTGCGAGTGTTTTGTGACGAGAACAATTAGATTAAGTTTGAAAAAGTCTGCTAAAAGTGCATTTTACGGTAATGACGGTCATTTCGGTTAGTGAGTTTAGCTCACATGTGAACGCATGCGGGCTTTTAGGTATGACATCTATAGGTCAAAGGAAGATTCACCAAGTTTCATCTCTCCCTTTTTTCCAATCTTGCCAAAAAAGTTCGTTGTTTACTGATCCTTCTTGATATATTTGTATAAGATTGGGGCGGTTTTGGATAACACATTTTTAAATAAGGCGGCGGTGCTTCCAACCAAAATTAAAAAAACTAGTTTGACTCCGCTAATTTGAGCAAAAAAGCGAGAACAGACCCGGTCTAGGGCAACATTTTGCCGGCCTCGCAGTCAGATTCCTCTGGCACAATGGATCCCGAGCCTTGGCACGTTACGTGTCCGGTTTTTATTTCGATACGACCACTCATTTCCGGTCACGTGCTGGTGCTCGAGGTCAAATGGAGGAGTGCTTTTGTTATTTTGCAAAAGCAAAAACAAACGTCAAATTACATAATTGAAGGGGTGCCCTGCTATTTTTTGTTTTTACTTGCATGTGATCTGGTGTT
The DNA here is from genome assembly GCA_035128595.1 of Eptatretus atami. Classification (NCBI taxonomy): domain Eukaryota; kingdom Metazoa; phylum Chordata; class Myxini; order Myxiniformes; family Myxinidae; genus Eptatretus; species Eptatretus atami. Next base: position 174,973,216 of record CM068955.1, on the reverse strand, counting down.
GTATGTGTGTTTGTGAGCACGTGTGTGCGCTTGTTGTTGTTTTTGTGTTTCCGGGGCACGAACACGGCTGGTTTTGTGTCCGGGTTGGGCATGATGAGGTGTTGGTTGTGCGAGTGTTCGGGTTCTCGTTGGGTGTTGTGCACAAGTGGAGGTGGTGTTTGGAATTGAGTGTTGTTCTTTGCTCACCAAATGCAGCCGTTTACACCATCCAGATTTCGCCATTTGCATCAGAGGTGTCTATTGTGTGGGTTTGTCCACCATCTCCCCAGTTAGACCACCCTCCCGGCTCTTCACGTGCCACGCTTCCAAAATCAACCTGTGTCGTTTGTTAGATGGAGGGTCAAGGACACGGGTCCCATCAAAGTCAAATTTATGACCAGATTGCAGGCAATGACGTTCCATTGCTGACCGGGTCACCTTTCCAAGCCTAATTGCTCCATCATGTTCATCTAGCCTTTGTTTTAAATTTCTTCCAGTTTCACTCATGTATAATTGGTCACAGTCTTTGCATGATGAATGGTAAACTACTCCAGATATATCACCAGTTGGTGTTGAGTCCTTTTGTTTTGAGATGACATTATGGATGGTGCATAGAGGATTGTAGGCTCCGCCAATCCATGAGCCACGTACTATCCTGCCAATCCTTTCAGAAAAGCCCGGGTATTATGGTAGTACACAGTGCTCAAGTGTGTCTGGCTCCTTTCGTTCAGTCATTTTTGGTTCTTCCAAGGTGGGAACTGGGAAGTATCCCCTTGTTGTATCCATTTTTGAGCAGGACTCCTCCAACTAATCTGATTTTCTTAATTGCCTCGGCTTTGGAAGATGACAATGTCCATGCCCATACTGCTCAGGTCTGTGCTGCACTGCGTTTGTAGGAGATTGGGTTGCAGGAGTTAAAACCCAGTAATCTGCTGATGTGGTTTGGTTTCCTGTAAACCGAGGTCTTTTGGGAGCCATCAGGCTTACATTGAACCTCCACACGAAAAAAAAAGGCCAATTTGCTTTCTTTTTGCAATTAGAATGCCGTGCCACCAGAAACCTCACCTACGAGGTGTGTTCAAAAAGTATCCAACCTTAATTTTTCGTGCGTAAACAAATGAAGCTAGGGAGCGTGGTTTGCTGCACGATGTAGGCGATCCTAATCTGTATGCGTGAATATTTTCCCGCCTGCAGAAGCTGTCAGTCGCCGACAGACCGCGATGAGTGAGAAGTGTAAGTGAGCGCCGTCTGATTTCGTTTTTGACAAAATGACGGATCACTGTGTCTCATCGCCAGTGATCACTGTTTGAAGAAGTTGGATCGCTTCACAGTCTCCAGCATGTCCTGTGCGATCTCCAAAACGGAGTTGCTTCTGCTCGATCGTAGCAGCTTTGCGACGAAATTCGCGTAGATTCTCTTAAGCCCAAATCCTCAGTCACAATGGAATGGAACGATCCAATGCTGACGCCCGCCTCGTCTGCAAGTTCCTCTGATCGTGATTCGACGATCCTGCATCAGCAGGTCCTCACTTGGTCAATGACGACTCATTGCGGGATGTTGAGGCCTACACAACGTGCTTCACTTTCCACTGATGTGCGACATCTTCTGAGCGGTGTACCACTATTGTATCTGTGTGGTGCCCATTGCTCGTTCCCGAAGGCCTGTTGAATCTTGCGGATCGTTTCCATTTGGGAATCGCCAAGCTTTACACAAAATTTGATGCAGTATAGTCCAGCAGGCATTTCTCATCTGAGGCCAAATAAGGAAATTCGTTCAACACCCCCTACAGAAAAGGTTTGACTTGACAGG